>CM033273.1:22382229-22742229 GCA_019343175.1 Oedothorax gibbosus
CTTTGTTGGAATAGCACAGTAGAGCATGTAAACATTTGGATGAAGATGAATAGGAGAATTCTAACTTTGCATAAAAAATATGCACAGTTTCGCTTTTAGGTTTAAAGAATCAATTTTACTATTATTTTATTAACTGTGAACTTGTGGCGACAAAAAAATATATTAAAAATACATCTTATCTCGAGCTTCAAAAAATTTAGCAACAATAAATATTAAATTAATTAAATCTGCAAAAGAAATTAAGAAAAATAGTTTTAATTTTTGGGGCGTTTGAAAAGTTTGAATTAAAACTAGCTAAAGGTAATTTATTTTTAAAAAATGATTTTTTCCAGATGTAGGATTTCTATTGTATGTTTAAATAGAGCGGACCCAGGGCCCCCAGACCTAAGAGTCATTTTTTAAGGATGAAATGTATCGGATTAGTGTCGGTTTTCATTTACTTTAGTATATGCAATACCCGCTAGAGTGAACCACGGCAATTTACAGGTATCGTGTGCAAAAATAGGTAAATTTATAAGTTAACTTAAGTCATTTTCTAAAGGCTGATTTTAACGTAGGTTTTAGAAATAATGTTAAAAGTTATATAAATTTTCCCAGACACTTTCCCGTGGGGCCGAAACTTTTCCCAGACCGCTTTAAACGTCTTGTATCAAGTTTCAGAACTTTTTCCCACGCATCTGGCGGCGTGAAGAAATGGCGCTAACCATCGTCCTCGGACGACAAGAGGGGAAGTTAAGCACAAAAGAACTCTGTGTTAGTGGATATGTGGTTTGATTGGTTGAAAGAATATCGTTTCGATTTATATTAAATTTTTCGTTTAATTAGAAAATAAATAATAACAAGTTTACCTCGCGTCCCTTAGATTTACCACATTTTCACATCCATGATCCAGCACACAAACCGGAACATATATGTCAATCGACCACCACCAACCACATCTCCCTACCACATAGTTCTTTTTTGCTTAACTTCCTTCTTGTCGTCCGAGGACTATTGTAGCGCCAGCTCACGCCGCCAGATGCGTGGGACAAAGTCTGACTTGATAAGACGTTTAATAAAGCGTCTGGGAAAAGTTTCGGGCCCACGGAAAGTGTCCTGGGAAATTTATTGTTTAACTTTTAACATTATTTTTTAAAACATACTAAAAATCAGCCTTTAAAAATGACTTAGTTTAACTTATAATTTACGCTAATTTTTCTCCCGAACCTGTAAATGTGGCCGTCGGTTCACTCGTAGCGGGTATGCAATACTAAAGTAAATGAAAACCGAACCTAATCCGACACATTTCATCCTAAAAAAATGACTTAGGTCTGGGGAGCCGCTGCGGTCTAAAAAGTTTTATTTACTAACATAATACGATCTGAAGTAACCTTTTTTTAAATAATTCCATGTCTGTGTCAATATTGTACAACTTTTTCGAAAAAAAAACATGATTACCTAAATTATTATAATTCCCGTTTAAAATTACTTTTTTCGAGTGAAAAGATCTTTTTAAATTACATTTTACGGTGATTCAAGAGATTCGTTTCTTCGTAATTTTCTAAGGCTTGCACAAGAAATCTATTGAATTTTCTATATTAACTTTTGGATGAAAGTCAGCAATTCATCGAAAACCATCATTATGGCTGCTTGGGAAAAGTATTGAATACTATGTTCGAAATGGTCTTGACAATTCTTTGCAACTAATGGCGAATGAAACTCAGGCGTGAATGTTTTGGGTTCAGAGACTTAGTCGAATTGAGAATAAATGATATTATCAACTTTTTTGAGTAAGAACAGTTATTAGCTGTACTATTTTATTCGTAAATTTAATTTTTATTACTATCATGTTTCAAAGTAATATAAATGTTTAAAAAAGCAATTTAAACCTTTTATTAACAAAGTAACACTTTAAAACTACACATTCTTTATTTGAGCCATTATTTCTAAAGTGCAAAAATTTAATTTTGGTTGATTCTTTTAGCTTCCACCCTACGTTTTATAACGTAAATGTGGAAGGTAGTATAATCCGTTCAGAAGAGCCCGTCCTCCCGTCTGTCTGTTACCCACTTTCAATACGAAACTACAATGCTACGGACCAGTGTGATACGTTCAAAAAATTCAGCACATCGAAATTAGAATACATAAACTTTCAAAAAAGATTCGAATATCGAAGTCTTGAATTATTAAAAAACCGCAAATTTAATGCTCTTTCAAAAGCAGAGGAAGCCATTTTTTATGTAGAATTAATTAAATTCCATTCGCACAATCGCTCGAAAAACTTTAATTCACTTTTAGAACAATAAATTAAAATAAATTATTTTGGCGGAAGATCGATTATTTTAAATCACGTCAAATATATAAAACAGTAGCCCTCCATATTTATGTCATAAAGGTCTCCATAAATATATATTAAATCGAAGACAAATCTGTATTAAGTTTCAGAAATTATTGTTTCAAATTTGTTCTAACAGTTTAAGAACTAGTAATCAATCCTTAGAATATTTACATTTAGTTTATAATAAAGTAAGTTTTTATTTTAGCTAGTTAGTGAAAAAAAATTAATGGCAATTGTAAATACTTTATACTTCTGTTAATTTTAAATCTTAACTATATCGGATTTTTTTTAATTATGACTAATTCCTTTCCTCCATTTCTTTTTCAAAGAATGTTACACTAAGTGTAGAAAGGGAATGGAAACGCAATACGTTTAGAAATATATCAACGTAAATTTTGAATATTCTATATATCTTTTTACTTTTCAACTTAACTATATAGGTTAACTTCGATATAGTACATAAAAACAACTCTCCCTTCTACACCGTTTCAATCTTGTTGTTTTGTCCAAACAAAAGCCGTTACTTTTCTACTGAATTAATGACTTTTTCTTTTTTTCCCCATTTCTTTTCGAAACAATGTTAGAAAGAAAACACTGTTAAACCATCTAAACAAGTGGAGATAAGGAAAGTAGTACTGCAATACGATAAGAAATATCTCTTTGCAAATTTAAAATACTCTCTATATATGCTAACTTTAAAACTTAATTTTGGTTAACTTCAATATGGCACAGAACTGCAACTCTTCTTTCTAAACCATCGTCTTGTTTTGTCGAAACCAAAGCCATTATTTTTTCTGCTGAATTAATGACGTATTCTTTTCCCCCATTTCTTTTCCAAGAAATTTTATACATTGATGAGTAGAAACAAGAGTTTTACTTTCTATTCCTCGAAAGCTTCTTCCCTAACGACATCCGTTATAACTTTTTGATATTCTGAAAGCTTTTGTTTCAAGAATTTTCTTGTTTGACAAAAAAAAAATCGAAAAAAGATACAGATTGTATATCCTCAGTGTTGTGTAAGTAATGATATTATTTTTCGGGTGATAATTAGGGTAATTTGAGTTCCATTTAAAGTGATAAATAGTTTTATTCTGGGGATAATCTTGATAATTTGTGTGCTGATTAAAGTTAACTGAATACAACTGTAGTAAAAAGTAAGTATATAAAGCTTTAACGATTTGGGTTGTTGCAGAGAGCTGCAACACGTTTTTGTTAAAAGAACTGGTAAGTAAAGGGGACCTACGTTTAAAACTAATTTAGACCTTCTACTATAATCTATGTTATATGCAGAATTCTTGAAACTGACTTTGTTGCTACATAGTAAAAGGCTATATATGAACCCTAATCTTTTCAGTTACGATTAATAAATAATGTGGATTTGGCAGAGCTATTTCAAATATCAAACAAAAATAAAAGTTACGTAGTAATTTTAATTTTTTCGCAATATAATATAAAAATTTCAGAAAAGTTTAATAATTTGTGAGCAAGTATAACTTGTTTTTATTGAGTTCGCTATATTTTTAAGTTTGGTTCTTTTTTCATCCCTGTGAAATTTTGGTGTAACTTGGTGTAAAATAAATAAAACTCATGAAAACTAGATTCATGGAAATAGTAACATATAATTTTTTCTATGAAAAAATAATAAATTAGAAAAGCTGTTCATTATTGGGTTCATAAATGCCCAATTTCCCATATAGCAACATAAACTATCTGTGAGATCATTTTATTAAGAGGGTTTAATGTAAAATTCAGTAAAATTTAGTGTAATGCTACTCTATGAAACTGGTGACAGCATGTGCTTCCTCCTGCTATATGGAGTAGGAGGAAGCCTGTTTCCTCCTATTTGTTGTGTAACTTTTTTTTAAACTAATTTTATTTATAGTTTAAAAAGAGTTAATTTTGCAAGAATTTCACTGGATTTCTCTAGAGAAATTAAACGTGGAAAGCATTGTGTTTAGTTCCAGATAAGTAGCTGTGCTTATCATATGGTTGTGGAGACATTTTTTGCAAATTTTGGCAGGAGTCACTATGTTCTTGCATATCTCTGTCTGATGTATTACTAAGTTCCAATATTCTAATATATATGTCTGATTTACAACGAAAACCATAAGAAATGCGTTAATGAACAAGTGTCTTATTAAAAAAAAATGTCCAGCTCTGAATATTTTTGTTTTGAGTGGTTTGTTTAGTAGAATATTTTTAAAAACTAAAATGAAATAACAATCAATCTTAAAAGAAATTCAGTAACTAAGCATATATGTGTATTAGACAAACTTTTTAAGTAAAGAGACGAATTGTCAATTTTCATCACAAACATATTCTACATATTTAAGTATAATTGGAAAATTGGACTACTATTCTATTTAGAAAGTATTTATGAATATGTTTTAAATATCAAGTATTTATCTTTATAGTCTTTTAATTCAATGGATATTTTATTTTTTTCTTATGGGTGCAAATATACATGATTCCTTTTGTTTTATGACTAAATATTTTTAAAGAGAAATTCGAAAACCGCTTATAAAACTTTTAAGTACACAAAATTTTGTTTTGTGAAACCAACCAATTCCTTAATTGAAGAGCACCACAAATTGTATCTGAAATGGTCTGATGATCAAACCCTAAAAAATAAACATCACCACATGATACATTATTCATGGATGTTGGAGCGATTTGGTCCTCTTATTTATTTATGGTCTATGCGGAATGAAGGGAAGCATCGTATTGGTAAATCTATTTCCATCAGCAGTCGAAAAGATTTAACATAATCCATAGCTACTAGGATACAGCTAGCTTTTCATTCATTGTTAAACTCCCAAACATTTTTAAATGAAAAGGCTGCTAGTGACAAACCAGTTCGATTGTGTTTTGAAGATTTTGATTCATTTGAATTTGACTTAAAATCAGCATTGCCCCAAGGCACATTGAAAATTGAACGGGTGAGTTGGATTCATTATAATGGGATTTTGTATAGGGAAAATATGGTTTTGGTTTTGGGCACAAAAGATTTTCTTCCTATTTTCGGTTTAATTAAAAGTGTCATCCTGTACCACACTATTATTGCTTTTCTCTGCTGTCCATTAGAAACTTATTATTTTGATGAACATTATTATGGGTACTTTGTTTCCTTAACCTCTGAGCCACTTGTTTTTGTGAAAAGAGCTAACTTGCCACATTAATTCCAACTGTCATAAACACAGTATCTACAGGTGAACAATATATTACTTATAGGTATGGTCTATAAGTAGCATATCATTCATCTGTCTTAAACGTTTATATCAAAAATAAAATTATCTTTTAATTATTAGAAATTACTCTATTTATGGAATTATTTTAATTGATTAGACAGGGTGTTCGAAAACATATTTTGTACGAGCGTTACTGAAAGACTATTCAAGATAACTCAACGATTTATGTGTCTCATTGAAGGGAAAAGAAAATTTCTTTAACCTTAATACATCTCATGCTACACGGTATACTTGTATAATATAACAAAGTATCTGTGCACACAATTAAAAGTATCTGCAATCTAGCAAGGGGGGTAAAATCCAAAAAAACGTTTTGTTGTTTTGGAATAACCTTAAAAACTCAATGTCTCGGTATTCCGGAAAAACATCGTATTTCGATTTTATCAAGATATATTTTCTTGGCAAGATTACTTTTAGATGTGTGCACAGTTACTTTGTAATTTTATACAAGTATGCCATGCAGCATTGTAAGTATTAAGGTCTGAAAAAAAACTTGGTACTTTCTCATTAATTATAAATCATTTAGTTATCTAGAGCAGCTTTTCAGTAATGCTCGTTCAAAATCGTTATTCTTTTTGGAACACCCTGTATAATTAGAAAATGGAAATTCTACATAAAAGCACATGATTTTTTTTATCTCTAACAATAACTTGAAAGAAAATAATACCAATTGTTTCCTTTACATAATCCTATTGCAAAAACTCATCTCCTCTTTCTTCTCTCAATTATATTTTGAAGAAAGAATTATTTTGTAATTTTTTCAGTTTTGTTATTTATTACCTAGAGAGAGAACCAGTTTCCGCAACTTTGTAAAAACATGCATAGGCACATGAAAAGCATATTTAAAATAATAACAGCTTGTATATATTTGTACTTTGTTGTACAATTGTGTTTTTTATTGTTCTTGTTTTAACACTGTCTAATAAATGGAAGTTTAGTTTAAATCTGTGCTTTCCTTTTTTATAAATGCTTCAAACAAATTCACTTTGAATTATGTATATTAATAAAAAAATTATTGTAAATTTAGTAATTATTTCATAACTTAGCAAATTTTAAAATGTTCAAAAAAGTCTATAGTTTTTGTATGTAGTTGGTTACCCAAATTGACAAACACCTCAGTTTTGTGCCTCAGGTGTTTGTACACAGTTTCACAGGGTCCCAAGAAATAAAACGTACAAAGCGTGTAAATAAACCATAGCTGGTATATCGATGTAACTCACTGAAAAAAGGTTGAAGCTGGATAAAATGTATGAAAATCAGGGTTTCACTGTACTTCCAGACATTTTGATTTTTCTCAATTGTTAAACTGTTGTTACTGATTGAAAAGATAAAAAATAACTGATAAGCTTTGTAGACGCACAAACCTTATCTCAAATGAAAATACAACCACAGTTATTTTGGTAAATTTATCAAACTACATTGTTTATTATTGCCAGCTTATTTG
This sequence comes from Oedothorax gibbosus, assembly GCA_019343175.1. Taxonomy (NCBI): domain Eukaryota; kingdom Metazoa; phylum Arthropoda; class Arachnida; order Araneae; family Linyphiidae; genus Oedothorax; species Oedothorax gibbosus. Next base: position 22,389,239 of record CM033273.1, read on the forward strand.
GTAGCGATACCTTTGTGTACAGTAATAATACCAAATTACCTACCAAACAATGCGGTTTACGTAATCTTATTTGGTAATATTAACTTTGTGCACAACAATAATACTATTGTATACGGTAATAAAACCGCTTTATACGGTAGTGAAAGCACTACATACGGTAATAAAGTCACGATATATGGTAATAAAACCACTACATATGTAGTAAAACCACTACACAAAGTAATAAAACCAAATGCGCTGCCAAATATCATGGTAATAAAACCATATTTTTCTAGTAATTTTACCATAAAGTCATTACCAAACAGATACTGGTAGATAAATCACATTTTTTGGTGTTCCATATGAGCCAGAAAATACGGTTAAATATACCAGATTCTGGTAGTTGGACTAGAATTTTTTTTCAGTGTAGCAATAGTAATTGTTTCGCAATATAATATAAAAATTTCAGAATTCAGTTTCGATTCATTTCACAATTTGTCAGTTAACAATTTGTAGTTTCAGTTTAACAATTTGTAAGCAAGTATAAGTTGTTTTTATTGAGTTCGCTATATTTTTAAGTTTGGTTCTTTTTTCATCCCTGTGAAATTTTGGTGTAACTTGGTTTAAAATAAATAAAACTCATGAAAACTAGATTCATGGAAATAGTAACATATAATTTTTTTCTATAAAAAAATAATAAATTAGAAAAGCTGTTCATTATTGGGTTCATAAATGCCCAATCTCCCATATAGCAACATAAACTATCTGTGAGATCATTTTATTAAGGGGGTTTAATGTAAAATTCAGTAAAATTCGGTGTAATGTGCTACTCTATGAAACTGGTGACAGCGTGTGCTTCCTCCTGCTATATGGAGTAATAGACCGAGAGCCCAGGGACCCCAGACCTAAGTCATTTTTTAAAGGATGAAATGTATCGGATTAGGTTCGGTTTTCATTTACTTTTAGTATATGCATAGCCGCTAGAGTGAACCGACGGCCAATTTACAGGTATCGGGTGCAAAAAGTAGGTAGATTATAAGTTAACTTAAGTCATTTTCTAAAGGCTGATTTTTACGTATGTTTTAGAAAATAATGTTAAAAGTTAATAATAAATTTCCCAGACACTTTTCGTCGGCCGAAACTTTTCCCAGACGCTTTAAACGTCTTTATCAAGTTCAGACTTTGCCCCACGCATCTGGCGGCATCAGATGGCGCTACAATCGTCCTCGGACGACAAGAAGGGAAAGTTAAGCAAAAAAGAACTATATGTGTGTGTTGGAGATGTGGTTGGTTGGTTGGTCGATTGACATATATATTCCGGTTTGTGTGCTTGATCATTGGAGATGTGAAAATGTTGTAAGCTAAAGACAGCTATGGTTACTTGTTTACTAATTTATTTTCTAATTAAACAAAAATTTAATTAAATCGAAACGATATGCTTTCTTCGTTTTTATTGCTTATCGACTCAGTTTTATTTCTGTCACCATAAAAACACAAAAAATTACACCCCCACCCCCCAAAAAAATCAACTTAAGTTATAATCTCAGTCTTGCTTTTTACATATGTTACTCAGAGACCTATTTTAATACTTTTTTGGAAGCAATAATTATATTATTCTCGTTCTAATTTGCATGTTGGCCCATCTGATTTGTCTGGCAGCTTGTAAAAAGTATTAAAATAATCTATGAGCTTAACTTTCCCTTCTTGTCGTCCGATGACGATTGTAGCGCCATCTGATGCCGCCAGATGCGTGGGACAAAGTCTGAACTTGATAAAGACGTTTAAAGCGTCTGGGAAAAGTTTCGGCCGACGGAAAGTGTCTGGGAAATTTATTATTAACTTTTAACATTATTTTCTAAAACATACGTAAAAATCAGCCTTTAGAAAATGACTTAAGTAACTTATAATTTACCTACTTTTTGCACCCGATACCTGTAAATTGGCCGTCGGTTCACTCTAGCGGCTATGCATCTACTAAAAGTAAATGAAAACCGAACCTAATCCGATACATTTCATCCTTTAAAAAATGACTTAGTTCTGGGGGCCCTGGGCTCTCGCTCTATAAGAGGAAGCCTGTTTCCTCCTATTTGTTATGTAACTTTTTTTTTTAAACGAATTTTATTTATAGTTCAAAAAGAGTTAATTTTGCAAGAATTTCACTAGATTTCTCTAGAGAAATTAAACACGGAAAGCATTGTGTTTTGTTCTAGATAAGTAGCTGTGCTTATCATATGGCTGCGGAGACATTTTTTTTACAAATTTTAGAAGGAGTCACTATGTTCTTGTATATCTCTGTATGATGTATTACTAAGTACCAATATTCTAATATATATGTCTGATTTACAACGAAAACCATAAGAAATGCGTTAATGAACAAGTGTCTTATTAAAAAACAACTGTCCAGCTCTGAATATTTTTGTTTTGAGTGGTTTGTTTTAGTAGAATATTTTTAAAAACTAAAATTAAAATAAAATGAAATAACAATCAATCTTAACAGATTTTCAGTAACTAAGCATATATGTGTATTTGACATACTTTTTAAGTAAAGAGATGAATTGACAATTTTCATCACAAACATATTCTACATATTTAAGTATAATTGAAAAATTGGACTACTATTCTATTTAGAAAGTATTTATGAATATGTTTTAAATATTAAGTATTTATTTTTATAGTCTTTAAATTCAATGGATATTTTATTTTTTTCTTATGGGTGCAAATATACATGATTTCTTTTGTTTTATGACTAAATATTTTTAAAGAGAAATTTGAAACGGCCTATAAAACTTTTAAGTACACAAAATTTTGTTTTGTGAAACCAACCTTTTACCTGAACAAAAAATAAGTTAACAAAAGAATATCGTTGTCAATGGACATTTCAATCCAAAGGCTGTTTTAGTTTAAAAAAAAAGAAATGCTCCAATTAAACTAAATGCAAATAATTAAATTTATATGAAAATAAAACTAGGAAATAAGTGTCGATTTACTATAAATATGGGAATTTCCTCTTATTTTTTATGGTATGGTCTTCTACTTCCGATGTAGGTCATAATTCTGAAAATAGATGACCCTATAAATTATTTATGATAAGCTTCGGAACACTATTGCTGTGGCTGCATTCTATCATAGCCCAAAAGCTTTTAGAGAAATGGAAGTTTACCATAATTTTATATAATAAAAGTTCAGCATTTCATTACATTCAGGGCCTGATCTAGGAAAACTCGGACTATAGGCACAACAATTTTTTTTGTATGATTGTATATAATGATGGTGTTAGTTGGGGCCGATGTATAATATTTTTGCTACAATTTTATCGATCATTTTATAACATTGATCAAACCAATCACGTTAGGTCATTGTTTGAGTCAAAGTCAAGCTAAAAAACAGAGGGGAGTGCAAGGCAGCTGTGAGGGAAATAAAATTTATCAAGTCTAGTGTTACGCTTTTAATTTAAATGCAAAAGGATCGATTAAGGAGTATGACTGGTATAAGCAAGCTTCTGACGGAGCAGAAAACCAGCTATTCAACCAACCAACAAACCAAAGGGGAGGGCCCGTCCGTGGCCGAGTGGTTAAGGCATCAGCCTAGAGGTTCGACCTTCTCAGGAGTGCGGGGGTTCGAATCCCACTTACTGCCAGTCATAATATAAATCGGATCTGTGCTGGAAATAGTAGAAAATCCTCATCACGGATGGGCCCGAGTACACAGGGACAGACGTGCTCGTTAAATCTGTGGAGTCCAAAGTCCCGACGGCGTTAGCGTACGATGTCGCTCGAAGTTCCGTTGGGTGCCCGCTCATGTGTCGACCTCGTCACTTGACCAGGGTTCTAAAATACGAGGCGTTATTGGCTGTGTTAAAGCTCCTGAAGGAGGCTAGAAATAGGCAGCCGGAAACGATTACCTTACCAAAGGGGAGTATCAGAAATTTGTAAAATTTACTGAAATTTTGGGGGCCTACAGCATTTAGCATAATAGAAACTAAAATTTAGGGCCTCTAAAATTTGGAGGCCCTAGACCCTGGCCTAACGTGCCTCATGGTAGATCAAGCAATGATTACGTTTATCAAGTGTTTGGGAAAGATCGTGGTCAGGATCAGTATACGATATTTTAATACTTTAATAATCACATAATATATCTACTTAAATAATCGTATTAACCTTACATTATTACAATGCAACCATCTGTGAGATAAAGACGTAAAAATTTGTCTTAAAAAAGTTTCAAAAACAACAACAAACACGATTTTATTTTTTAACGTTTAAAATTTAAAACTAAAAGCATGAAACTGTTTTCCAAATCTATTTTGAACTAAAATATAATTGTAAAAAAATTTTTTTAGTTGTTGTGTAGAAATTAAATTTAAATATTACACTGTGAAAACAAGTTTACATTTATACCATTTTCAAATCCTCTAAACTGTTAAAAAGCACAAAATTTTAACTTTTTTTAAAACTAGAATAGATTTGTTAATTAATTTAAATTTTTAAATATTTTTTACTAGCTTTATAAACCCGGCGTTGCACGGGTGTACCCTTAATAACCCTAATTAGTAGTTTTTTTTTATGTAAACTTTTATTTTATACCAATTGATCCCCTCTACACTGCTCCACTCCATCAGAATATTATAATCTCATCCTATTCTGATATGAGGGGTTGATTTTATCCAGGCCCTTCCAGGAGTTTGATCGCTTTCCCATAGGCCCCTGTTCAAATTGCCAGAACAGCTGTATGATATAATGGCCTGTTTCTATTTCACGATTAGCGCAAAACGAAACTGCCCAAATGTGGTAAACATTCCACTTCATATTTCATACAACTCGATAGGGCTGGGGGACCCAGTCGGTAAAGACTTTCGTCTTGCAAGCGGTAGGTCCCAGGTTCAGGTCCGGGCATCGCCAAAATAACTGCCGACCTATAAACGGCTCGTGCAGCCAAAAAATGTCCGACGAATAACACCCCGTGTAGAGGACGGGCACTTTAAATATCCTCCAAATTACTAACGCTGCGTACGATGTCGCCCTTAAAAAGTTGCATTGGGTACCTACTCACGTGTCGGCTCGTAACTTGACAGTGGTTCGAAATTACAACTCCCGTTTCCAATAGCCCTCGTGTCTAGCTTTAATGCGACGATAATTCAAACTAACCCTAACCCATACAACTGGATGGGAATAGCTACCCTACCTTAATTTTCAACTTCGCCAAAAGCCGCCAATGCCAAAATTCAATATGCCATTACGCCATCTTAACATCAGAAAACAAAACAGACATTCATCCTCTTGTATGGTTGGAAAAGTTTCATAAAGTACAAATTCCTTATTTATGCCGAATATATTCCGCCATATCTTCATTTCTTACCATTTGTAAACATCAATTAAATTAAATTCGGAAACATAATTAAAATCTAGTTGAGGAAATCGGATCCACCATAAAAAAATCAAAAGATTTAAAATCAAGAAATAAAATAAAATACTGATATTCAAATAACAATCCAGAAAATTAATCCCACGTGCTCTCACCAATTCTCAGCCAAATCAGTTAAGCCGTTCATGAGTTATAAATAGTGTAACTAACACGACTTTCTTTTCTCAGCCAAATCAGTTAAGCCGTTCATGAGTTATAAATAGTGTAACTAACACGACTTTCTTTTATATATATAGATGTTGTGTCATAAAAAAAAGAAAATAAATACGACTATTGTTTGGCGACAACATAATCTTTTCAAAGATCAAAGCTTAGACGTAAAATAACGGATACAAATGACTAGAGTTATACTGAAACTGACCTGCTAGTCAGACTTGCATTTCTCACAGAGTTTCATATAATACGCCTGCTAAATTTAAAAGCATGCTAAAAGAAACATAATCTAGGTCTGTTTTGAGGATTTGACTCCCTAATCAATCATAAATGATCAGATTCAACCAAATTAACGGATTTTTAAATGCTTTAAATAGCCTCTGAATCAGAATTTGTAAAAAAAAAATTAATGCAGATATTTTTTTAGTTTTAAATTGGGAAGTAAAATCGTGACGTCCTTCGAAAATCAAGGCATATTTTATCATCAATACTAACTGCTAAAGTAATTTATCCATTTGTAAGCGCAAAGAATTTAATCTTTCCCTGCATAATTTTTAATTGTAGTTTCTCATTCCTGATGTAAATTATTTTTCAGTGGAAAAACTTATTTCAATTGCAGTTCACATTTTTAATCCTTTATTATCCTACTTTAGTATAATGACATCAACTGCTAATATTTCAAAGTTGGAAACGTTTTTTTTTCATTAGCTTTAAAATGACAAAGTGAAAATTGCAAGTCCCCTCTTTAAAAAAGTATTTAAGTTAGTTTTTCCATTTATCTGACACCATACACAAGCAAGGTGGATTTCTTTTCATATAAAATAGCTTTAAATTTGATGCGTCATACGTTGTTAAAATGCTAATGTTTTAAAATATTTTTTTGGAGCCTTAAGTAAGATTATGTTGTGAATAATAGCTGTCAGACATTAAGCTGACATAGACAGATTTTTGTTTTATTCAAGTCATTAAGTAGGATAAATGGCGGCGACAGATTTATACTGTTTTTAAAGTGCGTATTATATCGCTTTTAACTTCCACACTACGCTTATAACGTAAAAAGTGGAATGTATTATAATCGTTCAGTCCGTCTGTCTGTCCGTAACCCACTTTCATAGCCCAAACTACAAATGCTACGGACAAGTGTGATACGTCAAAAAATTGAGCGCATCGAAATTAGAATACATTGAAAATTTCAGAAAAGAATTCGAATTCGAAGTACTTCAATTATTTAAAAAACTGCAAAATTTAATGCTCATTTAAAAAGCATAGGAAGCTATTTTTATTAGAATTAAATCACCATTGCCATCGCAACAATCGCTCTAGAAACTTTAATTATTTTAGACAATAAATTTATTTTTGCGACATCGATCAGTTTGAAATGACGATCAGTTTGCTATATCGATCAGTTTGTTTGACGTCAAATATATTTCACTAGGAGATTTTTTGTATGTTGATATGAAATGTTTTCATTCTATTTAAAAGCAAGGGAATATTACATATTTATTCTTTGAAATGTAAATTAATTTTTGCAAACGATAAGTAATAATTATTGAATTTTCGAAATAAAAATAAATGAAACTTGCCAATTTTTTTTTGTTTTTACAGCATCATTTTACTAATTATTTATTTTTCGAACTGTATATTTATTTAACAAACGATAAATAATAACTGAATTTTCGGAAGAAAGTTAATGTAAATGGAAAATTGTGGAGATTCAAAGATATTTATTAAAAAAAATACATCATTATTCTTCGAATTTCAAACAAATTTAGCAAACGAGAAAGACTAATTGTTAAATCTGAGAAAGAAGATTAATGAAAATCGTTAATTTTGGCGTTTAAAAATGTGAATTAAACTAGCTAAAAGCCCTGTTTGGCGAATTTCTTTCTGAGGTGTATAAATAGTTTGTTTCCTGTTTAGCACAATTGTTGTGTGGAAGCGGTTTAAGTGACAGATTCTGAAACAAACCTACTTGTTTATAACCAACAAGCATGGCGGATTCAATTTCAAATTACACAAATGGACTTTCTTTTTATTTGAAAGAAAGAGGAATCTTCCAGTTTCCTTGTTATTCTTGGGGTTTTATGAAATGTTTTCTAAGAAGTTGTTTGCGCGAAATAATGTACTAAGGCAGATTACTAAAAAAGAAACTCTAATCTTTGTTAAAACTCTTGTACTTAGGGGTATGAAAGTAATCATGGAGTTCGGTAACAATGGAACTAGAAATATTAAACTTATTGTTAGCAAGAAGATTTTTCATCTTATTGAAATCCATAAAAATGGCTTTTAAAGTATTTTTTTAAAATTCAAAAATAAAGTTAATCTATTTATAAAATAAATAAGTATTTTTTAAGCCATAATATAAAGTAAAGCCTAAAGTAGTACCTTTTAAGTAATTACAATATCTTTTTTTAGTTTTAGTAAAGTTATAGGGTGTTAAAATATGATACTCAGCAGTGAGATCAGGGCTGGTCTTCCTTAGTTTTTCTTTTTCATTGTAAATTTTTTACTTTTATTAATTTTGAGGGAAAAAGATATAATTGACTTTCTTACACTTTTTTTTCTAAATTTTCAAAAAGTAAATACATTTTTTGACAGCAAGATATTATATGCAAGCATGTACAGGTGGAAAACGTATCCCCTAAACTGTGTTACATTTACAGATGCTGCCAAAAATTCACGGGGCAAATTCTTCACCTATTCTTAAAAAGATTTATACACGTAAAAAACTGTGTGTCATTTTTATTCTCATTATTTTGTAAATTGAAGTAACCAAGAAGAGTATAACTAAATAATAGTAAATAAATAGTGTAAAAATGCTAGTTTATTTGACAAAAAACTTTAATTTAACAAATTTCAACAATGGTTCGTCTCATCTAGGGGGGGGGGGGGGTAGGGTACATATATATTCCGGCTTGTGTGCTTGATCAGAGACCCGCCTATAAGCCTTCGTCAAGTAAGACAGACACAGAAAGGATTTTTACTGTCACAGAGAAGGGAAAGTACACCCAGGGCGAAGGCGGGAATCGAACCCGCACCCGTTACAGTGCGCAGACTGCTAGCGTAATGGTTCAAAGCACTCGGCCATCCAGGCCCCTCTCATCTAGTTCACATTGAACTAATGTAATGTATTCGTTTCCGGCTGCCTATATCTAGCCTCCTTTAGGAACTTTAACACAGCCAACTACGCCTCGTAATTTAGAACCCTGGTGAAGTGACGAGGTCGACACCTGAGCGGACACCCAACGAAACTTCAAGCGACATCGTACGCTAACGCCGTCGGGACTTTCGACTCCACAGATTTAACGAGCACGTATATTGCAGTGTACTCGGGAACCCCGGTGATTTTTAGAGGATTTTTTTCCACCAGCACGAATACGTCTATAGTATGGCTAGGATAAGGACAGAACCAAGAACGTTCTCGGTGAGAGGATCGTCGCTTACACCTCTCGGCCACCGGAGTACCACTATGAACTTAAAACAAATTGTTTAACTTTTCCTTTTGTGAAGCTATAGTTTGGAGCTCGTTTCTAGAGGTTGACTAAAGTATGAGCAAGGGTTGTGAAAAGGGAAAAAAAATCGGAGTTGCAATGAAGTTTTGTGAGATTGTTTCCCTTTTTTTGTAGTCAGCCAGTTGACTTCAAATTTTGGGACAACGTGACACATTTCTTTTATACAGTGAATCATTCATGATGTATGTGAAATATTTAAGTTCCTGAATATATTTCTGCTACTTAACCCTTTTCTGATAGTTACTAGAGTGGCATTTATTGCTTCAGGAGTGTACGAGTTTCTGTGAACTTTCTTTTTATTACCACGCAGACAATTTTCACTATAAAACAGTACGTTTTTTACTTTTAGAACTTCATGTATGGTTCCATTGCTTGTCATAATTTAAAAAACAATTAAATTTTTGGCATATTAAACTTAGTTTATATACACTTATGTCCTATAAATTATCTTTACTTGAAGTTTTTCTTATTTTTTGACATTTCTCAAAAACTACTCTGAAATATATAATTTGCTTTGACAACTTGTAACACGCACTACAACGCATATTTCCGTGCTTAAATAATGCCTTGATAGAAATAGGTAGTACGTAAAATAGAACCAAAGAAAAACACGCTTTGAGTTCTAACGGAAAAGTTAAAAGAAGATTATTCCGTTTAAGGAAGTACACTGCTCAAAAGAATTAGGGGAAAGCATGGTTAAACTCTTTCACGCCCAATGATTCCATTTGGCAGGAGTCCACAATTTTTTACACGAATTTATTTCCAGAAATATTGTTAAATTAATATCTCGGCCAATATTTCCAATTCATATATAGTTGTAGTTAATGTCGCTATTTTAACGAGTCGGTTTTCAGTAACAAAAATGTTATGCTTCAAGAAGGGGAAAAATAGGACAGAGATAGAACAACAAAAATGACAACACCAACTGAACAAAAGTTCTTATGGATGACCCATACCACCATTTGGCATACTAATTGGTGTTTTATATTACTTTTCCTTTGCACAAAGGCATAACGAATTAAAAGAGTTTAGAAACATTTGATGCGATATTGAATGAAACTAATAAATTATAAATATGAATGCAAAATTACTCGAAATATAATATGTTGAAAACTTTAAGAGACGTCAAGAAAGTAAGTTTTGTTGCACTAAAAGTTCTTTTCTTAAAAGCATAAATTTCATAAAAGAAAATATTAACTTCATTTTATATTTTAGCTAAGTCGCCTTCATTTCAAAAACTTGCTTAGTCATCATGTATTTTTTTAAGTACCAACGTAAAAAAAAAGTTTTCAGCTTACGTAGCGCATTCCATAGACGTCTAGTCCATCACTTCGAGTATTTATCGATTTAGTCAATTTTAAGTCATGGTTTAACTTTTAAGTAAGTTTAACTTTAAAAATATTTCTTCTTAACTCTTTCAATCCCAACTTTTATTTTTTATTCTAAAAATCTAAAATTTGTGAAATTGACTTATTCTGCATGAAATGGTGAAAAGCAAGGGGGAAAAATCTTATTTTTTAATTAAAATTTAAGGAAAACAATTTTGGAATCATAACTTTTGAATAAACTATTACAATAATATTTCGAAACTTTATTTGTTAAAAATAGTTAAAATTAAAATTTTAAACTTTTAAAATGCAAGCATGATCAATTTAGTGCCAATTAATTTAATAAAATGTTTTCAAAATAAATTTAATTTTAACCATGTTTTTCATATTTTCATTTAACTACAACAAATATTATTTAATTCTGCAAAAGACATGATTTCTCCATCTAACGTTACAAAAAGAAAATATAACTTTAAAAAAAATATAGAGAGAATTCAATAAAATTTATTTGAAATAAGCGCGAGTTTAACTTAGTGAGACAAAAAATCGCAAGTTTGATGATTCCAAATGGAATAATTGGGAGTGAAAGGGTTAAGTAAGTTTAACTTAAAAAATGTGTCTTCTTAAAACAGTTTGACGAGGCTATCCTAAATTGCACGACTAAACAACTGCTTTTAAATTAATGGAGATATAATGCATTACAAATAAATATATGTTCATTTTTAAACTAATGGAGATTAAATGAAAATAAATTATGCTTAAAATTTATTATTTCAAAAGTTTGGTGCCGTAAAGTAAAGAACTATTACGAACCTACTCTATACAATGTTAAAAAAGTTATGTTTGTTTCACCATAATAATGGCTCCTTGTAGCTGCAAAGGCTGTGTGGTGAAATGTTTCACCATATATTCGGTATAAGTTTGAAAAAAAAACCTGATAAATGGTTTGACAGAAAACCAAAAATATTGTAAAACTTTCTCCCACACAGCTTTTGCAGATACTAAGAACCATGGGGGAAATCATACACCACATTTTTAACAGTGTTGGCATAATGTAAGAAAAGTGCCGTTTAACTGAACTTACCACTTACATCATACTTGACTCCGTTGAATTCTTCGAAACATGGTAAAATTGCCGTTTGCCCAGCTTGTGTGGTTGGCCAACAGGATAAGCCGTCCCAAGATGAAGGGCAATATTCGACTCCTTCTAAAATAAACAAGAAAGATTTACAACACGTCACTACAGAACAGTACGTTTGACAACCTCAGACAAATTGCAGATTACGCAGATTGCGACAGAAGTTCAAGCGTCCCAGGACCATCCATCACGATCCAGATTGGTAGTTTTGACTTGCATGTCAACTTGAAATGCCAATATTGATTGACTTATATTGACGATGCTTTTCTGCAAATGTGTTTTGCCCTGTTCTGTCCATTTTTACTGTGCTATTTTATTATGTCTTTTTCTTAAAATGTTTCTATTATATGATTACTAATCGTTTGTTTCTTTTTCAGATGTTTTAGATCTTGCTATGCAGCGCCCTTGTGGCACCCATTGTCCAGATTTCTAGCGAGGACTTTGTCCAGATTTGTTCCCAGTCTGAAGTTAACCCCTTTTATGGAAAGCTTTCGATGAAGGAGTAAGGGCGCTTCGCGCCGGCACTCGTCGGTTACTGTTTGATTTCCGAAACAAGAAAGATAAAAGTTGGACTTCTTTAGAAGGATATTCTGCAAGATATTATGGATTAGTTTTTAAATCACAACATCTTCATTAAAATACGGAATTTTTTTTGAAAACCGAGTATGAAAATGCTTATTATAGGACAACAAAAGAAGTTTGAAGGGCAAACATCATCTGGTTACTTAGTTATAATTTTTTTTAAGTTTTAAAATACAACAGATAGAGATACAGATAGAGATACTATTTTTTATCAAATGGGGATACTATTTCTGTTATTAACAAATGGGGATACTATTTTTTTTTATAAATTAACCAGTAAATAAGCAATACTTTGACAGATATTTGTATTAAAAAAATAATGCTTTAGGTTTATGGGACAGACCATTTTTCTTATAAAAACAAACAGAAAAACACAAAACGATAGATGGAGGAACCGATGGAAAAACAAACGAATCTGTTTGACGGGAAATTAACACCTTTTATATATCGTTAAAAGAACTAAAAGCTTTCTATTCTTAACTCCCCGAGACAGTAATTGTTTAGACGATTTCGACTAATAAGAAATAAATTTTGAAATAGGAAAACATCCTCCTAAAATGTAAAAAAAATAAAAATTATTCTGAATTTGAAGAAAACTTTTATATAATGCTTTTGATTTTTTATTTTGCAGTCAGAATTGGTTTTCATCAAGCACACATATTTTGGTAATATTTTTCTTTCGTTTCCATTTATTTTCAAATAGTTTATTACAAAAATTTACAAATATCATGCTGCATATTTCTATCATAGGAATTTTGATAAAAACTGATTTTCTAAAAACAATATTTTACTTCAAACACCGGAATTTGTTATTGTAATTTAACAAATAAGCAATTATTACTCTTTTAAAGTAGTAATTAGTATTGCTTTCCGAAAAATTAAATGTTTTATACAATAGAAAATAATGGAAAGATTTAAAAATTATTATAAAAAATAAATTGTTGTACAACTGAAATACTGTGTAACTGAAAATATAAGTAAAAAGTTATTGTGTGAAAATAATTCAATGATAATATCAGCATCTTTAATCGAAAAAGAGCTAAGTAAAGTATACAAAATAATTAATAATTTGTACTCGAATTGAAAATATAGGGTTATATTTTGAAATGCTGGTAATTGACATTCTAAATTTTACAGCACTAAAATATATCAATTTTAAATACTTACCAATTGATTCATTTTCAAGGTTTTCGTGCGAATTGTTGCAAAATTTTGCAGTTTCATCTTCCTCAAAAATTTCTGGATAAATTGTTGAAGATGCTCCATCTCTATATAACTTTTCCTCTTCCATAAATGTTAAATGAAGTATATTTCAACTAACTATTTATCAAATATATTTCTTCATAATCTGAAATAGAAACGAAACGGGAATTGTTAAATAACTTTTGTGAATATGGAGCACACACAGTTTATGTAGTTGCAAGAAACGTTTTCGAGTACAGTAGGCTCCCTCTTAACCGGACTCCTTTTAATTGGATCTTCATTTTAACCGGTCGAATATTTTTATCCTTAAAATGTAAAAATGAGCTAAAAATGACGTTTCGTTTATCTATCCCCCATTGAATTTTTGTTATGGATTTTTAATGGTAAGTAACTTGTACTGCTTGAATGCGTTAAATTATATGGCGCATTACTTTAATTGTGTATATATTTATATGGCAAACATCCTCAATGTGCAAATATTGCAATAAAATGTATATTCAAATCCTAATTTCCCTTCTCCGGTTTAACCTTTTCTCTTAACCAGCTTGCCCACGGTCAGAAAGATGTATACTGTATTTCGAAAACTGTATTGTTCAGAAACATTTTGGAGCATTAAATTTTTTTTTTAATTTTTACTCCACTATTTCCCAGTAATTCTAATTCATATAATGATTGGATATGGAAGTAGATGGGATTCAAACCTCCACACCTCTGAAAAAGTTTAATCTCACGACAGACGACTTTATATTAAATCTTATTTATATTTTTCTTAATAATCTTATTTTCTTTTTATTTAATCTTATTTATATTAAAAATTCAAAGGTTACGGAAAGCCTTATTAACTATGCAAATATAATACCACTAGGCCACGAAAGGGCTATAATGGCATCTTTCCCATGTCCCAGTTATGTTTACAGAGATAGAGGCTGCGTGGACTTTCCACCCGTTTTAGATGCACACAGTTAGAAAATCTCTGAAAAGCGTGGCTTTTGCGTACCATGGTTTGCGAAGCCCCGGTACTGAACCTAGACGGCGGCAAAAGGAATTCACTAAAATCGTCCCATTCTTAAGTAGTATTAAAGACGGTTTTGAATTTTAATATAATGTTAAAAACTATATTGCTTATTTTTAACACTCTAGTATACAGTTACGAAATTTTAAATACCAGAACACATTTTTTTGTTATCTTACTAACTCATTTTGGTTTTCATCCGAAAATTCAGAAAGAGAGTAGGATTGTGGTTAAAGAAATTTTCTGAGGCACTCAATAGAAACCTTATCCATTGCTATAAAAACATTTATAATTTTTTTTTAACGGCCCCTTTACAAGAGACACGCCTTTCATATCTTTTAAAGGAGTCTCCCTCTCTCCTCTCACTATGCCTCTCACATGCCCCTCCATATGTGTGGAAGTACCACCGTACGCATCTGCCACGTGTGCTTTCACCACACAATCGAGATAGAATGGAATCATTTTTCGCATGCATAAGAGGCATTTAACTTCTTAACTTTAAGAATAAAGGAAACGTTTCCCAACTGATCGGAAACATACCATTAACAGGAGGTTTCTTATGTTTTCAGAAACATTCAAGTTAAGGGGGAAAAAAGTTTCTGTACTTTTTTCAGTGTCCTTCTAGAACGGTTGTTTACAAGTTGTAGTGTTTAAGTATATTAGTATATTGTCTTGAAGTTTACTACTTTAAAAGTGTTAGTTATCTTAGTAAAAAAACTAAAAAACCTCATCGTAGTCCTTACGTCTCAATGACACTCATAAAAGGAAAATATATCTTTCTTCTATCTAAAAAAATTATTTAGTAAACATTTTTTAAATGTTAAATAAAATATTATGACCAAGTAACTATGCAATCTAATATTTTCCCCATGTTTAAATTTGTTTCCACATCACATACAATTATATTCTTTGTAAAAAAGAAGCATAAAATATGTGATTAAAATCCTAAATAATGCAAATCACAGCATTTAAATAATATATTTGAAGGAAAATACATTAAAAATGCACAAGATCAATAAGTTTGAAGGTAATTAGCCAACCAATCACATAAATCAAATGTAGTACTCTTTCTGGAAGAGAATAACTCAAATAAAAACCTTAAACGAGAGGCTTAAAAATCTCATTAAAACGTATAATCATTAAAAAGGCAATAAAATGATAAAGATTTAGCTAAACG
This sequence comes from Oedothorax gibbosus, assembly GCA_019343175.1. Lineage (NCBI taxonomy): Eukaryota > Metazoa > Arthropoda > Arachnida > Araneae > Linyphiidae > Oedothorax > Oedothorax gibbosus. The sequence continues at coordinate 22,404,744 of CM033273.1, forward strand.
TTATGATTAACAAAGACTTCAAATCTATTTTTATTACAAAAAATAAAATTCCATTTAGACAATAATTTAATTTTTTCCAATCAACTTAATTTTACTCAATTACTGAAACTAAATGTTTTGCTTCAAATATTTCTTCTAGACGTTTCAAATTTTTTATTATCCTTAGACACTTATGATACTTTGCTTAATATATACGTCATGTAAATTTAGCGTAAATCGATGCATCTTAGATTACAGCCATAATTATTTCATTATTTGTTATTTGCGTGCAAATACGAACTAGCGAAGTTACATGTTATCTTGAAACACGATTTTTGTTTGTGATAGTTTTTTAAATTATAATATCGTGTCGTGCTCGGAAAAGTGACGGATTGGGCAAGTACGACTTTTCGAGTTTAAAACTTAAAAATTTCGAAATTTGAATATCGAGCAATTGACGTAAATCTTAAATTGATTGGTATGGTAGTTAAGCTGGAGTTAGCACACCTTATACTTACATGCATATTTATATAATGAAATGGAAAATATATATAAATTTAGAAAATTTTTCTGGAAAATTGTATTTTTTCTCGATACGCCATTTCAAACTTATTCTTTTTTAAGATAAAATTAATAAAGTTTTCCCAATGTAAACTTCATTTTAAAGGATACCTTTCTCTCGTCAGTTAGTCGCATTAAAATCATTATTTCAGTTTCTAACAAAACAATCTTTTTCCCCGTGAAAAATCCTTTTACAAGACCAATCAAGAGTTTTATTTCGCCTCAATAATGAGAATCGAACAAGTATTTCTTTCAAAATGTATTTTCGAAGACCAATTTATGCATAAGTCGAACACATCATGGAAAACCAAGTTAATTTGAATCCTTTTATATGCTGTAAACGAAAAGATTACATTGGAATTCAAGAATTCTTGTGAATTTGAATTGTTAATAACTAAGAAAACACATTCTTTGAAACAATTCATTCTTAAGCTGAAGAATAGAGGAAATTTTTCTCTACAAGTCATTCTTACCAATTAATTTCACAGTAAAGACATATTTTGCTCAATGTAGCAGAGTATTTCTATAATAAGGGGCTTGAAGAACAATATGCGCAATGAAAATTTCTAGAATAATATGTTTTCTTATGCTACATAGCTTTGCAAAATTTGATGAGTCAATATTTATGTAGAAGTATATTCTTGAATAATTTTGTTTGCCGCACTCTTTAAATTAATGGCATATATTATACATACTGATATTAATTGAAATTATACTTCACATGTGGAATAATAGATAAGTTCATTTCCTGTATACTTTTATAATTCATTTATTGTCTATAAGAAAAAGAAAGATAGAGTTATTTTGAAATATGGATTTTCCATTGCATACAAATAAAATTTTTACACGAACTAATTAAATCGACTGTCTAGACAAGATTTAATTTATGGTAGATTTGGGTAGATTTAAAAATTTCTCCTATTGTAATTTCATTTCGAAAACCATATAATTGCAGTAGTAAACAAAATAATTTAATTTATGTAGAACATTTACTAGATATGTATGGAATGAACTTATTTCTAAGAAAAAAAAAACAGTTTTATGTTGCTAATAAATAATAGCAAATGAGATGTAATTTAGAAACAAGAATATAATAGACAAATCGCGTTACTTGTATAAGTATTAAGAACATAATATCTAATAATAAGTAAAATGATATTTAATGATGTAAAGGCTAATGACGCTATTAGTGTAAATAATAAAATAACATTTGATGATGAAATGACATTTATCTGGATCTATTATAGATCTTTATATAGAACTTTTATAGATATTTATTATAGATCTTTCAACTTTCAACATAAATGAGACAATATTTTATTACGGTAACTGGAAACTGGGTATTTTTCAAATACTTGCACAATAAAGTTACACTTCTTCTACCTCCTTCACTTTTGTTTGTATTGAAGACACAAATAATTGTTTTGATATATTTTGATTAATGGTTGTATTTAAATTTATATGGGAGACGGTTAATATAACGACATAGAGTTATAAATCATAATTATTTATGGAGGCCTTTAATGTATCTAGTAAATATTAAAAGTATAATTATTTGTATAAAGTTGTCTCCATGTCGCACATAAAAATATTATTGTTAAAATTACATAAGAAGATATAAAAGCTTAAATATTACAAATTATACATTTAAGAATAATGACTTAATTTGAAAAACAAAAATCTAAAACTCAACTATTAAAGTTAATTAGTAATAATTTCAGTAAACATTCTAAAAGTTTATTTATTCTTAAAAATAAATAACAATAAAAAAATTAATGGAAAAAACCTATTAAAAATAAATAATATTTTAAAACATAATTAAATAACAAATACTTTTTAGTTTACGATAATTATAACTATGTACAATCAGCTTAATGTATTTTCTATTGTAAAACATGTTAAGTACGTAGTTTAAGAACTAATACAAAAACACTTTTTATCCAATTCGATAAAAGAAATTGACAACATTTAAATATTTTGCATTACGCATTTTAATTTGGGTTGTTTCTCGACATTATGAAATGTTATTAACTTAATTCTTGCAAAGTGCTGCATTTTAAAGATACGTTTTATTATGTTTGATGACAATATTTAATGTTTACTTCAGATTTAAGTGGAATATTTTATTACATAATTTATGGTAAGTGGAGTGCAAATAATGAATATTTTAATTTGCTTCCAATCATTGCAAAAATAAGTACGTGCATAAATATGTTATAGAAATTTTCTTGACGACTTTTTAAAATATCACTGTAAAATTTTGGTTTAACTTTACGCCGTAAAACTGGTGGAACCTAGCATTTTGAAAATGGTAACATACATTATTTTTTGTACGAAAAAGATGAATTAGAATGTGACTTGGGGTTTATAGTTTAAAATTACTCTGAAATAATATTTTAAAGATAAATTAGTTTAAAATATGAATTTTTTACTTATGTAGATTCTTTTAAGAATTAGAATGAATTTTTCTAAATAACCCCAACGTACTTTTCTACGAATCAATGTAGAAAATAGCAAATCAATTGTGACAATTTCAGTGGTTAACAAGAAATATTCCAACTAACATATTTGTAACCACCAATTTTAAAAACGATTTTAAATCCTATTTTTGATACTTATCGAAAATTACTTGATTAATGGGAGTTTTATCCTTCATCGTCTGTCAAAAACTCAGTTAAGGGCGAATGAGCCCGATCGAAATCGGGTCTCCAAACCCAAGTGCCTCTGTGTTAATCCAAAAAAAACATTCTAAGCCACATCTCCCGTACGTATTGAATATTTTTACAAAAGGTTTTTTCTTTCGATAAATGTAGCTGACTTACAGTTCTGTATAATCCCACTTTTTGAAATTGGTTCGAATATTTTTGTGTAAATTTATTGAAAATTTTAAAAAAAATATTCGAACCAATTTTGAAAAGTGGGATTATAGCGACCTGTAAGTCAGGTCTCTATAATCATTATAAAAAAAAACGTTTATAGAAATATTTAATACAGCCGGAGAAATGTGGCTTAGAGAATAACTTTTCTATTGGATTAACAAAGGGGCACTTCGGTTTGGAGACCCGCGGTCAATCGTTCTCATTCGCGCTTAAAGGTGAAGTCTGAAATGGAGGTCGAGCATATCAAACCGTCCCTCAGGATCTTTGAAATAGGTATTGATTCTAAGGAATATTCGATTCGAACGACCTGAATAAGAACGCGCGGGAAACGATGTCCGAATGGGGAAATGACAGGAAAGGCGATAAATTAATTGGCGATTCGAGAATTCGGACGTTTATGTGTTTTGGACAATTTTCACGCCTCAAAATCAATGGGTCGTTTAGAATTAAAGGGATGCGGAAATGGTGCAGAAATTATGTGGAAGCAATGGGTATTGTTTGAATGGGGTTTGTTGTAAAAATACAATGCTTTTTGAAGTTTTATTGATTGTTTTCTTATGTTTTTGCACTGGATTTGATTATGGTAGGATATTTTTCTTATGTTTTTGTACTGTATTTGATTATGGTAGGTAATGTAGAAAACTTTTCTTATGGATTTTGTACTGGATTTGATTTGGGCACAATTTTCCCGCCCTCTAAGCAATATCAATGGGTTGTTTTGAATTAAAGGGGTGCGGAAATGGTGCAGAAATTATGTCGAAGCAATGGGTGATGTTTGAATGGTGTTTGTTGTAAGGAATGCAATACTTTTAGAAGTTTTATTGATTGTTTTCTTAATTTTTTTGCATTGGATTTGATTATGGTAGGATACTTTTCTTATGTTTTTGCACTGGATTTGATTATTTGATTATGGTAGGATACTTTTCTTATGTTTCTGTACTGGATTTGATTACTGTAGGATAATTTTCTTATGTTGTTTCACTGGATTTGATTATGGTTAGTTACTTTTATTGTGTTTTTTTACTGGATTGGATTATGGTAGATTATTTGAATCAGTTTCTGTTGAAAGGGCGTAAGTTACAAATTTTACTTCGTTTTCTTATACATTTTTAATAAAACTCAATACTTTAAAGCAGTGGTTCTCAACCTTTTAAAAGCTACCGCCCCCTTAAGGATTGAAAAAAAATTCAAAGCCCTCTTTGTGAAAATCTTATAATTTTCTAAGGTATATGGAAGAATATTACTGAATTATAAAAGGCCAAACCTTTGAGTAATTTTTTCACACCAAATTTGTTTGAGGATAATAACATAACTTTAAAAAAAATTAAAATGACATGCAAAAAAATGCATTAAATGCGATTTTAAGTTTTAAAAGTGTGTACACTTGATTAGATATTGAAGAAAAATACAGCCAAAAAAAATAATGCACTACAAATGGAATATCAATCAAGATCATCAGTGATATGGTTGTGCTTGATGGTTCAAAGCCAGTTTCTGAACGTTTGGTACAATGTTTTTGGAGAGATTAATAAATATTCAAATAAAAATACTTAAGACGAAGGAAAAACAAACGAACATTTTAATTTTTAATTACACGAACAAGAATACACGAGTTGAGTAAACAAGAAGCATTACAGGAACAAACGAACATTTTAATAACACGCTCAAGAATACACGAATTGAATGAACAAGAAGCATTACAGGACATGTGAAGCACTGAAAATGGCTCGGACAACAAGTGAGTTATAGAGAGAGTTGGGCTTGTATGATAGTCCTAACAATGGTAACCGGGTAATCAATGGTATATATTTTCTTTTGGTACTTTTATAATTAAGTTTGAATTCCCAAAATATGCTAATCGCCTCCCTACCGCCCAAACCATATCCACCGCCCCTACCAGCCTCCAACCGCCACCTAGGGGGCGAATCACTGCTTTAAAGAGAAATAGAATGGATCAAATAAAATTTTGAATGCGTCAAAGTTAGTTTAAAATATATTTTAAGGTTTTTTTTAAAGAGTACATTACTAAAGCAATACATGCGTTATATTTTTCTCAAAAGTTGAATTTGTATATATTGTGGGATAAATTTGCAACGGAAGAAGTGTATAAAATGAAAACTCTGTCAGACACTTTTATGGTCTAATAAAACTATTGACAAGATGTGTCAAAGTAGCTGAAAAACATATATCAAATCTTTCCATATTTTTAGAAACAAAAAGAACCCCACTGGTTTACGGAGCAACTCTCCACTAAAGTTTTACAGAGTATTTTACAAAATTTCTATGATGCTGATTGGGAATTTTTAAAACTTCCTTTTCTCATATTGATAAAAATTAAACTTATTTTCTTTACCCAGATTATACCTTTATTTTGAATTTACATACTTATATATAGAATATTTGAAAATCCATATTATTTAACATGCATCAATAAAAACACAGGGGATGCCTCTTTTACTGCCCAATAAAATAAGCGATATCTTGTAATAAAACAGGATACTGAGCAAAAAGTTGCTTAAAACTCTGGATAGGTCAAAAGAATACATTGTGGTATTACCACATTTTTTATAATTAGTAGTTGATGTCTTTATTAAATTTTAATACTTTATATTACATATATCCTTAGAAAATAAATTTTTGATAGGCATTTCTTTGTTTAAAAATATAATTAGAGGTACAGCTGCGAGGAAAGCATGCGCTTAGTCGATTTACAGAAAAAAAGTGGAACGCTTTTTGTTTCCATAATTGCAAATTTAAATAATTTAATTTTATCCTAGTTGCTTTTATCTATATATATAAAAGAAAGTCGTGTTAGTAAGACCATTTATAACTCAAGAACGGCTAAACGGATTTGGCTGAAAATTGGTGGGGAGATAGCTTAGAACCAGGAATAGGCTATAGGATACTTTTTATTGGAACCCAAACGGTTGTAGGAGTGCAACACGTGAGCCGATTTCCCCATAGGAATAACATTGTAAGATTAGAATTTATACTTTTTAATTCAATTGAAAGAAATTTCAGCGCGTTCAGCGTGAACGAAAATTAAAAAAGAAAAAAAAAGAGCACTCCGTTTTTATTTGCTGGATTGTTATTTGAATATCAGTATTTTATTTGTTGATTTTAAATCTCTTTATTTTTTTTATGGTGGATCAGATTTCCCCAACTAGATTTTATTTACGTTTCCGAATTTAATTTAATTGATGTTTACAAATGGTAAGAAATGATGATATGGAGGAATATAGGTTAACCTAAAGAATCGTGGTCGGATTTGGCGAATTTTCAAAAATGTCGCCAAGTCGAAGTGATAACAAACCCCGGCACTTGCCGAGATGGTTACCATCTCGAAATGACCAAAAAATACTACCTAATTTCAAAATGGCCGACTTAAAACAGCGGAAAGATTCATTAAATTGCAGACCAGATTTATAAAAAAAAAGTGAATTTTTAAAATGACGAAGAATTGATTTAAAAAAACGTAAATAATTATTTAAAATCAGTAAGCATCTAATTAATAAAATATTAGTATAAGAAAACTTCAGAATAAATTATATGCGTTTAAGATTTAAATAGATTAACATTTTGAAATTGTCATTGCAATTGCTAATTTCGCCAACGGTTGCCATCGGGGTTACCAGATTTGGCGTAAAATTGCCGGCCATGATTCTTTAGGTTAACCGGAATATATTCGGCATAAATAAGGAATTTGTACTTTGTAAAACTTTTCCAACCATACAAGAGGATGAATGTCTGTTTTTTTTCTGATGTTAAGATGGCGTAACGGTCGATTGAATTTTGGCATTGGCGGCTTTTGGCGAAGTTGAAAATTTAACGTAGGGTAGCTATTCCCATCCAGTTGTATGGGTTAGGGTTAGTTTGCATTATCGTCGCATTAAAGCTACACACGAGTGCTATTGGAAACGGGATTCGTAATTTAGAACCACAGTCAAGTTACGAGCCGACACGTGAGTAGGTACCCAATGCAACGGCGACATCGTACGCAGCGTTGGGAATTTGGAGGATATTTAAAGGGCCCTTCCTCTATACGGGGTATTATTCGTCGGACAGTTTTTGGCTGCACGAGCCGTTCATAGGTCTGCAGTTATTTTGGCGATGCCCGGACCTGAACCTGGGACCTACCGCATGCAAGACGAAAGTCTTTACCGACTGGGTCCCCCAGCCCTATCGAGTTGTATGAAATATGAAGTGGAATGTTTACCACATTTGGGCAGTTTCGTTTTGCGCTAATTGTGAAATATAAACAGGCCGTTATAACATATAGCTGTTCTGGCAATTTGAATAGGGCCCTATGGGAAAGCCCTCAAACTCCGAAAGGGCCTGGATAAAATCAACCCCTCATATCAGAATGGGAGGAGATTATAATATCCTGATGGAGTGGACCATAGTGGAGGGATCAATTGGTATAAAATAAAAGTTAACATAAAAAAAACCTACTAATTAGGGTTATTAAGGGTGCACCCGTGCAACGCCGGGTTTATAAAGCTAGTTAATGCTAAAAATAGGTTGTTTTAAATAAATAGGACGGTTAACCTCTACCCTTTTAGGGTTGTATACGTTCATCGCACTTGTATGAGTCAATTTTTTTCCCTTATCAATGTATTAAACATAAAGTAATAAAGACGTGGTTATGTATGTATTTATAAACACAGAAATGCAAATCCCAGTTAACTTTATTGCAAAAACTTATTAACTCAGTTCTTAATTTTTTCAATAATATGGCGTAAGAAACATCCTTTTCAAATAATGCAATTTTTAATCTCAGTAATTCTAGTGACTGTACCATAGTATAAATATGAAATACTCTTATTTATAAAAGAGAGGCTTATTTAAAGTTTGATAAGAAATGTCAAACAAATAGTATTTACTATTTATATTTGTTTATATTTCATATAAAACTTGCCGTTATATATTTTTGCCGTTATTTAAAAAAAGGCACACATTTCAAAACTACCTATAACGACTTTATCTAAAAAATTTCAAAACAGCGCCTGAAGTTTCGTTGAATAAAATTCCCTTATTGAAAGTAAATCATTTCAAATTCCATGACATATTGTATATTGTACTATTTTTATAACTTTTGAATAATAATTCCTGAAATTTGAATTCTTATAAGTTCTAAGAATAATGATGTATTTTTTTTAAATAAATATCTTTTTGTCACAACATTGTTTACAGTTCGAAAAATAAATTAGTAAAACGATGCTTAGAAAATAAAATTGAAACTTTGCATATTTTTATGCAAAGTTATAGAATTCTCTATGCATCTTTCTTCATACATATATAATGAACCATCAAAAGAATCTATTGTGATATTACAACAATCCATAATAAATCATAATACAAAATAAATATTTTTTCAAGAGTTTTATTTTTATTTTAAATAAAGTTTCTCGTACAATTGACGAAATGGCAACATTGAAAATATTGAATGAAAATATGTTATGATTATATATAATTTATAAATCTTTAACTATACAATAAATATTTTGACCTTACTTCGGTTTTTTGAATATAATCCTTCATTATTATTGGAATTTTGATTGCTTATTAAATATGTATTTATCGCAAAAAAAGTTAGGTTAGGTTACAATAATATAAAAAAAATCAAACAAATCTTCAATATCAATAAAAATTGTGCCTAAAAACGATTTCATAAAAAATTATTTTATTTTCTACTAATTAAAATATTAAGATATTTCAGTAATTTTTTCTTTTGTTATAAGAAAAAAATATCTAAATTATTAAAGTATCTGCCACCTTATATGATTTTTTTCTGTAATTTTACGCATGGTTTATCACTTTTGCTTTCATGTACCTCTTCAAAAATCTAATTATAATAAATTGTTGACTTTTATATTCGCAAGAAATTAAATGCTCTTCAAATGTCTCATTAAAACGTAATGAGTAAAAATTTTTTGTTTAAAACCTTTATTTAATGACATTTTTAGAAGTTAAAAAATGCATAGTTTAAAGAGTAAACATAAAGTCATTATCTTACATGTATTTTTTTTTACTATTTTTAAAATGTTAATGCATGGTTCACGGATATATTAAATTTTTTTATAATACACAAATACATAATTATTAAATAAATTGTACAAAAAAGTTTTAATTGCGAAAAGTTAAAATAAAAATTAGGATGTTTACATAGATTGTAAATAATTGTTTTAATTTAAAAGTTTAAATATTAAATTAAAAATTTGAAAGAAAACAAATTGGAACGAAATTTTTTCACAAACGCTCTTTTAAATGAATTTTGAATGCAAAAGTTTTCCCCAGCCTACTCAGGCCCATAATAGGTTTATCAATCTCCGTTTCTCTAGCCATTAGGTCTGAGGTATTTATACTAACGATGGTTTATGTAGAGAAGCCATTTAAACGATGAGTCTCCAGTGAACTTACCAAGCAAACTTGGTACTTAGTTATCGACCTCCGAAGGACAAAGACCTAGCTAAAACATTAACCACCTAAACTGTAAAAAAAGTCTGTTGTTTTACAGAAAAAACTTCCACCTGCAGTAGGCCAAAAAAAAATACAACAATAATTTATAAAGATAATTTGTGTATTTCATACGAATAATTTGAAATTTTAACGTAAAAGCTGTTTTTTAACGACAGATTGTAAAGAGAAAAAAAACGAAAATTTACTCCCTCTCCAATTGGTCGCTGCGTACGATGTCGCCCTTAACGGTTGCGTTGGGTGCCTACTCATGTGTCGGCTCGTCACTTAACTGTGGTTCTAAAATATGACGCCCGTCGCCAATAGCCCTCGTGCAGCTCTAGTGCGACGATAATTCAAACTAAACTCTCTCCAATTGGTCACCCCAGTGACAGGCGGAGATACTGACCCAAGCACTAATATAGCACCAACTAATACAAGTCGTACAGTACTACCAAGGATCAATTAAGTGCCAAGCCCGAGTTCGAACCACGAAACTTCAGATCTCTAGTCCAAGGTTTACGATCATAACTGTTCGGCACACGGATGCTAGCTCGTTTGCATCTAATACTCTTTAGCTGGTTAAAAACAGAAAAGAGCTGTTTTTACTAAAATAGTTTATTTTTACAGCAAAATACTGTCAAAACAAACTAACAGTATTTTTCTGTAAAAAAAACAGTTTTTTTTACAGTTACCCGGTTATCATATGATCCCGGGTCAACAGCACACTAGCCACTAAATAAAATTTAGTATTCATTAAATAAGGATTTACTTTTAAATATTATAATAAATAACGTATATTCTTTTCAAGTAAAAAAAAAGGGAAAGTAATTAAAATTATGTATTTTAGACAAGAAAGAACTTTTCCTATTGTCTTTGTTTTACTAAAAAAGTGGTTTCATTTAAAAAATAGTACTTAAAATTCAGGTTTTCTTCTTGCTGTCGGTACTGTATCTCTGGTAAACAAAGATATTTAAACTTTTATTTAGTTTTAATTAACACTACTTAAAAATTCCGTAAATCATTTTCACTACAATAAAATTTTACGAGCCTTGAATTTTAAGTAGGAATTATCAAATAAAAACATTTACTTTAAGAGTTTATAGTTAAACTTTTAACTTGTAAAAAACTAATGGGAATCAAATAAACAAAAACGTATTTTATTAGTTCAATAAAAAAGGCACATAGATTATTTTATTAAAACATTTTATACAGAAAAATTAAGTTTATAAATATTTGTAATTTTATATGTAGTTTAATAGTTGAATAAAAATATAAATACGAAAAATTTATGCAAAACAAACTTTTTTATATGATATCCGGAATATTGTTGCATTAATTATTATGTATGTATCAATAAATTAAAAAGTTAACTTTTTGTACGTTTAAACTCATAAAAAAGAATAAAATGGCTGGGAGAAAATGACATGAGATTTTTCATTAGAAGGATTAACCTCATTCAAGGATAATAACACGAGTCTGCTCTTTTCGTACATTGAAAAGCAAGAAAAGGGTGGCCCAAAAGTATAGGCTTACAATTAGTTAGGTATACAGTTATTTATACAGCAACAGTTATTTTTCGAAAGCATGTCTGGTTGTTCAGTCAGTTGATTGCGCCTTATCTCACAGAACTGTAATTAGGATCGTCCTCAAGAAGGCCTCGTAACTGGGCGGTACGGTTCACGGTTCAGCTGGTCCATCAGGCGTTGTAACGTTGCTCTAGGGATAATCAGCTCAGGAGACGGTAGTCGAGTGGACTTCTTTTTATGTTTATGAATGTTATGCTACGCACTGTCTCCGCATTTTTATACTTTCATTTGGTCTTAAGGATCCACCGTCGGTTCTCCTCACTCAGATTCCCAACAGTGGTTTGCATTTATAAACAAAATCACAAATTTTCCACCAGCACAAATCATTTCATAGGATAGCTGGCAGATGGCGAGATTCGAAGTTTCATACTCTGAAAACATTATTTGCTTATTCCTCAAGCATCAAATAAATATTCCGAAGCTATCTCGAAACTAAACCAAACGAAGTCCACGAATAGCTACTCTTTGGATAAGAGACGCTGTAGTACGACTTTATTTTAGCCAACCAACAAAACTAAGCCCGGCTATGTCAAATACCTGTTCTAAATAACCCAAAGTTCTTATCAATGGTACAGCATTAACTCTGTTTGCCTACTTTTGGGCCACCCTGTGTATAAAGTTACAAAAAAAGCTACCATTATTGCAGGGGTGCCTACAAGAGGGGGTCAACGACGCAGACTGCGTCGTTGAAATTTTAGGGGGGGGGGGTTGAATTTTTTTAAATAAAAATTATTAATAAACTGCCAATCTTGATAAAAAAAACTCAGCTAACTCTTATTCTTCATAATAATCTGCCCCCCCCCCCCCCGACACGCAACACCGGGGGGTGGCTCAGAACTTGTTTTCTGGCGAATTTTATTTGGTTTAAGATGAAACTCAAAAAGGGGCAACAAAATCAAAAGTGGCTCCAATTTTTGTATATATTTTTTTTGCCTTCAAAGAATATGAATGGGTAACTATAATTCAAAGCAACACCAGGAAAAAAAGGAGTTATAAATTATGTTCGATGGCGTCTACCAGACTAAGATTTCTGACAATTATTTTCAATAAACAATCCGATCACTGTAACGAAGTTTTAAACACTCATAAATCTCACGCAGTTTGTAAAACATTTCGGTGAATTGATGACGTTCGCATAGTTTGCCAATGGTATTAATGAGATATTTCCGCCATATTTTGCAGCTGGCTCATAAATCTTTCAAACTTTGCATAACATTTTTACGAATTAATGACCTTCGAATAATATTTCTGACTTTTTCCCGCCAAATTAGACTCGAAGCCAAAATAACTAAATGATTGCTTTAGAATCAGTAGGAAAATACTTGTCGTCTTTGTGTCAAATGTGTGGGTCTGGGTGATTGAATATAATTAAATAGTTCAATTCCGAGTTTCAGGGTAAGAATTTTGTTTATATTTAACTTTAATTTTTAAATTATTATTTTTTTAAGTGAAACTATCTCTGTAAACATTATAAAATAATTCTGATTTGTTTGATAATGTGAAATGTGTTGTATTAGATGAAAAAAAGCTATACCAAGATAAACTTTTTTATGCATTATAAGAATTGAGGGAATGAATTGGAAGCCGTTTTTTGATTGGATCACGTGTCCGGCTATTTTTATTGATTTAAAAAATAATATAATTACATAAATTTTGAGCGGAATTTTTACCAATTATTTAGTTTCCGAAAGCTTTTGCTGTAAAAGAAAACCTTTTTAAAGGAAAATTAAAAATAACTTGTAATTCCGTATTATAAAAGATATTCCAAAAGGTGCTTCCCTTTTTCGATTAGGGGCAACTCTGCTTTGACCCATCAGTAGAAAAATGTTTAAGAAGAAAGTCAGTACTAGGGTTTTATTTCTTGGGACAAAGTTACCTATAGTTACCCCATTCGATGGTACTTAAAATATCATTTTACTATTAGGTCTTCTATATATATCTATATATATCTTCTATATATAATATATATAGATATATCTCCTATATCTTCTATATATATTTCTATATATATACACCGTAAAGATTTAGTTAGAGGCTACTTTGGTTAGGTATACTCCATTAGCCCATATAACTAAAAAATCCTCATCGTCTTTCTTTTTTTTGGGGGGGGGGGGTAATAATTTTCTAGGGAGGGGGATGCGTCGTTAGCTCTGGGGGGGATCGGCACCTCTGCATTATTCTAAAGGAATCAGTATTTTTTGCCAAATCAATGACCACTTCAAAAGTCAACCAAAAGAAATGAGGCACATATATGTTGAAATAAAAAAGTTTCATACAAAATATTATTTTCTGAATTTCCAAACTCATATTTACAACTTCATCAAAAACTTCATGGAATGAAATAATAAATAAATAGAATATTTCATATCTGTTTTTCTATTTAGTTTGAAATTTCATTATAAAAGTAAAAGTTATACAGGTAATTTTTCTCACGCCTGATAATGTACTCTTAATGGAAAAAGTGCTGCATAAAATCATCATTTTAATATCATTATGCACTTTAAAAAGCATTCCATACTTGAAATCAATACAAAATTCCAGAAGTGATATTTTTTTAATAAAGTAAGTAAAACCTTTTCCTTACGATAAGAATATTTAAAAGGTTTTAAATCGCAAACTATGTATCGAAGTTATATTTAAAAAATAATTTAGTCAAAGAAAATACTAAAAATATATTCCATCGGGAAATGAAAAAGATTTAATTACAGTAATTTTCTGGAAATATACGGTCTTTTCTGTAAAATTAATTGTTTTTTCAGTGTAAATACTTTGAAAAGTTATTTAGCAAAAAACATGAACAATCATGTGGCGGTTACCACACGCACGCAACCTCAATCAATCTTCCACTCGCTAGAGGGCGCAGATTTACCTCTGCGTTCCTACCAGTATCCTGAATAACTCTAGTTGGCCTCTGTCTCTAAAAATTAGATGGATCCACTTATGTGTGTGTGTTGTCTGTTGTGTCTGTCTTACTTGACGAAGGTTTATAAGCGGGTAAGCAGTACCAAGCACACAAACCCGAATATATATGTCAACCAACCAACCAACCAATCCTGAATAACATCGGAAATAGTAGTATATAAGCCGAGGTAACTCATCTCTACCTTGAGGATCCTTTTGGTAGACTGTGGGTTACTGAGGCCGCTACAGTGGTGACCCCGGACGTGACGTCACCCACTCCAACGACGCTCCTACTACGATGCGCTCAACCACGGTTAGCTACTCGCTGCTAATGTTCTCAACGCTGCACGCAACGCAACGCTCCCCGCAACTCAACGGCCAACGCTGGCACACAACTCAACGCACAGCGAAGAAACCTGCGCACGGTTACTAACCTCGTTTCTAGGGGGGGAGTAGTGTGGCGGTTACCACACGCACGCAACCTCAATCAATCATCCACTTGCTATAGGGCGCAGATTTACCTCTGCGTTCCTACCAGTATCCTGAATAACATCGGAAATATTAGTATATAAGTTGAGGTAACTCATCTCTACCTTGGCGATCGTTTTGGTAGACTGTGGGTTACTGAGGCCGCTACAATCATATTAAAAAGAAATTTGAAAATTCCAATTTAGCTAGAATTTTGATTAAAAGTACGCCGAAAAGCGAAAAACAATTTTTGTATAGCGTCAGGAATGAAAATATCAAATTAAATAGATAAATACTAATTTTGTTTGCAATTTGTAACATAGACTCTTTTTGGGAAATAGATATTTAACTGTGTTACTTATGTCACATATTATATGGGTACTAGGTAAATTAAAATATTTTATGTGATATTTTCAAATAAGAAATGCAATTAAAAATCAAAGTAGTTAAAATTAATTAGATTTTCTTAAGATGTGCTGGTGACGATTTTTTATATAACGGACTTAATGATTAATTTTGAATATTTTTCTTTCTTTTTTCCAAATCTTTAATAAGTTCAATTATCTCCATTCCTTTGAGAAACAAGTTATGACAAAAGCTCTTTTTAAAGAAATAAGTTTCTTGTTAGAGTGCCGGAAATGACAAGTTCATTTTTATAATTCGAATAAAAAAGAATGATGAATTATCTCTCTTTGTTTGCCAAGTTTTAACAAGATATTACAAATTATGGAACTGCGAAAATTTAGGTATTGCAATTATACGAAAACACATTTTTTATACGTTAAGATGTTGAGTCATATAATAAATGTATTGTACTTATTTCCAATTAGGTTGAAGGATTGTAGAAATAGGAAAATAAGAGAGAGAAACATGCACAAAAGAGATAGGTCGGAGGTGAAAGAAGGAGATCTAAGTGATTTTGTTTAACTAGAGTATAATTGGGTGCAGTTGATAATAGATTGGCCAGACATCTTACGTTTTGGGGGAATTCGCATTCCACTAAACTTTTAAGAGGGATTGTCAGTCCCATAGAGCTAATCGCTAAAGCATTAGTTTTGAAATCAAAACTTACGCAGAAGTATTACTTTCCCATGTTACCCCTTTTTCTCCAGGTATGGGAATCAACATAACATCGAAATGAAAAAAAAATTGAAACGAAAATGTTAACTAGTTAATTATATATTTTTGAAGTTTTAAAATGCCCAAAATATACAGCAGATGGCGACACTTTTTTAAACCTTTATCAATTAATAATTAAATAACCGGATGTTATTTTCTTTTCAATTTGTTCTAAATTGATGTTATGATGATTCCCATACCTGGGGATAAAATGGGATAACACGGCAAAGCAATTCTTTTGCAAAAGTTGTGATTTCAAAACCAATTCATTAGCTCTATGGGGCTGACAGTCCCTCTTAATTATCTGGTCTAGAAATAAAATGCCTAAAAATGAATTGGGTTTTATCAAGTTCCACACATATAAATGTATGCTATACAGAAAAATATGAAACATACTTCGACAAAAGAGCTCTATGAAAGGGATTATTTTTTAAATGTTACATTTACTTCTATTTAAAAAAAAACAAATTAGCCTCATTACCAAAAAATGTACTGATTTCTACATACTAAATGCCAGAGTGTATTTTTTAATATAATTCTTTGTTCATATCTTATCTACTATAACACTGTTTCCATGGCAACAGAAGCTCTTGTTTAGTTTACCAGTAATTAAGATGATAAATAGGTTTCAAGGCTTGTTTATTTTACCAGTAATTATGCTGATAAAGAAGTTACTAGGACTGTTTAGTTAACCAGTATTTAAATTAATAAATATGTTTTTAATATGATGTATTTCATATATTGCTTTCTATTGACGTTAAGTATTGAGTTGCACGTGTGTTTACGCATTGAGTCCGATGATATCGTGACTTTCTAGGTAATTTGAAATGTACTAAAATATATCGAGAAAACGGTTAGATTTAGTCAAATGACTCAAATACAAAACAATATAGATCATACAAGTAAGAGTTCATACAACTTCTTGTTTAGTCTCAGTTGAGTAGTACACTTTAAAAAAAAATCCCTGTAAAATATCCGGCAGGTAACGGCAGCAAAGATTGGTCACACCCCGTTAAAAAAAACATTCATGCCCATCATTTCCCATAGCTAATAGATAGATGAGCTAAAAATGTAAAAATACGGGGATCGCCCTAATTTTCTAACAGTCTAAGAGATAAGGACGTATATAATTTATAGGTTTTTTTACAGTATATAAGTAAAGCGCCGGTTCTCGTATTCGATAAACGTCACGTTCGAATCTTGCCCCAGGGGGAAGTTTAACTTAGAGATTTAACAACAGAATTTCATCTGAAGATTGATTGACTTGACCCATTTCTAATTACCCTCCTTAAAATATTACGTCAACATAAACTAGCTCTCGGAGATTATCAGATATTTTTTGCCCATATGCATATTGCATATTGGCTCATTTGTATTGAATATATCTTGGTTAGTCATTACGACAGATGCAAGTTAGTGAACGGTATGCAGTCGACTGACTTATTTTGATTAGTAACATAACTCGTTTATTTTTCTGTGAGTATATATATATATATAAACTGGGAAGCCTATTAAGATACGTAAAGAAAGGTAGAGGTATAACGGTGTGGTCTGTGTTTTTCTCGAAAATGCTTCTGAACTGGCTTGTATGGTAATTCGAAGATGTACGCCTGTAAAGTGGTTCACCTTTTTGTTTGAGTTATGGTTGCTTACGGTTGATTTCATTGAGATTTTACAATGTCTTTGGTAAAAAATATTTTACATAAAACAATATTTTTTACTTCGTGATGTTCTTGAAGAAACTGTTTACACAATAATAGAGGATAGTAAGTATTCAATTCTATTAAAATAATTTCGGACACAGCAGAATAATAATAACAAAAGGCATTACTACATATTTATATACATTTTAAAATTATTATACAATTTCACAAAACAAAGATCCGTTATCCAAGTAAATGAAACAAGCTCAAATAGATAAATAGCTATCCGATAACTTTTACTCCCTCTTTTCTACCACCAATTAACACACACTGTTCCACCAATTACTCATCCAACACAATTAGCACCTAGAGATAGCACATCGTCTAAATTAATAATCCCCGAGAACAGATAAGGCTTGTCCCTCAAGTAAAGTAATTAAGGTGGTCCTCCATCTCTTTTGTGGTATGTCAAATCAAAACTAATTTGGGAGTACAGCGTTATAAAATTTTAATAAGTACATTTTTACAGCACATTTAGTTATAGTTGAAGCGCACTTACACATTCCAATTAATCCGTTGACACTCATAAGTATTTTTCAAAATTAAAATCTTATATTGTATGAAGGAAAATAATTGTAGAATTATTTATAAAAATATGTTCTTAAGGGGATAGGGACCATTGGTTTAGTAAACATTATAATAATGAAACTAGCTCAAATAGATAAATAGCCATCCGATAACTTCTACTCCCTGTTTCCTACCACCAATTAACTCACACTGTCCCACCTCAATCAACACAATGAACACCTAGAGATAGCACATCGTCTTAATTAATAATCCCCGAGTACTGATAAAAGCTTGTCCCTGAAGTAAAGTAATTAAGGTGGCCTTCCTTCTCTTGTCCCCATGGAAAACGGGGTTCCATTTAGAAACTTTGGTACTTTAGAACCAGAGAGGTTTAATTAAATCAGTGGTTTAACGTCAAGAAATGCGATTTTAATTTTTAGATTTCATATTACCTTTGTAACTTTGAAAATAGTTACTATTATTAAAGCTCCTACTGTAGTCGATTTTTTCAGTTTAAATTGGAAATGACAATTTTTTTTGTGGAACTTCGTTATAAAATGTTTAAAAAGTACATATTTAGAGCACATATAGTTATAGTTGAAGCACACATGTACCCTTTACAATTAATCCGTTGTGACTCATAAGTATATTTTTAGTAAAATCTTAATTTTTTATGAAAGGAAAACAATTGCAAAATGATTAAAAAAAATTCTTTAATCAAGGGGTCCGGGGAAATTTTTTTTTAGTTTTTTTTATTTCTGAATGAAATGTTCTCTAATTTTTTTTGTATAATATATTAAATAATTAACAAAATTTTCTAGTGTCTTTTAAAATTTTATTTAAAGATTTAAAAAAAATTTAAAACAATGAGAATTATAAATAATTGATGCTGATAACATTCGAATTAAGTAAAAAAATATTATTTATGTAAAAGTAGTAACCGCTTTCTGCTTTATACAATAATACATTGTTTTTATGAATTTTGATAATTAAATTCGAAAATTTACAAAAAAAGTCAAAGTTTAAATTAAAAAAATTTTGGTTTTTTGATGGATTCATAACCGAAAAAAAAAATGCTTTTTCAAAACGCGTTTATAATTTAAAATTTTGTTAAGACAAATTTTTATGTGCGTATGAACACTGTACGCAGCATAAATTCAAACCTCCAAATATCATTTCTTCTAGAAATATTTCCAGTTGAAGTTTCAACATCTATTAAAATAAGAACTCTTCCAAAAATTCGTTCCAAAACAGACATCTCCGTAGAAAGGTGAGGAGTGATGTTTGATAAACGGGTATTTTATGGAATTTTTTTAACTGTAAAGAAAAAAACGTTATTTAAAGCCGAATCTTAACTATTTCATTAAAAAAAAATTTGGATTTCAGACGAATTGCCTTAAGAATTCCAATTTGGATTTTTAAATGAATGAAATTTTATTATTATTAAATATTTCAAGACATTCTTTTTGAAATTTATTTACATATTGCTTTAACCACATTTCAAATATTTAACTACATTTTTAGAGTATTTTGTAGAAAATGACGTTTTAAAGTACTAATTGTTCTGAATAAACCTGGAAAGGCAAAGAAATTAGATAGTTTTGCCTACGTAGCGAAAAGAACTTAAATGTAGAGTGTATTTGGCGATAAACTAGTAACCCGTTTGTGATGATGCACTATCAACTAATCATGAATAAACTATACAGTTGAAGAAATGGAGATAGGCCCCTTTGGTTCTGAGGTGCAAAGTTCAGGACGCAGAGGATGACACGCCACTGAACTTCCATCACTGTCACCACTGATAGATGACAGGGCAGTGGCGTTACGGCTATAAAAATAAGTGACTTTGTAGAGGGTGCATTTGCTGACGCTTAACTTTGGGTGTAAAGGAAAGGGTGTCCGGACGGACATAAATCTACTATCTGTCGGCGAATTTCCCTTTGAATTAGCATTGAAATTCAATTTTGAGTCATTTAAATCACTGTTGCCAAATCAACAATGGCATAAGAAACTTAATTTAAACATATTTGAAGCAAACTAATTTTTTCATTTTGTAATTACGTCATAAAATGTAGCACAATGTGATTATTTGATTGTTCATTAATTGTTTACCAAGAAAGCGGCAAGGCATATTTTTTTGCATACAATTCTGCTTAGTTTTAATTTACATTGAATTTTTATTGCAGTTTGGAGTAGTTTCATTATTTTTGTTATAAAGAAATATTTAATTATTCTTCAAACTACAAATAAATCGTGCAGACGAAAAATAATATTAAGTTATTTGTGAAAGAACATTAAGGAAAATAGTTGATTTTGGCTTTTAGAAGTTTAAATTATAGCTGGATGCTGTGTTTAGCGATTTTTTTCTTATGTGTGTAAATCTAGTGTAGAAACGATTGTTTATGTTATTTACTGTTATGAACTTAGTTGTTTCCCGATTAGAATTTCAGTAAGTATTTAAGTAACAGGAAAGTAGGATATTTTAGTTCTTTCAAAACTACTTGTTTTTCTTGACTTTCGAGATTTAACATCTTCGCTCCAGAGGGGTAATGATTCATTAAATAGTGAAATACAATTAAATTACTCTGACATATTTAACAAATAATGAGAAAAATTACATTAATTTAACCGATTATAGAATATAGGGGAAGGAGTTGTTCCTTTGACCACTTCACACATTTTCAATTTTCTGAACTTGAATATTAAGGCTAACTTCAATTCTCTTATTTTATTCCAATCTGTATCGTATGGTTTATCATACATAATATTTTCATGGTTCCAGTTTTATTATTATTATTATTTTTAATTTTTAAAAAATAATGAAACTGTGTTTAAAGGTACAACATATAGTTGTACCTTTGACCATGGGTTGTTGTACCTTTGACCAGCAAATTAAAGAACACAGAAATGAAGAAGAAAAAACCATTTCAATCAGTGCAACAATTTAATTCAAGTTACATGCATACAGGACAATCTAAACACAATGATAATGTTGTTAATGGCTGTATTTTAAGAGTTATGAATTTAATGTTTGATCATTCAACTTTATAAAAAAAAGTCCACTCCAAATGACAAACATTCTGACTGTCGCGCAGATGCACTATTAATAGTAGGATTTGGTAGTTTAGCCACAATGTCTTCAATATCAATATCATACAATTTTTCATCTTCTCTTTTAAACTTGCCACTTAAAGTTTGTCTTTTCAAATATTGGATTTGAAACATTGGATATTTACTAACATCATAGGTTTCTGCTACAAAATTACTTCATAGTTTTTTAACTTGAAATTTTAACAATAATAAAATTTCCTTTTTCTAAGTCATCTTTCTCAAATTGTTGATGGTCATCGAATTCACAACATTCATCTGACAGATCAAAGTCACTATCTCCTGAATAAATTTATCGGTAGCTATTGAATTCTGAACTGTACTTGGGGAAAACAAGTTTTTCTTATTTACTTTTTTAGGAAGGCGTTTGTTTGTATGTGGTGTCTTGCATTTAGGGTGCTGTTTTTTTTCCCCTCAGATTCAATAATTAGCTTTTCAGGTGCATCAGTCAGGATACGAGATTTCCCTTTAGGCCGGCCCTGTTTGACATGCAGAAAGAAAAATTGCATATAAAGATTTATATGCAATTTTTTTTAATGTTTTTTTTTAGCAACTTAAGTAAAAAATATTAACTAATTTTACTAAAGTTGTAGCAGTAACACATCAAAGTTAAAATGTTAAGAAATACACTCAAGAGTATTGTACCTTTGACCTAGTCAAAGGATCAACAACTGATCATGGTCAGAGGCACAACGCCATGACAATACAAACAAGAAGTTCATAAAGAACTAAAATAGCCCTACTTTCCTGTTACTTAAATACTTACTGAAGTTCTAATCGGGAAAAAAACTAGGTTCCTAAAGTAAATATCATCAACAGCCGTTTCTACACTAGATTTACACACATTAGAAAAAAATCGAAACACAGCACCCAGCTATAATTTAAACTTCTAAAAGCCAAAATCAACTATTTTCCTTAATATTCGTTCGCAAATTAATTAAATATTATTTATCATCTGCTCGTGATTTATTTGTAGTTCGAAGAATAAATATTTATTAATTACAAAAGTAATGAAACTACTCCGAACTGCATTAAAAAACAAGAAATGTAAATTAAAACTAAGCATAATTGCATGCAAAAGTATGCCTTGTCGCTTTCTTGGTAGATAATTAATGAATAATCAAAGAATCAAATTGTTCTACATTTTATGACGTCATTCCAAACTGATTCATGAAATTATTATTTTGCTTCAAATATGTTTAAATAAAGTTTCTCATGCCATTGTTGATTTGGCAACAGTGATTTAAATGACTCAAAATTGAATTTCAATGCTAATTCAATGGGAAATTCGCCGACAGATAGTAAATTTATGTCCGTCCGGACGTACAGACAGACGGACAAAAAGTATGAAAGTTGGGTATCTGAGGTCATAGCTTTCTAACAAAAAAAGAATTTTTAAGATCCGATGATTAGAACCGATTTTGGAAGGGGGGTACAGACCGACAGACAAACGGACAGACAGGCGGACAGACATACGAACAGACATACGAACAGACAGACAGATGGACAGACAGACAGATGGACATCAACCGCATTTCAATACCTACAGTGATTTAAATGACTCAAAATTGAATTTCAATGCTAATTCAATGGGAAATTCGCCGACAGATAGTAGATTTATGTCCGTCCGGACGTACAGACAGACGGACAAAAAGTATGAAAGTTGGGTATCTGAGGTTATAGCTTTCTAACAAAAAAAGAATTTTTAAGATCCGATGATTAGAACCGATTTTGGAAGGGGGGTACGGACGGACAGACGGACAGACGGACAGACAGACAGACAGACAGACGGACAGACGGACATCGACCGCATGTCAATACCTACTTTTTCATTTTTTTAATTCTTTCGAATTAAAAAAAGAAAAGTAGGCTAATGAAAAAGCATGCTACAGTTTAAGGGTTAGAACAACCATTTACAAAAGCTCCACAATATTTTTAGCCTACTTTTCTTTTTTTAATTCGAAAGAATTAAAAAAATGAAAAAGTAGGTATTGACATGCGGTCGATGTCCGTCTGTCTGTCTGTCCGTACCCCCCTTCCAAAATCGGTTCTATCCATCGGATCTTAAAAATTCTTTTTTTGTTAGAAAGCTATGACCTCAGATACCCAACTTTCATACTTTTTGTCCGTCTGTCTGTACGTCCGGACGGACATAAATCTACTATATGTCGGCGAATTTCCCATTGAATTAGCATTGAAATTCAATTTTGAGTCATTTAAATCACTGTAGGTATTGAAATGCGGTTGATGTCCATCTGTCTGTCTGTGCGTATGTCTGTCTGTCTTTCCGTCTGTCTTTCCGTCTGTCTGTCTGTCTGTCTGTCCGTACCCCCCTTCCGTCTGTCTGTCTGTCCGTACCCCCCTTCCAAAATCGGTTCTATCCATCGGATCCTAAAATTTTTTTTGTTAGAAAGCTATGACCTCAGATACCCAACTTTCATACTTTTTGTCCGTCGGACGGACATAAATCTACTATCTGTCGGCGAATTTCCCATTGAATTAGCATTGAAATTCAATTTTGAGTCATTTAAATCACTGTTGCCAAATCAACAATGGCATGAGAAACTTTATTTATTTAAACATATTTGAAGCAAAATAATATTTTCATGAATCAGTTTGGAATGACGTCATAAAATGTAGCACAATTTGATTCTTTGTAGCACAATTTGATTCATTATTTATCTACCAAGAAAGCGGCAAGGCATACTTTTGCATGCAATTATGCTTAGTTTTAATTTACATTTCTTATTTTTTAATGCAGTTCGGAGTAGTTTCATTACTTTTGTTATTAATAAATATTTAATTATTCTTCGAACTACAAATAAATCACGAGCAGATGATAAATAATATTTAATTTATTTGCGAAAGAATATTAAGGAAAATAGTTTATTTTGGCTTTTAGAAGTTTAAATTATAGGTGGGTGCTGTGTTTCGATTTTTTTTCTAATGTGTATAAATCTAGTGTAGAAACGGCTGTTGATGATATTTACTTTAGGAACCTAGTTTTTTTTCCCGATTAGAACTTCAGTAAGTATTTAAGTAACAGGAAAGTAGGCTATTTTAGTTCTTTATGAACTTCTTGTTTAAAGTGTATAGCTACTATGTCAAATGATTTTTATCAACAAAAACATAACGCAAAAAATATTATTTGGCAAAACCTTATGAAAAAATACTTAGATTTTTAGGATGGAAATGGATTGTTATATTTCACACGAATCCTCTTTGGCTTGGATAACCCACATTAGGTTACAGAAGCCATCCAGTGGAGTAACTATATACTAATAGGACTAATTTTTATAAAAAATTGCTGCAGGGCACCACAGCCTAGGGGGTCAAAGGAACAATATGGTCAGTGGTACAACACCTTCCCCAACAGACAATATAAAACGTGATATGATTATCTAAAAAACCCTCAATATTCTGTTTTTTTTGTATTCCAATGTTCTATTTCTATCTCACAAAAACTTGTTATTGTAACTATGGACCATCAGGTACAATTCAATTGTATTGCTTCTAAAACTTTAAATTACACAAGCTGCTATTTCTAGAGTCTGATGGCTAAGATCATAGTGGAAGTAGGAGTTTCATGAAAAAGTTCGGATTAGCGAAGTTTCTTATGTTGCGGTTTACTTTGTTGTTGGTATGTTGTTAGTTTGTTTGATTCTCTCACTATAAGCCGCCGGATTATCGAGGAATGGGCAGACACTGTAAAATTGAGTAAAAAGTTTAAAATATCTATCGTGTTCAGTGTGAGTTAAAAATATATAATGCTGTAATCTATATTAAATTGCTTTATACATTTGAAGATAACCAAAAAGTACAAAACATAGTTACAGGGTAGTTTTATATTTACATAATTATATTAGATAGAAAACATCTCTTGATTCTACTTCACTATACTTGATTCCACTTTTTAAAAAAGATTTTGTTGCCTGGTTGTTACCCTATTGTTTAAAGTTATAAATAACTATTTTAATGGGCTTTTATATACATTATACAGTTTCTTGTTTTCATATGTATTTTGCTAATTAAATAAAACTATCCGATTATAATACTATGACAAGAGACTAGATCTTCATTTGTTTCATATTTGGTTTACTTAGATTAACTTAGGCAGGAAATTCTTTTTCACGCGGCAAATTTTCTTAACAACCGTCGTTAATGAGTCAAATATTAATATATGTATTTAAAACGTTAATCATAGAATTGGTCCTAACAATTCTAAAATCTTTAGTTGCATTAAGTTAAAGAAATCGCAGTGCTACTACTTAATTTAAACAAGTAGGTTTGTAACAGAATCTGTCACTTAACCCGCTTCCACACAACCTTTGTGTTCAACAGGAAAAAAGTCGCCAAACACAATATTAATTCTATAAACATTTACACGCTAAATTCGGCTTGTTTCATTTATTTTATTTTGAAAAATCAATAATTATTACTCATCGTTTGCAAAAATTAATTTATATTTCAAAGAATAAATATGTAATATTCCTCGCTTTTAAATAGAATTAAAATATTTCATATCAACGTACAAAGAATCTCATAGTGAAATATATTTGACGTCATTTCAAACTGATCGATGTCGCAAAAATAAATTTATTTTAATTTATTGTCTAAAAGAATTAAAGTTTCTCGGGCGATTGTTGCGAATGTTTCAAGCATTAAATATGAGAAAAATGAATTATTAATGAGCATTAAAAATGGCTTCCTATGCTTTTTAAATGAGCATTAAATTTGGCAGTTTTTTTTTTAAATAATTGAAGTACTTCGATTTCGAATTCTTCTCTGAAATGTTCAATGTATTCTAATTTTGATGCGCTGAATTTTTTGACGTATCACACTTGTCCGTAGCATTTGTAGTTTGGGATATGAAAGTGGGTGACGGACAGACAGACAGACGGACTGAACGATTATAATACCTTTCACTTTTTACGTTATAAACGTAGTTTGGAAGCTAAAATGGTCTGTTAAACCACACAAAAATAAATTCCTGTTGAATAAGTTATATTATTGCCTGATAATCTAAGCAAACTACTTAGTTACTAGCCTAGCAGCTAGAGTGTGGGCGCGTGCCAATTCTATTGTGGGTCAGGGGTTATGTCCTGGGAATACATAGGAAGATCTTATTTCTTCTTCGAGCTATCAAGTTCCTCTTGCGTAGCATTGATTCGATATGGCCAAATAATGGGATTATTCACAGCAAGAAATTTGGAACGCTGGTGTCAACATAAAATAATACCGTATACTTTATGGTTTTGAACCGTTCGCGTTACGTTTTAAACCGTAAAATTCAGTTTTTTTTAGAATGTATACGTTTAATTTATTTGATTTTAAAATTAAACTAGTTAAGAATTTAAAATATTCATTTGAACAATAATCTATGTCTCTTGCTAAATTAAAATATATAAATATATAATTAAAATACAGTTAAAAATATTCTTTGAGCATAACAAACAAGTTAATAGTTATTTTAAAAACACAGATAGGATAAATTATTAAATATGAAATAAAATATTTTTCAACACACAAATAAGATAGCAATAAGATTAAGTAACAATTATTTCTTTAAAATGTTTTGGAAGGTGGCTCCTATCTTTATGTTTCTTCTATTCTTCTATTTTTAGCCTACTTTTCTTTTTTTAATTCGAAAGAATTAAAAAAATGAAAAAGTAGGTATTGACATGCGGTCGATGTCCGTCTGTCCGTACCCCCCTTCCAAAATCGGTTCTAATCATCGGATCTTAAAAATTCTTTTTTTGTTAGAAAGCTATAACCTCAGATACCCAACTTTCATACTTTTTGTCCGTCTGTCTGTACGTCCGGACGGACATAAATCTACTATCTATCGGCGAATTTCCCATTGAATTAGCATTGAAATTCAATTTTGAGTCATTTAAATCACTGTAGGTATTGAAATGCGGTTGATGTCCAACTGTCTGTTCGTATGTCTGTCTGTTCGTATGTCTGTCCGTCTGTCTGTCCGCCTGTCTGTCCGTTTGTCTGTCTGTCTGTACCTCCCTTCCAAAATCGGTTCTAATCATCGGATCTTAAAAATTCTTTTTTTGTTAGAAAGCTATGACCTCAGATATCCAACTTTCATACTTTTTGTCCGTCTGTCTGTACGCCCGGACGGACATAAATCTACTATCTGTCGGCGAATTTCCCATTGAATTAGCATTGAAATTCAATTTTGAGTCATTTAAATCAGTGTAGGTATTGAAATGCGGTTGATGTCCATCTGTCTGTCTGTTCGTATGTCTGTCTGTTCGTCTGTCTGTCTGTCTGTACCCCCCTTCCAAAATCGGTTCTAATCATCGGATCTTAAAAATTCTTTTTTTGTTAGAAAGCTATGACCTCAGATACCCAACTTTCATACTTTTTGTCCGTCTGTCTGTACGTCCGGACGGACATAAATCTACTATCTGTCGGTGAATTTCCCATTGAATTAGCATTGAAATTCAATTTTGAGTCGTTTAAATCACTGTAGGTATTGAAATGCGGTTGATGTCCATCTGTCTGTCTGTCCATCTGTCTGTCTGTTCGTATGTCTGTCCGCCTGTCTGTTTGTCTGTCTGTCTGTACCCCCCTTCCAAAATCGGTTCTAATGATCGGATCTTAAAAATTCTTTTTTTGTTAGAAAGCTATGACCTCAGATACCCAACTTTCATACTTTTTGTCCGTCTGTCTGTACGTCCGGACGGACATAAATCTACTATCTGTCGGCGAATTTCCCATTGAATTAGCATTGAAATTCAATTTTGAGTCATTTAAATCACTGTAGGTATTGAAATGCGGTTGATGTCCATCTGTCTGTCTGTTCGTATGTCTGTCCGCCTGTCTGTCCGTTTGTCTGTCTGTCTGTACCCCCCTTCCAAAATCGGTTCTAATGATCGGATCTTAAAAATTCTTTTTTTGTTAGAAAGCTATGACCTCAGATACCCAACTTTCATACTTTTTGTCCGTCTGTCTGTACGTCCGGACGGACATAAATCTACTATCTGTCGGCGAATTTCCCATTGAATTAGCATTGAAATTCAATTTTGAGTCATTTAAATCACTGTTGCCAAATCAACAATGGCATGAGAAACTTTATTTAAACATATTTGAAGCAAAATAATATTTTCATGAATCAGTTTGGAATGACGTCATAAAATGTAGAACAATTTGATTCTTTGATTATTCATTAATTATCTACCAAGAAAGCGGCAAGGCATACTTTTGCATGCAATTATGCTTAGTTTTAATTTACATTTCTTGTTTTTTAATGCAGTTCGGAGTAGTTTCATTACTTTTGTTATTAATAAATATTTATTCTTCGAACTACAAATAAATCACGAGCAGATGATAAATAATATTTAATTAATTTGCGAACGAATATTAAGGAAAATAGTTGATTTTGGCTTTTAGAAGTTTAAATTATAGCTGGGTGCTGTGTTTCGATTTTTTTTTCTAATGTGTATAAATCTAGTGTAGAAACGGCTGTTGATGATATTTACTTTAGGAACCTAGTTTTTTTCCCGATTAGAACTTCAGTAAGTATTTAAGTAACAGGAAAGTAGGCTATTTTAGTTCTTTATGAACTTCTTGTTATTATTGCACTGACGATTTTTTGTCATTCTTTATTATTGATGCTAAATAAGTTCTAGCAAACAACTTCAGTTATTCAGAATATTTTCGTTAAGGTATTGTGCTTCGAGAAACATTTTTTAATATGTATATTGTTTTGCCTTTTACTATACAGACTACTTTTTAAAAGCCTTTCCATGTGAAGATAATATCAGTTATGTAGTGAAAGTATGATATTAACATATCAATAAAGTTTTTTCGATTGAATTTGCAGTTACTCCAATATCTTTGGAACTGTGTTCAGATCAATAGTAGAATCATGACTGTCCTTTTATTCCCAATGTCATTCTCAGTCAAAACTTATATTCCCTATTTGTTAGAATAGCCAAAGTTATATTAACAAATTAAGAAGGCTAGTGATACAACCAGTGTAGGATATAGCATATCTATAGATATTTTCTGGTTTTTAGATAACGTAATTTACGGAACTTTTAAAAAAAAGTTTGAAATTTAAAGCTTTCAAAAATAAAAATTTCATAACTACAACATTAACTTCAAGTATTTGGTATTGCTTATATCATTGTTGGGATAAAAAATACTATGGAATCACAAAGAAAATGTGCAACAATATATTTCTAAAAAATGAGCTTCTTTCTAATTGTTCATCCCCAAATAATTTGTCAAACTATACAACACATGATTAATAACTCTATTCCCTAACAATATAAAAAAAATCTTTATCAAAGGGAATACTATATCTCCATTAATCACTTTTAACATAATCCATATGTGTTAACGATCACGATCATACTTTTATAACTATTTTATCATCTATTTGATATTTCAGATAATGTCCTTCCATTATTTGCTGTTATTCAACATTGACAACAGGTGGCAATGTCATTAACTGTTTATGTTAAAAGGAAAATGAATAAGTGATGATGGACTATGTACTAAGATTTTTTCCCAGCCGAAAACATTGTAAATTTGCGATGAAATTGAGTTGCATTTAATTAATGGAAATGTTTCTTATGATGTCAGGCTCTCCGTAATGTGATTTCATTGGTTGTTTCGTTTTCTTTCCGTACTTCGATTTCATTGGTTGTTTCGGTTTCAATTCATGATCCGAATGCGAAAATAAATGAAAAAAAACTTTTATTTCTATACAAGTTTTCTTAAATAAATGATTAGAAAAACCAGCCGCACAGAAAGAAGTTGGCATTTTAAAAAATAACAACTAAAATATTTTTACAAAACTCTTGTTCGAATACCAAAACAAAAGTAATTCGAGAAAAATGAAAACAAGATCGCGGGGCTGTTGCCAGATCCGATTTTAAAACAACCCCATTGTATAGTTAGATTTTATAATTGTACAACTATTTTACAACTGACTACACTCTATGCAATCTTAAAAACTAGTCTTCAAAAAATGACTAAGATTGGGCTTTTGAATTAAATCCAACGCATTTACAGTTAAAGATTTTGAAAAATCTTCCGTGAGATTAGAACAGGAGGAGGGAGCCAAAATGCCGAAAAATCTTTTTTTGGGGGGAGGGGGGAGGGCGGGAGTCAAAAATTCATCAAAAACGTTTCATGTAATCAATGGTTGCCAGAAGTGAAGAAACCTAAATCTAACAATATTTACTGAATATCACCAAAACTACTGGATTCATTCATGTAGGCTTATAGATAAAAGGAACTCAGAAATGTTAATTTAACTCCCTTCCAAATGATAGCCGTTGGCAAAAAGTATCCATAAACATTAATTTCAAGTAAAAGACAACGATCTGTAATATATACTGGATAGACTGCGTAATACTAAGAAAACGCAACTGAGAAAATGTAGGGTTACCTGGATATCCAATGATTTGGCTTCATCTTCAACTTTGGCTCAAGTTTTTTCTTTGTTCTTTAAACGATTCCTCATCCTTAAAGTTCTTTTAGAACTTTATCGTTATCATTTAGCGATAAAGTAATCAAATCGTCGAGAAATGAATAAACTTTTTGCTTCTGCGCATGCCTCCGCCATTTTCTGGGAGCCAAAATTAGTCGCACTTGTAGAGATTAGTTACCACTTCTTCCATAAAAACAAGAAGTTCCTAAAGAACTAAAATAGCCTACTTTCCTGTTACTTAAATACTTAATGAAATTCTAATAGGGAAACAACTACGTTCATAACAGTAAATATCATCAACAATCGTTTCTACACTAGATTTACACATGTTAGAAAAAAACTCGCTAAACACAGCATCCAGCTATAATTTAAACTTTTAAAAGCCAAAATCAACTATTTTCCTTAATATTCTTTCACAAATAACCTAATATTATTTATCATCTGCTCGATTTATTTGTAGTTCGAAAAATAATTAAATATTTATTAATAACAAAAATAATGAAACTACTCCAAACTGCATTAAAAAAATAAATGTAAATTAAAACTAAGCAGAATTGTGTGTAAAAAATATGTCTTGCCGCTTTCTTGGTAAACAATTAATGAACAATCAAAGAATCACATTGTTTTCCTCAATTTATGACGTAATTCCAAAATCATTCATGAAAAAATTATTTTGCTTCAAATATTTTTAAATAAAGTTTCTCATGCCATTGTTGATTTGGCAACAGTGATTTAAATGAATCAAAATGAAATTTCAATGCTAATTCAATGGGAAATTCGCCGACAGATAGTAGATTTATGTCCGTCCGGACGTACAGCAGGCGGACAAAAAGTATGAAAGTTGGGTCTCTGAGGTCAAAAAAAGAATTTTTAAGATCCGAATGATAGAACTGATTTTGGAAGGGGGGTACGGACAGACAGACAGACGGACGGACGGACAGACGGACATCGACCGCATGTCAATACCTACTTTTTCATTTTTTAAATTCTTTCGAATTAAAAGAAATGAAAAGTAGGCGAAAAACGTTGTAAAAAGTATCAGGTATACTTTAAATAAAATTATAATGATTTGGTTGCTAAAATTGCTTGTACTTAACCATAGAACTACAAACCGATGTAGATATTTGACCCAGGTAAGTTTTGAACTACGTTTCTAAGCTGGTCAGTGACATTATCGACTACTATTTAACCTCTTGCGACCTGGCGTCCCCATTTGGGGACGACATTTTTTAAAATCTCCCCACAAACAATTAACATGTTAATTTGTTCCAAAATTGACCTGGTCCGATGGAAGAAGATCCAAATATCTGTTTTCAACCTTTGATTACAGGTATCAGTCATTTATTTCTATAAAAAAATGAAGTTGAACGAGGGTCAATACGATATTCGAGCTCTTACAAAAATTAATTTAAACTTTTTTTTTTTGAAATTTTCAAAAAGTTCTTTTAGTAGTTAATTTTAAAGGCATTTTGCATTAAAAACAATGATAAAATAGACTGTTAACTACAAATAAGTGATACTGCCTTTTTTGCATTTATAGCACAAAAAATGTGTATTTTTAGAGCTTAAGGCGTGTCTCTCAGTAACTGTTAAACATGATTTTTTTAAAAATTGCTTTGCAAAACATACTTTTTAGCATATATTTGCATGAAAAGTATGTTTATATTAAGAATATACGTGTAGGTTTTTGCTCGGGTCTTAAGAGGTTATACCAATTTTACACAAACTAAACTTTAAAAATTGAATTTTCTCCTCACAACAAAATTTCTTTAGCATGAAAAAATCATATACTTAGTGAGTCAAATTGCTGTTTAAAGAACGATTTTGTAAGTAAAAAAATCCCAGGGAATAATATCTACACCTGTTTGTAGTTTAATAGTACAAAATAGGATTGTATTTCTAGGGATAAGCGTGTTGAATATAATACATAGCATATATATATATAGTGGTTTTATATAAAAGAAATGAAGTTCGAGACTAAATGCTTTAAATTCGATTTCCTGCAAAAATCGATCAAATGCGTCTTAATACAAATAATAAAAATCGCCCAGATCTGTAAGTAACTTTTGGCATTAATGTAAAGCCAGGGATTATTTTTAGACTTGCTGCTTATTACGAAGAACTAATTAAGTGGTTAGATCGATTGGAAAATATTGCGGAATCACGGAATACTGAGCCTTTCTTAGCTAAGGCATATTATGTGTCTTAGATAAGCAAGTTTTTTAGCTGACGCAATCTGGTCGTATTCTGGACGATAGTAAAATCAACATTGCTAATAAGGAGTGTTTTGTTTATCTAAAACAGTACCCATATATAAACGGTTATTCTGTATATCTACAGAGTAGGGGGAACTCTCTCAATCTTCTCTCTAGGTAGACTTGATCCATTTTGATTTTTCCTACAAAACTTTCAAGAACTATGCAATTATTTTTAAGCACAATATTATACAGAATATTTTTTCAGGTTTTTTTTTTAATTCAGCTCTAACTATTATGCAAAAAACAAGTAGGTTTGTAACAGAATCTGTCACTCAGCCCACTTCCACACACCATTTGTATTCAACAGAAAAAAAAGTCTCACCAAACACAATATTATTTCTATTATAAACCTTTAACGCTAAATTTGGCTAGTTTCATTTATTTTATTTCGAAAATTCAATAATTATTATCGTTTGCAAAAATTTATTTATATTTCAAAGAATAAATATGTAATATTCCTCTCTTTTAAATAGAATCAAAACATTTCATATAAAAAACAAAGAATCTCTAAGTGAAATATATTTGATGTCATTTCAAACTGATTGATGTCGCAAAAATAAATTTCTTTTAATTTATTATTTCAAAGAATTTCCCATTTTCATTAACTTTCTTTCGAAAAAAATCAATTAATAATATCGATATTTATCGGTTGTTAAATTAATTTGCAGTTCGAAGAATAACTAATTAGTAAAATTGATGCTTTAAAAATAAAAGCGAAACTTTTCATATTTTTATGCACTCTCTATATGCATCTTTCTTCATATATAAATAATGAACCATCAAAAGAACTGTAATGTGATGCAACATAAATCCAAATTGAATAATATCACATAAATAAATATTTTTTTCAATAGTTTTATTTTTATTTTAAATAAAGTTTCTCGTACGTTTGACGAAATGGCAACAGTGAAAATATTGAATAAAAATGGAATTTGAATGTTATTTCAATGTAGATTAAATTTTTAGTTATTTAAATTTTAAATAAATTTCTAATTTAAATTTTTTAATGAAATTTTAAATGTAGCCTAGCCAGATTTTTTTCTTCAAAATGATGTATCCCACTTGTTAGTTTGACTTGCGGTTCGTTTTGTGAAAGTGAGTGACGGACAGACGGACTGAACGATTATAAAACCTTCCACTTTTTACGTTATAAACGTAGTGTGGAAGCTAAAACTAAAAAGTTAAAGTCTCCCTAAGTTCTCCTATATTATTCAGAATGATGAGAAATTATGTTTTTTTGCAAAATACTGAAAACGTTTGGATATGACAATCTTTACTTTCACAGCTTGTTTTTACGTCTAGTAGCTATTTTAAACAATCCTACAGTAAAAAGTTACTAACTAAACAACGGGAATCGAGCCAAAGGTATATAATAGAGATGTTCATGTTAATTCTTTTAAACATGAATTAAAGCAAGATAAAGAATTTATCGCACACAAAAAAATTAGATGTCTTATGATTGATTAGCTGTTTAACAATTCTTCAGCTAATTATGGGATTTTAACGAACACTTTAAAATTGCATGTTGACTACATAATTCGAAAGCTTTCAAATAAAAAAATTTCTACAAGAATGAAAATAAAGTCGTGATTGGTTAATCAATGTAGTGAGGAGTCGATCTTATCATGCCATACTACCAATGACCGAAACCTTCAATAAAATCCTGGAATAAAAGCAGGAATGATTTTACGTCACGTGAAACAACCGGATGGGGTCGGGAGCTTCATTAAACTGTTCATAATTATTTTTAACTTTGCTAATCATAATTATATTGTTATTTAAATGGACGACTGTAACAACCACCCCTACAGGACTCACAGTTACGTCATCCGTCGCCTTAACTCCACAAACAAACCACCCGGCAGCAAGTTCGTCTCAACTGGAACGGTCACGCTTATAGTGACGCCACAGTTGATCTACCAATCGAGGCTTGAGGAAGAATTTATTTTCATTCAACATTTCTGTTTCCCCCCAAGACTTGAAACATGGTCTATTACAAGAACATTTTAAATAGTATTTTATTGGGCTGCATTTCTGTATTTTACAACAATCTATATAAATAAGCCTGAAAACAAGTTGAAAGGTTCTCCATGACATTTATAAATATATTTTCAGGTTTGATAACTGCGAACGCGAACTCTTTTATTTCTTTCCATTCTATAAGTTAAAGATAGATAGCTTAAAGGAAATCCACATGGATAAATTGGTTCTCAAAACGCCGGAAATACTCCATCACTCCTAACCATACTTTTATCTTTTTGTGGTATTAGCGTGTGAAAAATTGTTGTAATCTTTCTAATATTTATACATCGATATATATTTTAACGAAAATCGTATTCGGGGAAAAATATCTATCACCGACGCTCAAAAAATACTGCAGAGTTTATGGTTTTATTGTCTTCTTATAAATTCGAGATCTGGGAAATAACCAATTCTTGTTTTTTTTTTGTGAATGCGGTATATAGAATTTCTTAACCTCTGAAATAAAAAAAAATAGGCATACACAAAGACTTCTAGAATTTCAGGTTTCTAAGTATTGAAAATAAGTCCTGGAAGTGCATTGATACTTTGGAATCGAATAATTATTCGCTGAACTAACTGTGGTGTCACTGTAGGCGTGACCGTTCTAGTTTAGACGAATTAGCTGCCCCTTGGTTTGTTTGTGAAATTTCAGACAACGGTTGACGTAACTGTGACATCACAGTAGGCGTGGTCGTTCCAGTTGTCTATTATAGTTGTTGGGCTTTTACAATTTACAAATTTCTGCGCTATATGATAACTCGACAAACTTTCATCCTAGTAAGTTAGTGTATAGTCTCCAGAAATGAAATTGGTTTAGAAACGAGTCATACAGCCGTTATTAGCTACAAAGAACCACACTAGAAATTCTGAGCGGTTCCACTGATATCGGTTGTGTGTGTCGTTATAGTGTATCGCTTAGAGAAAGATAGTTTATTTTTTATTTTTATTTATTTTAAGATTTACAAGCTACATATACAAAACAAAGGCAAAACACACATTGATGGCCAAGGGGAAACAAAACCCGTATAGGCCATTGCAGAACATTGATAATACAATTAAAACTTTATTTAAATACTAAAGTAAATAGGAAAAGATAAAAACAAAATACATCCGGCAAACATAGGCTAGGAGTATTACTATTGCTTCATAAATAAATAAGATTAAAAGGTATCAATGTCGTTGATTTCACGTTTGAAAGAAGAGACAGATACAATATTTTGAATGTGTAAAGGTAACCTGTTATAATAATGTGGAGCTAGATAAAAAAAAAAAAGTGTTAACGAAAAATTTCTTTGCTAAAATTAGGAATAACATATATTTCATTAGGTCTTCTTTGGGAAACATGTTCTTTACGATTACAAGTAAGTTTGTTTTGATGTAGGTATAAAACTAAACGATAAATAAAAGTTTTCCTGAAATTCAGAAAATGTAGGTTGTCAAGATTGCCTGGATAAAAAACTGATTTTATGATTTTAAAACATTTTGTTTTGAATTTTTAGTATGTTAAGTATGTTGAATTTGTATTCACCTCCCCAAATTATGACAGCATAGTTTAAAATTGAGTAAAAATAGGAATAATATAAACTAATTAAAAACTTTCTATCGATTTTGTATCGGAGGTGGTAAAACTTGACCAAAACAAAGCGTAATTTTTTAGGTAGAACTTTGATATGTGATTTCCAATTTAAGTTACAATCAATATGTAAACCCAGATATTTAATACTACTAACAGATTCTACGACATGGCAATTACAGTTTGATTCAGAACATGAAAAAGTGTGAAATTTAATTTTAAGATCCAAATCATGTGCCACAGTGGCATTCCCCACTTGACATCTTGACCTCTTCGGTTTGATTGACAGATCAACTCGAGCCACCATGTCTGGGAATAGTAAGTAGGGAGTCAGGAACAAGGGCATCGCTGC
The DNA here is from genome assembly GCA_019343175.1 of Oedothorax gibbosus. Classification (NCBI taxonomy): domain Eukaryota; kingdom Metazoa; phylum Arthropoda; class Arachnida; order Araneae; family Linyphiidae; genus Oedothorax; species Oedothorax gibbosus. The sequence goes on from CM033273.1 coordinate 22,441,679, forward strand.
TGGCTGGTTAACTAATTCTATGCGGAAGGGGGAGCGCTCGGGACTGTGTCTCAACGAATGAGGGAACCCTGGACCCCTTTGATTGACAAGGGGCAGCAAGAACCGCCTAGGCTTACGTAAACCATCATCATTATTGCTCTGTCTCTCGTCCCGAGATCATCCGGGCCAACCGGCTCCCCATCTTCCTTGATCTCTTAGGCTGCGGAAGTCCCTCTTCCTGCAACGGCCTGCATATCATTTAATTCCATGAATAAATCATCAATCTAAGTTTAAACACTGGAATTTGTTTATTTACAAACACGAACTTTTGCATTAACCACTAGGCGATCTAACCTTAAAACCTTTGGCTATAACGGCAAACCCTGGCATCATGTGTAATTAGATTGAAAAAAATATATTAAGTCATGTTCAAATTCAACTTCAGGTCATTAGCAAGAAACCATTTTCCAATATTATGTAAGTCAGATTCTATTTGAAAAATAACAGTATCAATATCACAGCATGAATAAAGTAAGACGGAATCATCTGCATAAGTAATCATTTCAGCATATAAATTCAATTTACATAAATTATTAATAAAAATGAGAAAAAGTTAGAGGGCCCAAAATTGAGCCCTGGGGTACACCACGATTTGAGGTAGTAAAATCGCTAAATTTGTCATAAATTTGTACTCGTTGTACTCTATTTGAGAGATAAGATTTGAACCAATCCAAAATGTTACCTCGAAAACCTGTATATTCTAACTTTTTAATTAATATATTATGATTAACATTGTCGAAAGCTTTAGATATATCAAGAAAAATTTCAACTTTATTTTTATTTTTGTCGATACTATTATAAATAAATTTAGAAAATTGAAGAAGAGCTTTTTCTGTATTACGGCCCTTAATAAAACCATATCGGTTTTCAGCAAAAAAGTTTGTTTGGTACAAAATATCATACATACGGCTTGAAACAGCTTTTTCAATGATTTTAGAGAAGACAGGAAGTATTGCAATTGGTCTGTAATTAGTGAAAAGTTTGTTATCTCCTGATTTAAAAATAGGGGTTATTGTTGCTTTTTTTAATGAATTTGGAAAATATCCTTTACTTATTGAAGTGTTAATAAAATTTGTGATAAAAGATAAATTGTTATAAGCCAGATTTTTTATTATTTTCATGTTAATCCCATCATAGTCGTAACTGCTATCTTTTGAAAAAGTTTTTAGTAGATCCATTACTTCAGAATTGAAATAATCAAAAGAGGTAACATTTGAGGAGATGTATTGTTCAAAGTTCAGAAAGTCCAATAAATTGTTTTTTCTAAATTATTAAAAAAGAGATTCAATTGGTTTGCTGAATCAGTATTATTAAAGCTTACTGGAAGTGTACAATTAATTTTCTTTGTTTTAATCATTATTTTTTAATTTGAGACTTTTATATGCGATTTTATAGATAACATCATAGGGAAATTTTCGCACTTTTTGTAAAGCTTTTCCTTTTTTTTAATTAAAGTTGAAATATCTTCAGTTATCCAGTTGTTTCTATGTCTTTTAACTGATCTTAAGTTATGTTTAAAGTTATTCTTAACATTATTGATTTTAAAAATTAAAGACTGATACTGCTGTTTAAGTGAGTCTTGACTATTATATTTAAAAGTATACGTATTTAAAAATTCGAAAAGTTTCTTATAGTTAATTTTAGAACAAGTTAAGGTAACATCAGTATCGATAGATAAGTTATTAATACTACTTAATCTACAAAGAGTGACATAATGATCAGTTATATCAGAGGTATAAACACCAGTTGTGACAGAGATTTTTTTTTTCACAAAAATATGATCAATACAGGTAGAGCTAATTCTGGTGGGCTTATTCAGACAATTATAAAAACCGAATTCTGATAAACAACTTAAACAATCTTGAACCATAGGATGATCAGAAAAAATATCTATGTTTAAATCACCCATTAGAACAATATTTGAAGCTTTCAAATCAGAGAGAATATTTTTAAGTTCAGAATTAAAGCTTTCTATGAGAAATCATGAGATCTGTAAATTGATAAAATGGTGAGATTTAATATGCTGCTTTGTAAAATTAGAGTTTCTGCAGTGACAAAATCTGAAGCAACAATTGAAAAATTAAGACTTTCTTTAGTAAATACAACGATTTCTCCTGATCTATTATTGTTTCTACAGCAAAAGTGTGTATCAAAACCATCAATATTATAAAAAGTGATCTCATTATCAAAGATCCATATTTCAGATAAAATTATAACATAAAAAGAGTCAACAAATTCTGAAATGTGAGCAATAAAAGAATCAAAATTAGCACGTAAGCTTCTAATATTTAAATATATAATATTAGTTATAGAGGGGACAGAAAGAAATATTTTCAACTCATCCAGACTAAGAATACTATCACAATCAGGAGAAGGAAACACAAAATCAGTTAGTTGTGGTGTACCCATCAAGATCCTCCAACGACTTTATTCTTTGGATTTTGGATGATCCATCTTTGCGTTAGATCTCTAAATCTTACCATCTTTCGTCCAGCAAAATTTATATTGCAGTTGTGATTTATATTTTCGTGCACGATAAAAAAAAAAGAGTTTTCAGTTCAGGTGTTAAATGTTTGTTTACGTAAATAGGCACATCGATTAACCTGTTGTTTACTTCTTTTGTTGACAGTTTCCTTGATTTCAATTTCGTTAGTATCGCCTCTCTAATTGGTTTCGAGTTAACTTGAACAATGATTGATCTTGGTTTGTCTTTATTAAAAGTGGGTATTCTGTGGGCTATTGACAGGTTATCAATGATGTTAGTATCGGCTAGTTGATCAATTTTGGATAAAACATCAACAAGATTTTCTTTTTCAGATTCAGGTAAGTTGGATATTTCTAAGTTACATCTTCTTGAGTATTATTTTAGTTCAGTGATATCATCCTTTAGAACTTTCACTTCTTTTTTAGATCAGCATTCTCTGCTAAGACTGTATCAAATTTAACTTGTAGATTATTATTAGCCGCTTGCAGGTTTGATATAGCAGATTTTAAATCTTGCATCACTGAGCTATTGAATTCAATAGACTTGCAAACGTCATCAAATCTTGTATTCATAAGTTCCCTCAAATCCTTAATTGTTGACATGTTGTTGTTGAAGCAAATGGTTTGGTTGGTTTTCATTCAGTTAGTTTGAATTATCGTCGCACTAGAGCAACACGCGGCTATCTGCGACGGGCGTCGTAATTTAGAACAACAGTCAGGTGACGTAGAGAAAGATAGAGATTCAAGAACGATTCTTCTAGTTTTGAGACTCAGAAAATCAACATGAATTCGTTTTAGATGAGAGCGATATTTTTTTCTATGTACATACAATTCATATTTTATCTAAGAAAAATTTTGGTTGGTTTTCATTCACAATTTCAAACATGTTTTTAATGTAAGTAAAATTTAAAACAATTTAAAAAATTGCATTATAAATATATAATCAAGTAAAAATTATAGAAAAATTAAGGTAAATAATTGATAAGTGATTATAATAACTTTTTGGTCCACATATACACAATTCTTTGATAAAAGAATTTTAAAAGTTATTAATTGTAGTTTTCTTGATAAAAAAATACAAACTAGATAAACAAGTTTGTATTGTTTCCTTAGAACACATATTTAAATCAACAAAATACTGTCATCTGTATTTTTAAGTTATGTATACAAATTAATCTTTGATAAATGTGTGGTGAGGTGCCAATCTATTAAAACGTTGACTTTGCAGAAATACCTGGGACTGGAATAATAAGTTAATTTACCTCTTAAATAAGCAGAAAGTTATGTAAAACTAATACTTCCTATGTATTAAATTGCCTTTTCTGGGAATTTCATAGCATTGCTAATAAAGTTTTCAATTTTATTAATGTATTTTATCACTGTTTATACATACATAAAAAATATTTTATTAATAATTTTTAAAAAATCCTTAGAGTAATTTTTGACAAAATGCTCTTGTGTCATTAAAACAAATCAACCAATAAATTTTTGATTATCAAAAGTTTCAACAAAATTTTTTATTAACATTATTACTATAACTAAAAATTGGTTAAAAGTATTTTAATGGCAATATTTCCGCTATACCGTTTACCTTATAAATATCTTTTAAAAATTTCCATTATGGTTCTATCTATAAAGTATTACATTAAGTTCTGTAAAAAAAATGTAAGATTCCAAAAACAAATCTTACATTTATTGTGGATATGAAACGAACATTAAGAATTCAGGAAATATTTCGGAATAAATGTTAAAATATCGTTGTACTGGCTTTCTTTTTTTAAGAAAATCTCTGTAAATTAATTAAATTTATAATATATAAAAAAATTTAAAGCAACAAATATTCATTTTTTACCTTTGAATCTGGAGCGCATTTAATTTATTTCACATCTTCAACTTAGGCGACGCCGTAAAAAGATTTCCTGGCGTTGAAATGTTTTGGAGTTGTACGAACTCGGAAAGGGGTGCAGGAGAGGCCTCTTATTTCCCGACCCCCTATCAAAAACTACAGCGCCATCTGGCGGGGGTAAACAAACGTAAAGTTTAATAAATCGGGAGTCGCCATTCAAAACCATTTCTCTCCACATCGAAAAATTTTAGGAATAGTAAAACACCAAATATTCCAATCAAATGTGATCAAAAATTTGGATATCGTATTTTCCTCTCGAAAAACGGATATATTTTAATTATCATATGTATGTTGAAAATAGGAGGAAAAAACTATTTTTAAAGAAAAAGAGCTTTGATTTGAATGAAAAGGTGCCGCATTTACTTTGTTAAGCGTATATAGATGAATGAATGGTTGGAGCAGAATGATCCATTTTGAAAAATTACTGTGCGTTCTATTCAGAATTTTTACATTTTACTTATTTCTTAGATATTTATTCATTATTTAGTTTTTATTTCTTGGTGGTTTAAGTGATCAATTTTAGTCGAAAAGATACTTTGAAGTTTTACTTCAAACATAAAAAAAGCAGATAACATATTTTTAAAAAATACAATTATAATTAATTTTTGTTAGTGTTTAGATAAAACAAGTAGGTTTGTAACAGAATCTGTCACTTAACTCGCTTCCACATATTTGTGTTTAACAGGAAAAAACGCGCCAAACACAACATTAATTCTATATTTAACATTTACACGCTAAATTTGGCTAGTTTCATTTATTTTATTTCGAAAATTCAATAATTATTACTTATCGTTTGCAAAAATTAATTTATATTTTAAAGAATAAATATGTCATATTCCTCGCTTTTAAATAAAATGAAAACATTTCATATCACCATACAAGGATTCCGTAGTGAAATATATTTGACTTCATTTCAAACTGATCGATGTTGCAAAAATAAATTTATTTTAATTTATTGTCTAAAAGAATTAAAGTTTCTCGAGCGATTGTTGCGAATGGCAAATGTGATTTAATTCTAATAAAAACAGGGCCTTTAGCTATTTGTAATTCAAACTTTTAAACGCCAAAATTAACTATTTTCATTAATCTTCTTTCTCAGATTTAATAATTAGACTTTATCGTTTGCTAAATTTGTTTGAAGTTCGAAGAATAATGATGTAATCTTTTTAATAAATATTTTTGTCGCCACAATTTCCCATTTACATTTCTTTCGAAAATTCACTTATTTATAATTTGTTAAATTAATTTACAGTTCAAAAAATTTATAATTTGTACAATTGATGCTTTAAAAATAAAAGCGAAACTTAGCATATTTTTTTTAATGTTAAGTTAGAATTCTATATGCATCTTTCTACATACATATATATAGAACCATTAAAAGAACTCTATTGTGATAATACAACAATCCAAACCGAATTATATCACATAAATAAATATTTTTTCAAAAGTGTATTTTTATTTTAACAAAAGTTTCTCGTACGTTTAACGAAATGGCAACAGTGAAAATATTGAATAAAAATGGAATTTGCATGTTATTTCAATGTAGATTAAATTTTTAGTTATTTCAATTTTAAATAAGCTTCTAGTTTAAATTTTTTAATGAAATTTGGCATGTAGCCTAATCTGATTTTTTGCTTCAAAATGACGTATCCCACTTGTCTGTGGGACTTGTGGATGACAACAGTGAAAATATGAATAAAAATAGAATTTGCATGTTATTTCAATGTAGATAAAAAAATTTAGTTATTTAAATTTTAAATAAACTTTTAATTTAAATTTTTTAATGAAATTTGGAATGTAGCCTAATCTGATTTTTTGCTTTAAAATGACGTATCCCACTTGTCTGTGGGACTTGTGGTTCTTTCTGTGAAAGTGGGTGACAGACAGACGGACAGACGGACAGACAGACAGACAGACAGACAGACGGACTGAACGATTATAAAACCTTCCACTTTTTACGTTATAAACGTAGTGTGGAAGCTAAAAATACTCAATATAATATAAAGCTTCATCAAGTTACTATAATCATGATTGTGATATAATGAACCTATAATTTAATTAAAACTAGCAAATGTTTCGTTAATAATAAAATACTTTAGTGATTCCTGACTCCTGAATTATCAAAAGATAAAGATCGACATTTTTTAGAAAAGATCGAAAGACTTTTTAAGTGATTGAAATATATTAAAAGATTGAAAAACATTTGCACATGCGTAGTTGCATCAAAAACCTTATTATACGTGTACCAAATTCGAATCTGCATATCTTTTCGTTTTTCAGCAATATCTTTAATCCGAAAAATTGTATGGCAGCTACACTGCGTATATACGTGATTTTCTTGAAAGTTTTATTATGACTTCCAACAGGTATGAGGAACTCATTTACCAAATTCCAAGTCTGTATCTCATTTCATTTTCAACAATACCTTTAAAACCAAAAAAAGTTATATGGCAGCTACCACTTGCGCGATTTTCTCGAATTCCTTATTATATGACGCCCGACAGGTTCTAGAAACTCGTGTACCGAATTTGAAGTCCGTATCTCTTTTGGTTAGAGCCGTAGAATTGTTTCAGACAGACAGATAGACACACGAATCAATGTTCAAAAACCATTTTTTTAGAATCAGCACCCTACAAAACGTGTAGGAAACACAAAATCACCGCAGTGGATTTTCAACCCCATAGCAATGCATTCATTACCTTCTATTTGATATTAGGCAATTGAAAGTAATAGGAAATAATAACACAAACACATAGAATGTGTTTAACAAATTATAAATTTTCTACTCATCCATTCTAAAAAAACTATACTGCACCATCATATTTGAGAGATTTTTGGATTTCTCTTGTTTACTAAGGGAGACTGGGAAGTAGGTTCACCATCACGTCTGAGAAGGGCTTCTATACCTTCAATTGAAAATTATGGTAAAGTACGATTTATCTATTTCATTCTATCAGATACAATTAATTATACCGGATATAAATTTTACTAATAAACAAACCAGCTACAATGACTTTTCAATTACATTTTACTTCATCTCAAAACATTATATTTGAGACCCATCGGTAAATGTTGTTTGGCACAAAATGTATGGATAACAATAAGACAACTAATTTAATAAGAGATTCTATTAAGGTTTACTTTACATAGCTTTTACATTTCTTTAAAAGAAGATTAATAAATGTTTTGTGTGTTAATTAAACTAAATAACTTATTATTCAGAATCAAGATTTTGAGATAAATTAGTTTGCATTCAATTTCTCTAGTACTTCCATAAAAGTTTATTTATCTCACGTTCGATCTAGTTTCTCTTTGAATAAAGCTCTAGATTTATGGAACTGAAAATGTTGTTGGGAACGTTTTGCTTGAAATTGCTCGTTTATCTTTTGCAGTTAATTTTGCTTTATTGTTCACTAAATTTTTTATACACTTAAAGTTCAATTTTATAACTACACTGCTCAAAACAATTAGGGGAGCGCATGTTTTAAACCATTTCACCCCCAATGATTCCATTTGGAATCATCAGCTTGCGATTTTTTTTTCTCACTAAGTTGAGCTAGCACTAATCTATCGTTAGATGGAAGAATCATGTCTTTTGAAGATGTAAATAATGTTTGTTTTGATTAAATGAAAATGTGAAAAACATGGTAAAATAAAATTCAATCCCAAAATATTTTATGAAATAAATTGACGCTAAATTCATCACGCTTGTATTTTTAGATGTTTAAAAATTGATTTACCTTTTTTTTACAAATAAAGTTTTGAAAAAATTACTGTTATAATTTATTCAAAATTTATGATTATTATTTTTTCCTACATAAATTTTAGTTAAAAAATTATGAATTTTCCCCCTGTTTTTTACCATTTCACTCCGGATGCATAATGAATCTATTTAACAAATTTTAGATTTTTAAAATAAAAAATAAAAGTTGAAACTGAAAGGGTTAACAAAAGTATGCAAAGTGCTCCTCTAATTGTTTTGAGCAGTGTGGAAAACGAAAACCAAAGTATTTTTTACACGTTTTTTTCTTATGCATATTAAATACTTAATTTAATGCCTGACAAAGTTCATTAAAGGCTAATTCCATGGAGAATTACCCTTTGTGTAGTGTAAGTGACGTGTGTTTAAAAGTGATTATTACTACAACGTTTAACATTAAATGAAAATAAATGTAGCGGAATAGTTGATCTTGCTGCAACTTAATAATGTAACCTTTTTTTCTAATTTAGAAAGCTTTTTAGCTTGTGACTTACTACAAAAAACTTCAGTTAGATGGAATTAGCCTAAAATTAAAACTGTAGGGCATGATTTTATTTAAAATTACTTATTAAAAGTACAAGAAATGAATATATATTTTTTGATGTTTGATTAAAATTATATTACCTATTTGATATACTATTTATCAATGTATTAATCATAAAAAAATTGCTTAAAAAGTCAACGCGCCGTCTAAGCTAAATAACTTGTATGGTAAAAATCGTTAACTATATATAATTTCAAACAAATCTTATTTATTATGTAAAAAAGGATGATAAAATTTTTATAATTTTTAAATCTAGATGCTAGTAACTAAGCTGAATGTTATAACTTAATTTAACATATTGATAATATATATAAGTTCAATAGTTTAACACACCATACTCTATCAAGTGCGAACGTCTTAATTGGTTCTATCATGTTTTCCTGGTCATTTCTATTTGTTCCTGAACTTTGGAAAAAAATTAAGAAATTAAAAAAAGGCTTCTAAGCTTGTAATTAAATGTTTCATTGTTTGTTGATGTAAATTTATTATAGCCCATTGGTAGAAAATAAGCAAAATTTATCAATCTTTCATACATTTTGGGACTTCTTTTCAAATTCTAGTTCAAAAGGAAGACGTCCTCTTTTTAAAGAAACTGAAAGTTTGCCACAACAATAAACTATGAAAAGTTGATTTGTCGTTTATTGCTCTAGGGCGTCATAAATTATTTCTTTTCTAAAAATGACGTTATGAATAAAAACGAATATAACTTATCTTCAAAACCTAACGTATAAGCCTTTTTCTCTTCGTGTAACAATACCAGAAAACAATAATCGAAGACCTCAGTGGAATAACATGCTAAGTGACATTTTTGAAAAAATTGAGATTTTTTTGTGGCAATGGACATGTTATACCCTTCTTTTAAGATAACAAGATCCCCTTTTTCATAAACTTTAAGTTTAGTATATTTTTTACCGTTTCTAAGGGCCGTTTTTAACGTACCTGAGTGCAAATGAAAAACTTACAAGCTAATTTTCTCGTTTTTACCTTTTTGTCACTTAGCACGTTCTTCCACTAAGCACTTCAATTTCTCTCCTTCATAAGTCAAAAAGTATTTGATATAAACAAGATGGTGTTATACTTATGGATATACTACACTGTGGTATACTTACGGAAGTTTGTGGAAATGGATGCCACTAAGCTTTTCTGAAGAAGCGAAGCACATATGCTCCGGGGAAAACTTGTTTATTGTTGTGTAAGCGCAACAGATATTATGGATTTAATCCTCCACTTCACGGAAGTTCCAGACAGTTATGGAAGCACGTACTGGGTTTAAAAGCTTAGGAAAAGGTTCTCCTTTTCGATTAAAAATTGAAGATGTCTCAAATCATATTAATGTCTCGAAGTAATTTAATATAACTTTATTTTTTATAATAAAAGCAATGAATAAAGTCTTTGGTTTTTTATTGGGTTATGTTTACACTACACTTTTGGAGGAAAAAAATATCTAAGTATTGAGTTTGATCCACAAAATAACTGTTGTTTAATGTGCTGAAAGGTATTAAAATATTTGTTGATTGATTTATGAACCAGTTTGTTTCGTTAATTGCTATGTTTTTTTAAATTATAGGTGCAATATTTGGTAAATTATTTTGGCTAGGTCTACATTTTCTTATGTAGAGCTCCAATTTGAGCTAAATAGCGGTATAAGTTACCAATTATTGAGAATTAAAGCCTACATTCAGAAAAAACAGAATTTTCAGAATAAGTAGAGTATTTTGAAAGATTCTTACTATTAAATATAAGCAAAAACTTATTTGCAAGTAATGACTTTTTTTTTAAAAGAATGCTGTTAAACTATTTATACTATTTAAAAATAACTAGTTTAATGCGTTATTTTTATAATCAGTGGACCAATGGAGCCATAAGATAAGATTTTATTACAATAAAAGATTATCGTGAACTTAAAATCGTCGAAACTCTGAATATCAAAATAAACAATCCATATATATAATACTCTTATACGGCGCCCAAATTTCCTTATATTTCTATCTCTGGAATGGCAACAATCGAAATGAACAAAAATACTACTAATTTCAAAATGGCCGACTGAAAACAACAAAAAAGTGTTTCTTCAGTTCAGGAATGGCTTGAAAAGGGGAAAAATAACTATAAATATTATGCACAAAACATAGTTTGATACGGCAGAAAAGCATCTATGGATATAATTATCTTATACGGCTCCCAAATTTCCGAACACAATCGAGTTTGTTTGCACTTTCACCTACGGTAAAGAGAAGTTGATTTTGATTTACTCTAAGCGTTATATAAGATTCGTTATTAGTTTTAAAAAATAACTTTAGGATAGAATCAGTAAGTTTATATTTAAACATTTATAATATTAGGGACGCTTAATGTTTGAAAATTTAAATTATACTTTCGATTGACTGAACTACCAAACACAATTGTTAATAAAATAGGAAAAATTAAAATTGGTTTTAAATATAGTTTCTAAGCGTTGATGGCTACCACGGTTTCCAATTTATTTACAAATGAATCTTAGTCAAGCAGCGAAATATTTTCTAAATAATAACCAAAAATTTATAAGCATTAATTGTAATTATTTTATTTTAAAAGGATACTAAAGGCGGTTAACCTAAAAGACCATGTCCGGATTTGGCGCCAGTCGAAAAATGTCGCCAAGTCAAAATAACAACAAACCTTGCGTTTGCCAAGTCTGTAAAATGAAAACAAATAATTACTTAAAAAGCTGCTCAGAACTGAAAATGTCTGCTGAGAGAACATGAAAGATTTCTTTATTAAAAATTTGCGATCGTAGATCGTAGCGATATTTTAAAATAAGAAAATCAGAACTCAAGAGTTTGCTACAAGTTCAAAAACAATGTGCACAAAAAATAATTTAAGAAATGAGTTATTTTAATAATTAATTATTAATAATATTTTAAATATATTAATACGATTTAAGAATTCTTAACGATGAAAGAAATGGACAGGATCAACTTATAAACAAAAGTAGCAAAATAAATTCTCTACTGCAAACATTACACATAGGAAAAAAAACTGACCTATTTGATAGTTATTCGCTTAAAATACAATCTGTGGCGATTATTGTGGCCAATGGCTGCCATACTACGAATTTGGCGAAAAAATTGCCGGACATGTTCCGTAGACTAAAATATTTCAATGAACGGTGAGCGAGCGAAGCGAGCCTGGATCGCGAAGCTATCCAAAGGGAACTGCGCAAGCAGTTCCCGGGGGTTGGCGAGCGATAGCGAGATGGGGGCTTGCCCCCTAGTATTTAAGAAACGCCACGACTAAAATAAGCCCTCCCAATCTTTCAATTTTTTTTTTCTTTTAAATTTTAAAATACTTTCAATCTATTGTTCTGAGGTAAGGATTCAGAATACTTAGAAGACTTATAGGCAATTCAGAAGACTTATAGGCAATTAGGTACTACTATAAATACTTTGATGAGTTTTGGGAGTAAAAAAGATTGTTCATGCCAACAAAAAATCATTTTAAAAGTTATATATAAACTAGTTAACATGGTAATAATATAATTAAAAAAAAGCAAGGAAAAATAATGTGTGCATTTTATTAAGTATATTAGTCAATATTGTAATGGTATTAAGAATGCAATCAGATATCACATAGTTTTACGACTCCCTTGGATAATATAGACGAATTAAGCTGTAAATCAAAGTGGATAGGGATGTCTTACGCGCTTTATAGATCTCGTAAAGCTAAAAATAAACCTCAGACTCCTTCTCGCGTCCGCTTTTTCTTTTGAAAACACAGCAGTGACCAAACACATTTGAATAAGTTCTAAGGCTTCCCTAAAAGGAAAATAAATTAGTTCTTTTGATACAAGAACAAAAAAAAACTTACAGAACTAAAATATAAAACGTGCCATCTTTTTACTCTCTAGAGATCAAGCGGAAATAATATTAGAGAAAAAGCGAAGTAATGCACAAGGAGACTTACGCCCTTTTTCAATAAGCAAATGAATTCCTTTATCCGTTTTTATATACGACTGCTTAGGAGCGAAGTAGTGTAACACTCATAGCTGGTTACTTCGCCCTGATATAAGTACATTAAATAAAACAGTTGCCAAGATTCCGCAGAACACATTTCTCTTTTCCTTGTACACCCTAATGAAGTCGTAAATCGTCCACACAATGAAATGCTATTAGCTTCCACACTACGTTTATAACGTAAAAAGTGGAAGGTATTAAAATCGTTCAGTCCGTATGTCTGTACGTCTGTCTTTCCGTCACCCACTTTCATAGCCCAAACTACAAATGCTACGGACAAGTGTGATACGTCAAAAAATTCAGCGCATCGAAATTAGAATACATTGAAAATTTCAGAAAAGAATTTGAATTCGAAGTACTTCAATTATTTAAAAAACTGCAAAATTTAATGCTCATTTAAAAAGCATAGGAAGCCATTTTTATTAGAATTAAATCACTATTGCCATTCGCAACAATCGCTCGAGAAACTTTAATTCTTTTAGACAATAAATTAAAATAAATTTATTTTTGCGACATCGATCAGTTTTAAATGACGTCAAATATATTTCACACTCTACGGATTCTTTGTATGTTGAAATGAAATGTTTTTATTCTATTTAAAAGCAAAGAATATTACATATTTATTCTTTGAAATATAAATTAGTTTTTGCAAACGATAAGTAATAATTATTGAATTTTCGAAATAAAATAAATGAAACTAGCCAAATTTAGCATGTAAATGTTTAATATATAATTAATGCTGTGATTGGCGCCTTTTTACCTGTTAAACACAACTGTTGTGTGGAAGCGGGTTAAGTGACAGATTCTGTTACAAACCTACTTGTTTACTTTCAACAACACCGTAAAACTTTGTCGTTGACGAATTGAATGCAAACCCATTCAAGTTCAACTAGCAGGGAAAGTAACTTTTATTTTATGTTCAAGGAGAACAGTTCCGATCAAAATAAATTAATAGCTGTAAAAGGTTATGGTAGTAAGGATCAGGCAGGTATAAATAATTAAAAATATCATAAATAAATGAGAAAATAACAATAAATAATTTTATTTGAATTAATAGTGAAAAGTACCCCAAAAATATGTCTAAAAAATATAGAAAAAATCAATTTAATGCACGTTTAATGGCTTAAGTTCTCATTTTTTATTGCTTGAATTGTATTTATTTTTGATGTGATAAATTAAAAAACACGATATCCGATGAAATCAAAAGATTTAGTTACACTAATGGTTCATTTTTATACTAAACATCCCATATCACCGTTTTAACTTATTAAGGTGAAGTATTTTCTTCAAATTTACAAGTTAACATCTATATGCAATCTAAATCCTGACCAAATGCCTACCAGTCCATCACCTTCAAGTTTTGCCACCAATTAGTGGATCTGGACCCATTCACTGACCGATTGTCGCGAGAAAAGTGCTGTCTTTCAACCTAATATCGCAAAATAGTAACAAATTGTTGCATTTGCGCAGTTGTAGGCTGTAGCACGAGATCTGAATTTTCACAAGATCGTAGTGATTTCCTTTACAGGTAAAAAAAAAAGAATGAGTTGTAGTTATAGAGTGTTAGAAATTGTCACGTCGATGTTATAAGCTAATGCAAACTTCACTTTAGAATAGCTCCAAATAGGTCGCCGAGAGCGTTAGGTTAGGTTGTACGTTTTTCCGGTTGTATATTTCTAGCCTCCATGGAGATTTAACACACATTAACATTTTTTTTTAATTTATGGCGTTTCGAAAATTTCTTATCATATATTCATAAAAAGTAATTGAAACTATTATTAGCTTTTTTTTAAAGTAATTAATATTTCTTTAAAAGTATATGTCTGTTTGTGTAAAAGTAAAAAAACTTAATGTGTATGTAAAAAAATCGAAGCAAAAATATTCAGTTGTTAGTGAGAAAAAGGTACATTTATCCTAAAATATGCATTTTAAGAGAATGGCGTTTAAAGTATAATTTTTAGCAATCTTTTATGCGGAGAGTATTTTTAAGAAATTAATTTAAAATACTACTAATTGACATATTGCCTACCAAATTATACCATTTTGAAGGCAACATTTAAAATACTATCCCACACTAAAAATCTTAAAATTTGTTTTTTTTTGTTGTCAATTTTCGAGTCTGGTGCCCTTTAAGTTAATTTCAATGCTACATTCATTCAATAAAAGTTTTTATTATTTTTTTATTTTACAACTTAATCTACAATACTAAAACTAAAGATATGTGTTATGTGTTTGTGGCTTACGGTTAATATATATAAGCCTATATAAATAGATTGTATACTAAAGCAAGTTATTGTTAATAAGTACTAGGAACTTGTGTACAAAAGTTGAAGTCCGTAAACCTTTCAGTTCGAGATGTAGATTGGTATCAGGACAGGCAGACAGACAGGCGGAATTTTTTTTCAAAAAGCACTTTTTTAGAACCAGCATCCTCCAGAACGTGTAGAAAAAACACAAAATCTCCAGTTCTGATTTTTGCCCCCATCGCAACACTTTCATTTCTTTTCATTTCACATTAAGCAAATGAAAGTTAAAATCAATTTATAAGGGAGATTAAAATATTTATCCAAACCTCTTTATTTTTACCCACTATGCAATTAATTTTTTATATTAGATCAAGTGATCATATAATTTAGAAACCAACTTCAGATGCATATTAGGTATTGGTAGACAACAGTAAAAAATTCATTGCCCTTAATAGCAGAAAAGTCAGGAATTAAAGGAATCGTTAAGAAATAAAAGAATGTAATTTATTTAAGAGCTTTTTCAAGGAATTGGATTGTCAAGAAAAAAATCTAAAAAAATATTTTATGTTAAGAAAGTCCGGTGAAAATATATTAACTAAATCGAATTTTTAAAACGATCTAAAAAATCAATATAAACCTTTGCGATAAATATATATATTTAAATGATAAATGAAATAGAAAGTAAAATTTTACTTTTTTACCATCAAACTTTTTTTACATACTAGGGGGCTCCGCCCCCTGCTCGCTATCGCTCGCCAACCTCCATTCATCCCCCATTATTCGCATCTATAAGAATACATTTTTTAGGATAAATAAAAAGATAAAATAAAATACAAAGGAGCCATAGTAAAGAAATAAAAAAAAAGTTACAAAATCGCAGACAAGAGGACGCATTCTTACCGAGGAAGAATTTAACAACGAGGAGATATTTTTTATTAGTTGTTCGTGTTTTATAAAAAAAAGGGAAATTTTGTGATTCCACTTTAGCAGAATTAACCTAATAAAATAATTTTGTTATAAAATGTTTGTTTATTGAAAATGTTTATTAGAGTAATTGTTATGTTAAATGTTTATTTAAAATAGTTTTGTCCTAAATTATTTATTTATAATCTATAATGACGTCCTAGTTTGAGTTGAGTGCATATTTAGGTGTCGGCTCGTCACTTAACTGTGGTTTGAAATTACGACGGCCGTTGCCAATAGCCCTCTTGTGTGAAGATGATTAAAACCTAACCTATCATCCAAAATATTTAAACTAAAAAAATCTGTAAACTTTCTATCTTGCTATAATATATTTTAAGGCTAAATCATTTATTATAAAAACAAATCTGTAAACCTTTTCTATATATAAACACATAACAAAAAAAAAAAACCTTGTTCATTTTAATGATGATATATTTATATTTGTGTGAATTCTTCCACGTCTAAAGCAACTTTTGTAAAAAGACTAAGTTAAAGAACTGTTCTTTTTAAAAGAACAGAGCAGAGGCAACTGTTCTTTAAACAGAACGTAAGAGAATCACGCATTTCTGATCTATTTTACCGTGGTGTTTTGCTGAAAAGGACTAAGTTTTCGTTTTTGGCTGATTTATTTTAATTTTTAATTAAAAAACTAATTGGAAATTTGAAACACAAAAAAAAGCCATCGAGTCATAAGGGAGACACACCTTCCCAAAACATTTTGGACTTCTAACATCAATATTTCATCGTGTTATGGCTGCTGACACTTTAAAAGCCTATACTTTAACATAGAGAGAAACTAATTTTTATTTTAAATTAAAAAACTAATTGGAAATTTGAAAAACAAAAAAAAAGCATCGAGGCATAAGGGAGACACACCTTCACAAAACTTTTTGGACTTCTAACATCAATATTTCATCATGTTATGGCTGCTGACTCTTTAAAAGAGCTTACTTTTTTTTAATATAGAGAGATAAGTTGCCTCAGAATTTGGTCTTACGAAAAACAAGTTATAAAAGAACTGTAATAGCGTATGTTTGTTATTTTAATACTCACTAAAGTTCTTATAGTCAAAATTTCTTTTTTTCTTTGTTCTCTATTAATATATTTTTTTTGTGAAATAAAATTTATGTTGTTGAAGAATAGAAAGATGTCTCTTGAAGGGTTTTCCATAAAAAAAAACGCTCCAGAAAAAGTTACCTATTTAATTTACGACGCGATCTGTAGAACTGTTTTCTCTTTTAAATGACACTTATAGGAAAGAAGCTAACTTCAAGGGGTTGCTCTTGTTTTTAAAATGGTGGAAACATCTACAATTACATTATTTTATTTGTGTCAAAATTAACCTTATCGCATTTCAAAATTATACAATAAAATTGAAAATCTTGTTTGACATAAGATAATATTCAAATTTTTTTAAACCAATTAATTGGCGGTTTTGTACTACTAAAAGCTCCGATTTAGAATAGCCGTTGAATGAAAACCGCTAGTTAAAACGATATGAAATTTCGCATTAACAGTAATGAAGACAACATGCTGGTCACTAGTACTCTAAATTTAATTGCCATTTATTTTTTATATATTGCCATTTTAACTATTTTGTTATATTTTTAATTAAAAAAAAATTTTGGTAAATATTCATACAATTTAAGTCATGATATGATGGAAATCTCTCGTGATGGATATCTCTCGTGTTAATAATATCCAAGGTTTTACCTCCTGATGAAATGGCCTTTCCCACTATATTTGGTTCCTCTCCATATCTTATTTTTATATATTTTTATTTTACTTTTTTTGTTTTTATATATATGTATGTCTGTCTGTATGTATGTATGTATGTATGTATCAGTGTTTATGCTGGGTTTTGAAATTTTTTAGCATTTTAGCTTTATCAAAAATTGAATTTTAGCTTTTTTCAAATAATTTTAGCATTTTAGGAAAAACAAGTTAAACTCATTTTAAAATAATTTATTTACATACTTTTTACCAAAATACATTATCATATTATAAGTTTCCATGATTCTGCGCGGCTTTTTTGATGCCATGTTTTGAAAGCCGCATGGAAATCAAAGTTTTCTCTTGGCGGCCCTTCAACATTTATCATTAGTAAATTATTTACATTAGATACTAAAACCCTGTTGCGAATGTCTGTTATAATTAAGTTTTTTGCAGAAAAGGATCGCTCACAGTCAACTGTCGTCAAAGGTATTGACCCGCAATAGTCCAGATTCCAGAATGCTGGTCACAATTGGGAACTGTTCAGTCAGATTATTCACATTAACAAAATCTAAAAGTTGAGTAAATGACAGGCTTTTACATCTTACTTGAACTATTTTTTTTAAATAGTTGCCATTCAAAAACAACGCTTTTGTTACGTTAAATATGTTGCTATAAACAGGTTTTGACGATAAGTTTATGCATATTTGTTGCCTCTCTTCATTTCCATATTCTGCATTGTGTTCTGCTTCTTTGCAAATGATTTTAAGCAAAAATATACTAAATAATTGCAGTTCGTGAAAATATAACTCGTCAAAGTATATAAGTTCGTCCATAAAAGGAACGATCGGATCCGTTCCTCCCCTCTATTTGTTTTCGCATTTTAGCGAAAGTGGATGTCAAGATTTTCACAAAATGCGATTTCTTTTCGCATTTTGCGAAAAAAGCGATCGCAGCTTAAACACTGGTATGTATGTATATATTATATATATTATATATGTTTTGTATATTATATATATATATATATATATATATATATATATATATATATATATATATATATATATATATATATATATATATATATATATATATATATATATATATATATATATATATATATATATATATATATATATATATATATATATATATATATATATATATATATATATATATATATAATATATATATATATATATATACATAATACATACATACATACATAATATACATACATACATACATACATACATATATACATACATATACATATACATACATACATACATACATATATATATAAAGGTCTATTATAATCATCCATCATACCTAATTAAGATCCATTTCTAATCTATGCATACATTAGAATTGTGCTTTAGTGCAAGACAAAGTCATTGTCGTATTAAAGAGATTTTAAAGATATATAAAACCTAAATGAGACACAACCATCTCCGAAAAAAGGCATTGTATTTTACGTGAGATGGTTATTTAACACGGGCCACGCTATATTGTGTCTTGACTTCGGGTGAACAAACATGAAACGATCCCATAACAACGGTAAAAAAAATTATTGAAAAAAGTTCTATTATTATCAACTATTTAAATTGTAAGATAAGTAGGTAGGTTAGTACATGTATTTTTCGGTTTGTGTGCTTGATCAGAGACTCGCTTATAAACCTTCGTCAAGTAAGACAGACACAGACAGAATTTTTTTTACTGACATACAGGGAGAAAGTACACCCAGGGCGATGGCGGGAATGTAACCCGCATCCGGTACATTGCGCAGACTCTAAGCATAATGGACTGCGATCAAACCCACTAGGCCACCCGAGTCCCTAGTTAATAAGTTTACTTAAGGGGAGTCGGATGGGATTTTGGGTCACAAATGTCGATTTTCTGTTTTTCTTTTAATTTTAATCTGCATATCTATAGCTTTAATTTAATACCAATGTTATCGACTTCTGTTTAGTAGTTTTCTTTTTATAAGCATTTTTCAGAAACTCAGTATATCAGTTTTTACCTATACCTTACTTTTCATTCGCGGATCCTGAAATATAAGGTTTTTCAATAGTTAGGAACATTTTTCTCAGGAACTATAAAAGATATCAACATGTTTTTTGTTTTATAATTTCTTCCCTATTAATAGTCTCATTGATTTAAACTGAGGAATTTTAAATATCTCTGCTAAAAAAAAGTTATATAACTTTAAATCGGATTTATTTAATACATATTTTTAAAAAATCAATGTAAAAGTATTTTTTTATACTGTGAAATATCCTCAGTTTAAATCAAAGAACTATATGTAAGGAACAAACTATAAAAAAAATTATAATGATATCTCATATAGTTAATGAGAATTTTTTTAATAAAGTTAGTAAAATTAACATGGGCGAGATAGAACCATCCGACTCCCCTTAATCTTAAGAACCTTCAAAATTTACGAGCCTGCTTAGAACTACTAAAACCTATGGCATTCGAGAAGTCGAGTAACGTAGGCCCAGAGCTGCACAAGAGCTATTGTGACATTTGAGGAACAAATTTGAGGGATACAAAGCGTCGCGGTTGCGTTGGATACCTACTTAGGTGTCGGCTCGTCACTTGACTTTGGTTCTAAATTACGACGCCTATCGCCAATAGCCCTGGTGTAGCTCTAGTACGACGATAATTCAAAATAAACTAAGCCAAAGCGTCACAATGAACTCTTAGAAGGAACTAATCCCGATTTTTCATCAACACTGGGGCCCGGGTGGCCGAGTGGTTAAGATAGCTGCCTCCGCTAACAGTCTGCGCACTGTACCGGGTGCGGGTTCGATTCCCGCCTTTGCCCTGGGTGTAATTTCTCTCTCTGTGACAGTAAAATTCTTTCTGTGTCTGTCTTACTTGACGAAGGTTTATAAGCGGGTCTCTGATCAAGCACACAAGCCGGAATATATATGTATCAACCCTACCCTACCCTTCATCAACACGTCCTCACTTCTAAAATCCAATGTAATGTGAGTGCGTGAGCGTTTGAAAGGTTTTTATTTAAAACAATTTTAAAAAAATGTATTAAATATATACTCACGTCCAAAATTATGTTTGTATTAATTTCAGATGATCCATTTTTTTCCCAGATTTTTTTTACATGATATACACAAGAAAGTCGATATGTTTTAGGTAAAGCTTATAATACTCACATTTTTGCTACACCTGGGCTCCCCAGCCCCGCTTACACTTGAGCTGGCACCCAAGCCTACCTACCCTTAAGCGACGTAAGAACTTTGGACCATAATAGGTGTACAACTTCTTTTAACACAGCTTTTATTCATTGGTGATTTTTTTTATTTAATTGTTCTGCATATTAAGTTCATGAACACTGAGCCGTATCAGCTCCCCAGACAGACAGACAACAAACTTATTACAACAAATGGCTAAATGTTCATTAACATGGATGACTCAGTTTGAGTTAGCCCCAATTAGTTTAACAGAAACATAAATGTTTTCTGATGTATAGGTCCTTCAAACTTACGGTTTTGTTGAATTAACATTGGACGTTTAAGTGGTCCACATCACTCTTCAAAGTATTATCTTTTTGATAATACTAGCAAATAAATACCCGTTCTTCGCACGGACTAAAAGAAGATCAAATCGATCCAAGTATATGTGTCATTTAATTTGCTATAGGATAATAAGCTTTGCCTTCGTTCCCGTTAATTATAAAGAATAAAATCCCAACTTATATTGCCTTTAAAATTCCAAAATAAAAATAAATCACTATAAAATGCACATCCTTATATCACAAAAATCTTCCTCAATATGAACTTACTGTCATCGCAATTTTCCTGATAAATTCAAAATTAACCATAATTGTATAACAATTTATTTCACGTCAAAACCTCCATTCTGGGTATAAAAAAAACATTTAATTCATTGGCACGTTCAATTATTTTTCAAATCATTAATTGAGTTTCTGAAGGTAATAACAAGAAAATAAAAACAATTTCAATTTTAATTAATTTTTGTGTTCATTTTAATTTCTTCTGTCAAATGGCAACACGAAAGGGAAAAATGATCGGATTTGAGCGAAAGTGGTGTATTTTTTTCAGAAAATTAGAATTTTCTCTAAAAATGGAACAAATATGAAAATACTAAGCCACAGGTGCACACGTTGGTATTAAAGGGAATCTATTTTAAAAATTTCGAATTTCTGAGGGCAGTATAAGTAGTTCTTTTACGATCCACAGACAGACTTTCTTTTATTATTATAGATAAAGTACTTCTACAGGCGTACACTACACATTTAGGATGTCTTAAAAGTCTGATACTCTTAAATTTAATAAATGGCTTTGCACCTTATGTTTGGAATTTAAGAGATTGTATAACCCGTTATATATTTATTAAACAATGGTTATTTATTAGGTAAAAAAAAAAATTCTGTGCTTGGCTAAAGTATAAAATGAATTTCTCTATTCTTTGAGGTGAATTTTAGTACCAAAAAAATAATTGAATTGCTCGAGATTCAATTTTAATCTATTGACATTGGCAAAGAATTTTGACATAAAAAATACCCTAACTATTATTTTTCAAACGTGCTATACTGACTATTAAGCAAATTCAAAAGAGAGACTTAACAGTGGCAGAAAGCTGTGACACAAGGTAAGCTTGTTGCAAAAACACTTCTCGATATAACTTGTTTAAAGTTAGTAACAATATTTACAATATTTTTGGCAGCATAATTCTTTGCATCTTTTTACGATTAAATGTAAAACTAACCTTAGTTTTGTCAACTCTTATATTTTGCAAAACAAAACCTCATCGTAATAAAGAACAGAACAGCACAGAATTTTGAGCACTGAAAGAGACATGATCGAAACAATACCAAACGATCATAGCTGCATAATAAATATATAACAAGTGTATTTTTTAAAAATAAAAAATCTCATACAATTTGCAAGCATTTTTAAAGTTAGTATCTGCCTTGTTTTTGAATACTCTATACTATCACTACTTCATAATTCTGTTGAAAATTAACTGCTGATTATTAAGTTTTCTTTATTCTTCATTCTAACTTTCTAAATATGTGATGTCTTATTTTGGCACTAAGTCTTTTTTAAATTTACAATATAAATCTAAAGTAAGGACATTAAAACATAGTTAGAATTATACTGCATAGTTCATACGCTAGTTTTTAAGCAAAAACAATGAATAACTTACGACTCAGTAATTAATTATTTTATTTTAAAAAACACTTTAGGAAATATACATAAAGGAGGAAAATTACTGCTTTGTGCCTGAAAAGAGGTGCTTCTCCATAACCATGTGTGGGGACGCCAGCATTTCAACACCTTCTTCGGGATCTGTAATTGCGAAAAACATATGAAAAAACAACAGAACTTTAATATGAAATCATTTGTAGCTATTTATTTAAAAAATTATATTATAATTTAAGTATTTCTTTTAGAGTAAGTGTAGATAAAATTAAACTGCAATGAAAAATGTAGAAAAAATAGTTTCCAAAGTATTCACTCCAAATCTTAAGGAAATGTTAGGGTCTAATAGTGGAGAATACAAAAAACTGGATTTTTTCTATTATCAACTATACCAAAACCATAGGTATCCAAATCCATGCAAGATCCATCTTAATCCATAAGAATATTATGTTTATCATATTATGTTTAGTATATTAATTATGTTTACACAGTTCAAAAACAATTTTGTTTTTGAGGGTGATGAAGCACGGTCATAGCTCTTCCTCTGGAACAGCTACTGGGGTTTAATAAGGTCACTTTAAAATTAAACTATACTGCATTATTGACCAAATGTTGTAGCATTTATGTATATAATAGTAAAGCATTTATTAGTAAAAATTAATTAGCATTACAAAGAAAAGACATTAAATTTTTTTATAAAATTAGCGCTAGTAATTCGAGGATAAAATTAAACAAAACATTAAAAAAAAGAGCGGCAAACGAACATAAGAATAAATTGTCTCCTAATTCTGACAAAATCACGAGCTCTCCCATGGTTATAGCCACTTTAAATTCAATTGTTGTTCTTAATTGGTGTTCCTTAACAATTTTCGTAATTTTTCTATAGTGCATACTACTTTAAATGAAATTTATTAATTGAACTACTAATGGTATACATGTATTATTAGTGTATTACATTATAAAATTAGAATAATTTTTAGATGTTATTTTAAATGTTTAAAAAAAACTATTCACGGCTTCAAAGTAAAAAAATTCTTGACGGTTATATGGAATTCGGTTAACACGAAATGTTTCGGTGCTCCTTTAAGTTCGCGTTAATGGGGTTCGACTGTAGTTTAAACAATACTTAAAAAGCAATTTGCACCCCTCTTGGAAATGACAAAATTTTCATTTCTGCACAGAAAGTATCAGACTTACCATGAAAAATGTAATCATCATAATCAACAAATTCATCACGTCCTTCCAAGGTTTCTAAGGCAATGTTAGAACTTGGTAAGAAAGGAAGTCGTTGCACCTAAAATTAGAATCAAAAGATCAGCACATCTTAAACAATTAAATTATATATTAAATTACACTACTAGTTTGTATAAACACTTATTAATTTTGTTTTGGAGAAAGGAATTATAAGAATAATAAAACATTTTTTCAAAAGGTAGTTTATCAAATAATTTAACAATAGAGAAAAAGATTTATGAAAGTTTGTCTTTGAGGTATTATGTCACTTGTTACATTAAGTTAAATTAGTACTTACTTAGTAAATACTTAGTAAAGTTTTATAAAAAATAAATATTTGAGCATTCATAATAATTTCACTTATAAAAAATAAAGGTCTCAGGATAATAAATCTTTAAAATAAATCAGTTCAATATTAAATGATAGATTGCCCCGGATTTGCTACTGAGGTATTGATAAGAAAAATTATTAAGTAGTTTATAAACATGTTTATAATAATCAACATTTTTTTTCAAGAAATCTAATAAGCACCTATAATGAACCCTGAAGCTTCTGTCATAAATGATTTTCCAGTTTTGAGTGGAAACAAATAAACCCAACAAAAAATAAATGCATTGGGTTAGACATATGCTATATCAAATTTCACACACCAATTAAAAAAAATACTAATAATGACTCTTAAGGACTTAAAACAGAAAATAAGCTTTTCCAAGGTCATTTAAAAATATAAGAGTTCCAAGGATAACAGCACAACTCAATTAGTTAACACACCTTCCTTGCAGCATTCTTCTCGTACATTATTTTCAACGGTGCATGAATGCCTTGTGTGGAGCGGAGCATGGCAAGACGCATTTTTTCTGCATTATCTTTGTACTGCAAAGACAGAAACATTTTGTAAAAAAAAATTGATTTCATAACATAATGGGCTGTAAGGTGTCCGCAAACGTGGGATTTTTTTTTGCCTTTTTACTTAACAGTAAAAAAATGTACTAAGGACTTAGGGGAAACATATATTAAAAGACAGCTTTTAAAAGCTCATTTGAAATAATTCAACTAGTTAACTTATTTTCCAAATTTACTTAAAACATTTTGAATGTTCCTTTTAAAACTTTATTTTAAGAAAAAAAATGGAACATAAACAAATGTGATTAGTACTTTGTAATTAAAGGGTGTAAAATTTGGTTTTCTTCTTCTAAGCGATCCAATTTTAGAATTGCCTTAGAGAAATTATTTATTATAATTTGATTTCTTGAAACTATTCATCGAGTTTAGCATTAGTTGTGCACAAGAAATTTATTTACTTTTTGCCACTTGACTTCAAACAGATTTTCAAAAAAGTAAAAAAAAAGTATTTTGTTAAAAACAAGTTAAAATGATTTTCTTACAATTTTTTCGGAATGCTCCAAAGCATGAGGGTTGCATAGTTGTCCTCTTACAGCTGCAAATCTAAAGCGAAAGGTAAAAAGGAGGTGAGCATTTCATATATTGAGACTTTATTTCATTATTAACAAAAAGTCATTTTCGGCAATGAACATAACAGCCATTATATCATAGCTGTACACAAATAATTAGTCAATATTTTTCTTAAGGTACACTATGGGCAGGGTCTTAAATGGGAACTTGCACGTATTTTTTTTTATTCTTTTAAAATAATCTCCATGCGATTCTAAGAACATCGACATAAATTTTACCTCAATCCGACCATTAGTTTATTTTTACTTAATTTTCAAAGTTTGCGATTTGCCCCGCCCCTTGAAAACGCTGCCTTTGGTCTTCCCACCCCGCGTGACGTCAGTAGACCCAACTGGGAAAGCCAGAGATAGGCGGCCGCTATGTTTTGCGAATGTCACTCTTCCTGATGCTTTTCTTATCGCGTCGAATCCATTAAAGTTATGTAAATTCTGGAAAATATTAGTGCATACGAATGTTGCAAAGTAGTTGTATTAGTACCACGAAAAACCCTTTAGAAAAGCAGTTTTTTTTAATGTTCCTTGAGTTGTAAAAGAAATGCTATTTTTATTTTTAATGGTAACAGATTTATGTTATAAAATAAATTTCTATGCAATTATATTATGTAATTGTATGTATTTGTACTTATAATTTAACTATATAATATAAATGTAGATTAAAATTAAATTTAATTGATTGAAATACCTGTATTTAAGATTGGGAAATATTTCTCATTATTACAGGGATTCGACATAATAATGTACACACCTTGCAATTTTTAAATTAAATCACATATTTTATAAGTTACTTATATATAAGTAAAATGCTTATTTAACGACTTGTAACGCGTGTTACGACAAACATGTTCGAGCAGATATATTGTCTCTTATGTAATTATGTGGAACGCAGAATTCAAGTTTTGTACATTATTCTCGTAACAAGTTCATCCAATCCCTGTAACTATGAAAAATATTTCTCATTCTTAATGCAGTTATTTTCATAATTTAAATTTAGTTTTAATTTGTATTTGAATTCAAAGGAAGCAATTTAGTTTATAAACATGAGTATGTTATATGGTACAATTAAAAATAAAAATACCTGCTTACTTTTTGAACATTGTTGAACCTAACTGTCAACACGTATTTTTTTTTTACATCTTTAGGAAAACTACAACACGTAGGTGTGTAACAGTAACTATCACCTAGAACCTCTGTCACACACGCGCGAGTTATAAAACTTGGAAACAAATTCGTAAAACACAGCATTTACTTCTAATTTATACTTTAGTTTCCAAAATTGCCGATCTTCATTAACCTTCTTTTGTAAATTTAATCAAATTAAAAATGGCCAGATAATTTATCCAACTCCCACTCTCTCTAAAACTTTTTTTTTTTAAATACAGTATATGTACATAATCATTTCTAGCCTCCGTGGACCTTCAACAGTGCCAGTTACACCTGGAATTATCTCTATTTTCTTTTTAAATGTCCATTAATTTTTTGGTTTTTCAAATTTAAAATACAATTTTAAATGGAATTTTTGTGATGAAATTTTGTTTAATTTCATTATTGATTTAATTCGTTTAGTTTCTGCACTACAAATTAAGTAACTTAAATTATCTAATAAGTTAAATGCTCAATAAAAACATTCTGTAATTAATTGATTTTTTCCCTATTTATCGAACTTAATTTTTATTTTAAAAATAAAACATTAATTGTTTATTAAATGATACAAACATTAGTTATGTAAAAAAAAACTAATTGATGTCCATAATTAGTAATAATAAATTAGCAAAAAAAAACTATTAACATTGGAATAACTCTATTTACATTGAAAAATATTTTTTCAATTAAAAACAGTTTTAATTAAAAATAATTTAAATTAAAGTAATATTAATTAAAATATATAAATAAAATTTACGACAACTGCCCCAACCCCAAAATTTCTTTTCTAGTCGCGCCCTAGGTGACGAAAGGACATATAGCATTTTTAAAAGCTTCCACTTTTAACTTTATAAACGTTCTGTGGGAGCTGAAATAATATATTTTCTGGTGTAATTTTTTCGTGCTACTATTACAACAAGTTACTTTGCAACATTCATATGCACTAATATTTTCCAGAATTTACATAACTTTAATGGATTCGACGCGATAAGAAAAGCATTAGGAAGAGTGACATTCGCAAAACACAGCGGCCGCCGATCTCTGGCTTTCCCAGTTGGGTCTACTGACGTCACGCGGGGAGGGAAGGCCAGAGGCAGCGTTTTCAAGGGGCGGGGCTTAGCGCAAACTTTGAAAATTAATTAAAAATAAACTAATGGTCGGATTGAGGTAAAATTTATGTGATGTTCTTAGAATCGCATGAAGTTTCATTTACAAATGGTATTTCGCTATTTCCCGACACATGCAAGTTCCCCATTCCTTTCTAGAAATACAAAAAACTAAATATCATTCAAGTGCAAGAAGCATGTTCTAATTTACAATTCAAAGATAATTAAATTATATACACAATTTTGTTCCACAACTTTGCCATAGAACAGAAGAATGTTAAACATTAGAAATTGTTTATAAGAGACTCACCCATTTGTCATTGTTTCATGCATTCTAAATTCGCCAGTCTCATTAAGTTGAACTTTATCTGCCAATTTAGGCTGTGGCTTGAGTGAAGGAAGATCCATTCTAAGAAAGACAGTATCATTTTTAAACAAGTAGGGTTTTAACAGAATATGTTACTTAGTCTGATTTCACACAACATTTGTGTTCAACAGGTAAAATAAGTGCTAGCTACACACAGTATTAATTCTTTATTAAACATTTACACACAAAGTTTGATTAGTTTTATTTATTTCCTTTCAAAAATGCAATAATTATTATTTATTGTTTGCTAAATTTATTTATATTTAGAAGAATAATGTATTATTCTTCACTCTTAAATAGAAGCACAACCTTTCATATCTACATACAACATTAAACAATATATCACCTTACAAACCTAACTACACAAAATGATATTTAATAATTAAAAAAGAAAGAAAAATATATCAAAGGAATAAATATTCAAAAGGAATAAATAGTAATAAAACATTCATTAATACATGTTTAAATGTAAATGAAAGTTACGTCTGCTTTTAAAAGTAAAGAAAATAAAACATGTCTTTTTCTAAACAAATAATAGAAACAAAATCAAAGAATCTCAATGTGAAATATATTTTGACGTCATTTCAAATGATTTTTGTCGCAAAAACAAATTTCTTTAAATTTTTAAAAAAGAAATAAAGTATCTTGTGCAATTGTTGCGAGTGCCAATGGTGATGACTTATGACTTGGTGGGGCGGCCAAGAACTGCCGACCACTGGTCTATTGTACTGACCCCATTATTTAACCTTGAAGTAGGCCAATTGCTGAAATGAATTGGCAATGGTGATGTTTAATTCTAACAAAAATGGAATTCTTAAGTTTATTAAATGTTGCAGGTTTTTTCAATAATTGATGTATTTACATCAAATTCAAATTTTCTTTCCGAGATTTTCAATATCTTCTCATTTTGAAGCGCTTAATTTTTTTTATGTATCACACTTGTCTATAGTATTTGCAGTTTGGGCTCTGAAATGACGGATAAACAGACTTAGCCAATATAAAAGCCTCCATTTTACATTATAAACAAGTGTAAAATCTAAAAAAGACATTTTATGGAGTCGAAGGTCGTATCTTTTAGCTTTGAGGATTTTGCATGGCATGTTTAGACAAGATAAAGTTTCGGATCAGATTTACTGTACGGTCCCCCTTGGCGCGATTTTTTCGAATTTAGCGATAAATAATTTTTTTGACAACCTGTCTGACTTCGACTGATGATTCGAATTCTATGACTTCGCACCGATGACGTTTTCCGGCAACCCTATTTTTAAAAAAAAGTAGCTAAAATACGGACTTTTGACGCTATTTTGGAAAGTTCGCCAAGGGGGACCGTACAGTAAATCTCTACCAAAGTTTCTAAATACACTAGGAAACATAATTTTCAAGAATTTTGTGGTCCTTATCAGAAACAAATTTTTATTTGTGAACATTACCATCTTTCAGGCAAAGTAATTATTTAAAATATACTATGTTAAGAAACTTCTTCAGAATTACATGAGTAAAGCAATTATTAAAGATAGTAGAACATAGACTATCAAAAATTTTTTTTACAGAGATTTACTAACGACGATTTAAAAAAAAATGTAGTATTTACTATTCGAATCAATCATGTAAATTAGTACTAAAAATTATGTTTATAGATTTATGTGTGTACCATTAATCGGTTTGTTTTAAAAGAATTATGGTTAAATCCTAGAATCGGTGTACCGCGACTTTTTAGGAATTAGTAAAGTAAGCAAACTTCAGTTTGAGAACTGTCAAATATATATGACAAATAAGCGGATTAAAATTGTTATATATATGTAGTTAAAAATTTTATACTCACATATCAAGTTTTAAATATTTTAAAGTTTTCGGCGAAAAAAGGAAAGAAAATTTACGCTTTGTCACTTCCAAACACAAAACAAATTCTTCTGACTGAAAGTGACAGTTATGAGTCGTCTCGGGTGGATTTTAAAAATTGCTCTGGATCTCCAAAATAAGTTTGTACAACAATCATTAAACTATAAAAGAAGCAATATCAAAATATTAAAAAGGTACTTAATCTATTTCTACCAAATATTGGATATTTATTGAATTTATTTATTGCAGCGATTTATTCAATATTTAAACTGCAACCGTATCTAGATTTTGTTTTGCTTTAATTATTTGTTTTGATTTAGAATGTTAGTGGTGCATGTTAAATATTTTCATGAATAGTTATTTAATTTAAAATCTTTTTAGTTTCTTAACTGAGTATTTCATAATGACCAAATTACCATTAAAATTGTTCTCCAATATTTATGGATTTGTGCAAAATCCTCTGCACAGAATCAATCTAAAAGGTAACATTCCAGTACACATTGAAATTTAAATAAAATCAAACAATTTATTGCTTTAGTTTATATGTTTTGTTCGT
This sequence comes from Oedothorax gibbosus, assembly GCA_019343175.1. Classification (NCBI taxonomy): domain Eukaryota; kingdom Metazoa; phylum Arthropoda; class Arachnida; order Araneae; family Linyphiidae; genus Oedothorax; species Oedothorax gibbosus. The sequence goes on from CM033273.1 coordinate 22,472,231, forward strand.
ATTTCATACAACGATCGTGACATTGATAAGTTTATTATATTTTATTCTATATTTATTATTTAGCTGAATAATTGTTTCATCTAACTAATCAAGAAATTGCAGGATACTATAGTAGGTCTATTTACTATGCGATCTTCGAAAAGACTTTCTTCCCCCATCCCCGATGTGGTTTTCTTCGAAACGGCGTGAGCGTGTTTTTTCCCCGCCCTACTTGGGTTTGAACTGTTCGGATTGTTAACCGCACAACAGAACCTGGTTAATAATAAGTTGACGGTGCTTCTGTCGCCAAGGATTTGGCCTAAAAAACAACAACAACTTGGCGAAACTCGCGTGTTTCTCCATTGCCAGATTCCTTTACGCCGATGCAGTAACCCTAGTTACTTTCGAAAAAATAAACCAGCCTCGGGGTTTTGGTTTGCTTTGGGCAACACAAAACAAACTTTATTCTACACAATGGGCTAGTACTTGCAATCCAGTTTAGTTTTGTTTGAATTTTCGTCGCACTAGAGTTACACGAGTGGCAATCCAGTTTAGTTTTGTTTGAAAATTTTCGCACTAGAGCTACACGAGTGGGAATCCAGTTTAATATCGTTTGAAAAATCGTCGAACTAAGGCTACAGGAATGGTTATCCAGTACACACGCGTTTGGGCTACGGGCAATTTAGTTTAGTTTAAATTATCGTCGCACTAGAGCTACAAGAGTGAGTGGAAATCCAGTATGCACGCGTTCGGGGCTCCGGGCAATGTTTTTTTCTCTAAAAAAACATCAGTATCCTACATGGGGCAGTACTGTAGGGCCCATTGAAAGCCTAAACACTCGTTCGGGGCTCCGGGCAATGTTTTTTTCTCTAAAAAAACATCAGTATCCTACATGGGGCAGTACTGTAGGACCCATTGAAAGCCTAAACACTCGTTTGGGGCCCCGGGCAATTTTTAATTTACAAAGTAAATCAAAAATAAATTTATTTAGTTTTGCAAAAAATTCCGAATTTAAATAAGCACCATCCATAATAATCGGATGTTCAAAAGCCAAACGAAAAACGAAACCTCACGAAATGACGATAGAACAAAAAGTAATTTATTGAATACAAATAAATATCACGCGCATATCATCCGCGCAACCTAAATTCCGCGCAAATATCACCAGCGCCAGCGATTGGACAATAATTAATTTAGAACAAAAAAATCCCACGCGCCTAACATCCGCTCAAGTATAACCAGCGCCACCTAGCCACAACAAAGATTCCACAACGTATTTCACCAGAAAATGCCGCATCACCAAAAAAAATTGTTTATCGCTCCCAACAAAAGCGCCAAATCCCTTGGCGACAGAAGCACCGTCAACTTAAAATTAACCCAGAACCTCAAATGCGTTAGGTTTAGAAAAGCGATGCTCCCCCCCTTTTCATAGAAAACCACATCGGGGATGGGGGAAGAAAGTCTTTTCGAGGCTCGCATAGTAAATAGACCTACTTATAGTTTTTATATTTGCATATTTTTTTTGTTTTTGCTGTACTTGTCATTTGTAGAGCTAAAAACTTTCGAATGACTTCATTATAAGTACGCTATTGCAAGAATTAAATTGTTTTATCTATTTGCTGTGTTATCTACCTTTGAAAATGTCTTGTGTAGCAAACTGTATATTATTTATTTAGTAAATGAATAACATTTATTGATATTTATTAGCACCGCCTTTGTATTCCATACATGCAAGAACTTTCAAGACTTATGATGATCCTCCTCCAGATTATAGAGGTAATATTCTTTTTACCGAACCTCTGTAACTTACAATAAATAGATACCCTCTTAACCGGTTTATATGGAATCGAACACAAGTCTTTTAAGAGAAAATTCGGCTAAAACACGAGTAGCTAAATAAAGGTTTTGATGTTTATAGCACATTAATAACTAATGTTTATTTGTATTATAAGTAATCATCATTTTAGTCGATCTATTAAAGCATTATACATTGACTAAAACATTACATAAAGTTTACAAAATACCAGTAGCCTATTTTTTATAAGCATGCCGTTGCTGGTAGATCGATAAGGAAACAAGTGAATTTTTTAGCTAATTTTTTCTCCTTAAGGATAAAAAAATTCGTCGGGTTAAAACTAGTATAATGAGTCGGATAAATACCTAGCAGTAAATACGCCTGTAGTGTCATTCAAGTGATTGTGATGCTTATGAAATATAAATGAGTAACATTATAAACAATGTTGAATTAGTAGCATAAGAAATCATGTAAAATGCGTACTACGTCTTGTATTATAAATTAACGTTATAAAATGACATCCATTGAGTAGATAAATTTTTACCTGAAATAAATTTCAAATTTGGCGACTTTTCATGAAATTTGGCAAATAAAATTTAAATAGTGAAAACAAAATTAATTAGAAAAACATTTCTTTACGAAGGCATTTTGGATATCACATAAACATATATTTTTAGCGTTATAACCAAGGATTAAATTAAATATTGTCCTTATAAGCAAAATATTGTAACATTAAAGTCTATGGGCAGTTCAAGGAACCAAGCATTTATGGCGTTGAGTTGTCGTTGGTAACCAAGTTTAAAAGTAGTTTAGTAATTTTTGTATTGTAAATATTTTCAGATGTCGAACTTCCTGAATACAGAAAACTATCGGTTATACCCAAAGTCCCCCAATATTATGTAAATAACAAACCTCCCCTGCTTCGCCGCTTGCACAGCGATATAAGAGGTCCAGAACGTGTACATAATCAACTATTACACAAGCAGTATGGAATAATAGTAAGAAGATTTTGTTTTTTACACCTTTTTTGTATCCACTTATTTGCATAAAGTACAAGCATGTAGCATAATTAGTTGTCATATTTCATTATCTGTTCCACAGATAAATTCTCTCTAAAAAATACAGTAGCGACCATTTAAAGGGGAATGGGCGCGGGTCTCCAAAGCAAGATGCTTCTGTGTTAATCCAATGGGGAAAAAAAGATTTTCTAAGCCAAATTTCTCCAGCTATATTGATTATCTTAACAAACGGGTTTTTTATATGATAGCTGACTTACAGGGTTCCATAATCCCACTTTATCAAATTGGTTCGGATATTTTTTTAATTAAAAAAAAATTACAAAAAAATATTTGAAATAATTTTAAATTGTGGGATTATAGAGGCACAGTTATTAGACAGATGCACTTTGTTTTGGATCCTTGCCGTCATTTCCCCCTTAAATATATAAAGTTGTGATATCACTGTGCCCTAAGCTGCCAATTCGCCTAATTTGAATTTTTAATCTAATTATTCTTAATTTACCTAACCTAAAGCATTAGAAACTGAAAAATATTAGTCTTACTTACTAGAAAAAGTTTTCTTTTGTTGAAAAATCTGGAATATATATGATTCAATTGGGCACCTACAGTTAAAATTTATATTTGATCCAATGTTTGTTATGTTTGAGTATCAATTTACCCTAACTTCCCCCTGTATATATTTAGGTACATGAGAAACAAAAAAAAAACACTTCTTAGTATTTATTGATTTTTGAAAAAATTACCAGTCATGTTTATGCTTTCTAGAGTTCAGCCTGGATATTGGTAGCTATTTTACTTAAACCTCCTAGTATTTTATTGTATTTTTAATAACAATTATTACTAAAAAGGTATTTCGTGCATTTATTTCAATGGTTTTGTTTATAAGATTTAATATACTAGAATTTGTTTACTTCATTTTAAGTGGTGGTTACCTCAAGTATGGAAGCATTGAAGTCATAAGAAATACAGTTAATAAAGAAATGGATACCAGGAAAACTTTTGCCATTTGGAGAATTGATCCCTTATGGAAACCAGTTTCTAAAAAAGTAAGATTTAATGTTATTATTAATCTTTCAGTTTTAGATAATGATAAATAATATTTTGCTAGATTATTAAATAAAATATACTTATCCATTTAACTGTTACACATGATGATAAAAAACACATGATGAAAAGCATAATTATCTGGTGTTTCTTACTTGACTTTTTTTGTTTTCTGCAACTGTAATCTATGTGCTTAGTCATGCTAACTCTTAATTTATTATAAAAGTAACTTAATAAAAAAAGCTATACTTAAAAATAACTTATCCTAACTTATTATAAAGTTAAGTATAAAAATTTTGGTTGACTAAAAGACAATTATATTGTCTAAATAAGTTTTACGTGATATTAGTCTAAATAAGTTTTTTATGTCTTGAGGATTTTTAGATATTTATTAAAAAAATTCCTTTATAATGTTGCAGTAATGTAATTTTCAATATCTTTCCTTTTGTTCATTTTAATTAAATATTCAAATTACTCTTCATAACCGTCACGAAGTAATGAGTGATTGTAATAAAATGTAAAAATTTGTGTACGCAGTATTGAAATTATTTGACTTCATAATTTAATCATTTATTTTTTCTGTAGAGTATTGGTAAACGTATGGGAGGAGGAAAAGGCTCTGTTCACCATTATGCCACTCCTGTAAAAGCTGGTCGCATCATTATTGAAGTTGGTGGAAAAGTAGATTTTGAAGAAGTTTATCCTTTTCTGAACAGAGTAAGCTTGGTTCTTGTTATGTAATCTTATACATAACTTGAAATAATTTCTGTGATAGTTGTCATCGTGACATTTAAACATAAAACTATTTAAGTTGCTACGTTTTTATGGTGAAAGGCTATTTGAAAATTTCTTTACTTGGTGTTGGTAGCCATATAAGGGTATATCTTGTTACTACCCTTTGGGGAGAACAACAAAAATGTCAATGCCTGATATTTCTTCTGAAAAATTATTTTTTAGTGCTTTTACAGGATGTGAAACATATCGTTGGTTAAATGACAAAACCACACATGTGCAGATGCTAGGAATTTGCTTTTTTTTAAAAATAAAACCGCTTCTTGGTTCAATCGGTTTTTTTTCCTCCGGTTTTAATCGGGACCAGTTAAAAGTGACTAAAAAATCTGTCCTTTGAAAAATTCGTTCTAGTTGCTTGTTTGGTTGAATGATTCCGGCTGTCTATTTCGGTTAGGTTTGAAATATCGTCCCACTAGAGCTACAAGAGGGATATTGGCGTTGGGACTTTAAGCATAAGTGTACTAACTGTACCGTAACGTGTACTACACTAGGGATTTGGCGACGGGAGTTGTAATTTAGAACGCTAATCATGTAACGAACTGATACAGATTTCTCTACTTTAAAAATATCTCGAATGTGTCATAAGAATTTCATTACTGGTAGCATAGTTATTGATGTCTTAGGTCATTATTTGCAGCGAGAGTTTCAATAAATAATGAACTTATATCATTCAAATCCATAAGGATATATTTTATGATGCCTTAATCCATTGATTTATTTAACTGCATTATATTTTTCCTTCAGTTAAGGGGTGTCGGCTCGTCATTTGACTGTGGTTCTTAATTACGGCGCCCGTCCCCAACTGCCGTCGTGTATCTCTGGTGCGACGATAATGCAAACTAACAATAACCTTCAGTTTAGCGGGTTAAATGTTTTGACACATTTGTGTCACAAACTAAAACCCATTTGTAACACAAACTAAAACACATTTGTGTCACAAACTAAAACACATTTGCACATTTGTGTCACAAACACAAACAAAAAAACACATTTGTGTTTTTGCACATTCATGGATTTGTCATTTTACCAACGATATATAATGAAACTTTGAATTTAGAGTTTTCCACATTTCCTAAACTCTAAAAATGTTGGTCCCTTTTAAACTAAATCCACACCACGCTCCTCTATGAATATTCATTCTTAATGCTATAGTAGGTAAGATTAGAATGCAAGCTTCGAAAACATTTTCCTCCCCCATCCCCTCGTGTGTCCTTCTTCCAAACGGCGTGAACGTTGCTGTTTTGATTTTTCCCTACCCTACTTGGGTTTGGACTGGGTTCGGATTGTTAAAAGAGTAACTGGTCATAAACAAAATTACAAATTTTCAGTGAGAACTAGCATGTATACTCATATTAATAGGGATAATGATAACAATTGGAAAAATAATCCAAAATATTAACTTTTATATAAAAATAAGTAATAATAGTTTCTTAGACGTAAGTATAGCCAGAAAATTGTAGATAAAAAAATTGTTATTAAAAATAAAAACTTTTTTCAATAGTTTAGTGTTTCCAATAACCTGCTAATAAGTATACCTTTTTTTAATAGTTTGTGTGGTCGAAGTTCAGTTTACGAATATTTATAATTTTCATTTTAAAATTATTTCAAGTCGTAAATCTCAATTGCTAATAATTTGAAATCTTTATTATGATCGTGTTTCCATAAGCCAAATTTGAATTTAGTTTGATTTACAATGTTTACACTGAATCCTAGACATTTTCAAACCCTACTCGTAAAGATTCCACTACCATTAGCATGAAAGATTAAAAAACATATAAAGCAATTGTGATTAACCTCACAGCAGAACCTCGAACGTGGTAGGCTCAGAAAACTATGCTCCCCCGTTTCCAATAAAACCAAGCGAAGGAATGGGAGAAGAAAGAGGCTTGCATTGTAATCGTACCTACTACAGTTGTCTATCTTTGTTTGGTTCAATTAAATAAACCGCTTTTGTAAAAAACGATTTTTTTCATAACAACTTAACCATATACTTAGAATGCATATATTTCATTTCAGGTTGCAATAAAAATGCCTTTTGATGCTTTAGTCGTTAGTCAAGAAATGCTGGAAAATCTTGAAAAAGAAGCCAATGAACTACATCAGAACAATATCAATCCTTTTAGCTTCAAGCATGCTATAGATAACAACATGCAAGGCTGCAACTTTTGGACCAGCCCACGGGATAAAATTTATTATGATGACTTTATTTAGTTTAGTAAAAATTATTTAACTGTAATTTAAAATTAAAAAGAAATTTACATTAAATGGCTGTTTATTTTTAAGTGCTAATTTTTTTTCTTCACTTTTTGCATAAGTTAATACATGAGAGCTAAGAGGGTGTAGTGTATTCTTTACTTTACAACTATTTAGATTGTGAAAAACTTTAAACGAATCTCATTGTTTGTCTACATTTTGCTAATAACTATTTCGGAGCCAGATTAAGATTTTTTTTTAAAAAGGCAATATTAAGTTGGTTCTTTTACAGTTTCCTCATAGAAAGTTATACATCTGGAAACAGAAGTAATTTTTTATAAAGAAATACACGCCAATTCAAATTTGCTTCCATTATTACTTCATTTACAGTTTTTATGTTCACATTGCAAGTTGGAAAAATTTAGATGTAGGACTTTGCCGAGAAAAAGAACATTCTTTATTTACAATTTTCAGAACCTAAGCTTTTATGTTTAGATGCTAATCGGTCTTCACCCAAAGCTACAAACCAAAATAACGTTTTTTAGGATTCAAACTAGTAGCAGCTATTTTTTTTTCCAATACAACTCATTTATGATATTAAAATACATTACATAAAACATTTACGGCCAATATATGCAGCTAACTAAAGTTACTGACCAAGGGCTACTTTTGAAAGTTCACAATAACGGGAAACATCAAAGTGAATGTAGAAATATCAGACTATCTCTATTTCCAATAAAGGGAGCTGGATGATATGATGGCTTCTGTTAAATATTAATTAAAATTAAGTTTATTTAAAATTACTTTTATAATAAGATTTAAATTTTATGCAATGAGCTACATTTATTTCTTGTTGAAATAAAGTATCGAAACTATAACTTATTTTGTTGAAGTTACTAAATTATCCAATAAAATTATTCACTTAAATCTTACTTTTGAGCAAATAGTAGGCTGCTAAAAGGCCTGCCAACTGGTCCCCAACCCCTAAAACCCCCCTTTTTCACGAACCTGGCCCCTATTCTCTTTTTAAGGAGGGTGTTTATTCTTTTTCCCAACTTAAGTAGATTCGGTTGATTGATAGGATTCCATCTTCCTCCTACAATCAACATATATCATTGAAGTAGCTATTATTAATAGTGGTTCACACTACAAAAGGATTTCCATCACAGTCTTTTCATTAAATTATCTTGAATTTTGACCCAGCTTTACAAAGTTTGAATTGAGGAGATCAGCATCGCAAAATCGGTTGTAGTATAACTAAGATTACATATATTAAATTAATCAAAAGTTTGCTTAAGTGGGTACTCAGTGAGTTGCACTAACTGTCCTTCAATATAAAATCAAGTATGCCTAAACTATGTTTATTTAGTTACATACAATTCCAAAAATTGTTTCTTAATTTCATACAGTATAATTGTGGCAGCAAAAGTAGAATTCAAACTTTCCATGCAGTTTTCCATCGGTATTTTAACTTTCTTTCCTCCATAGTCACATGCCAATTTGGTTATTCTTGCATCCACACCGTGACTTTCCCCTCCAACATAAAGGACTATGCTTTCTTTCGGGTACTTAATACTAGAATAGAGATAACAAGGAATGTTTATCTCTCTATACTTTTGAAGTTCACTTCGCTCGTTATATGTTTCATCAATTGCAAGAGGCTGATCAAATTCATTGAGGGCAACATATTTCTTTTCATCATCTTCTTCAATAACTTCATCGTAGTTAATGAATTCTGGTGTAGGACTGCTGCCATCAATGTCTGCCGAGTTGTCAGCTATAAGAATTGTGGAATTCTTAGGGATGTAGTTAGATATATGGGTCCACTCAATGTCATTTACAATAGGGATTCGAAAGTGTCCACCGCAGCCAGCTCGAAGGACTTTAGTTTCCCAAGGGTCTACACAACCTATGTAATAGAACAAAAAAAAGGAATTTCACTTATTATTTATCGAAAGTAGCTTTTCTAATTGAAGAGGTTAGAGGAAGAATGTACTGTATGATATTATTGAAAAAATCAAGATTTTATGGCATTGAACATATTATTCCCTTTTTTAAAGATAACAAGTTTTGCCTTTACATAAGTTAAATATATTATTTTCTGTTTGTAAGTACTTTTTTTTAATGGTTCTAAGTGCAAACTAAAATGCAAAACACATTTTTTCGATTTAAATTTTTTGTCACATAGCACATTCTTTCACTAAGCTTTTAATTAATAACAGTAGTCCCACACAACTATGAAATTGAGTTTACTAATCCCCACCCCCATAAGTTATTTAAATGCAACTCGAAAAGTTACCTTTCATCAGCAAGATGTTTTCACATCCAGCTGCAGCAGCATTTCTAATCAAGGACCCTAAATTGCCAGGTTCCCTAATGTTGTCGCAAATTAAAGTGACAGGTACTGCAGGTTCGGACAAAACATGCAACATCTCAGCAGTCGGTCTTTTGAACACACCTAAAAATTATAAATTCCAAGTGTTTTGTAAATTTGTTAAAATATAAAGAAACCTTGATAACCTGAAATTGGAAGGATTTTATGGTTTGAATTTCTTGTAAAAAGCCAATTTTTTAACAATGTTTCAAAGCTTTACAAGAATGATAAATACATTCATATCACCTTAAGGGGGAATGACCGTGGTTCTCCAATCCTAAGTGCCCTGTGTTTAATCAAATGCAAAAAACATGATTTTCTGAGCCACATTTCCCCGGCTGTATTGAATACTTTTACAAACAGGTTTTTTGTATGATAAATGTAGCCGACTTACAATAATGACTTAAAAATATTCGAACCAATTTAAAAAGTGGGATTATAGAGATCTGTAAGTGCAGCTACATTTATCATTAAAAAAAAAAAAACTTTTATAAAAATATTCAATTCAGCCAGAAAAATGTGGCTTGAAAAAACATGTTTTTTCCTTTGGTGAGTAATAAGGCTTAACAGCATCTGGCTGAAATGTGTTGTGTGTACAATAATGGGAAGATTTACCAATCTCAGGCATCATGATTTTGCATAACGATAAATGGATAATTATATACAAAATAATTTTGTTTTATATTTTTTTTTGATGGCAGATAAGTATTGCAAACAACAGCTTTTAAATCAAGCTTAGGTATCTAATACAAAACACTTACAGGTTAAATTAATATGCTATGCAAAATTATAAAAAAAAGATACATTACCCATCACTCCAGGACATGTAGTCAAGTCCGACCACACCTGTAGAGTCTTGTACAAAACTTTCAAAATCTCAGCTTTTTGTTGATTTTTGAAGTTAATGTCTGCCAGATCTTTTTCTTTGCTAAAGTAAATAGTTTTCAACTCCATCCCAGCGCTAATGGCATCATTGATCAAACGCTTTCCTTCAAGGAGGATCCTTCCATCTTTCTCTCTCAGCTTTCTGTTTTTTATAATGGTAAGGATTTTCCTAAAAGTAATAAATATTAGATATAGTCCAGCAGGATTAGTTTAAATTTTTTAGTTACAGTGCGCATGTTGACTTAACACAGGAAGGATCTTTAAGGGAGAATGAGACTGAATAGCCCCAGGTTTTCAAACCAAAGTGCCTCTGTGCTGCGTTAATCCAAAGGAAAAAATTATTTTCTAAACCACATTTCCCCGCTGCATGGAATATTTTTACAAACGTTTTTTTTTATATAATAAATGTAGCTGACTTACAGGGCTCTATAATTCTCCTTTTTTGAAATTGGTTAGAATACTTTATTTTAAAATTTTAAATAATTGTACTACAAAATAATCAAACCAATTTCAAAAAGTGGGATTACAGAGTCATGTAAGTCAATGTGGCTTAGAAAATCCTTTTTTTTTCATTCGGTTAACACAGGGACACTTTGAATTGGAGACCTGCATCATTCGATCTTACTTACGTGAAGCGAGCATCATTTTGCTTTAGTTTTTCATATTCAGGTACAACAATCTTCGACTCATTTTCCTTAGGAAACCCAACATCGTCACCAACTGGTTTTGTTAGTTGAATTTTCGAAACGTTTTCATTACTTGATAGTGATGTTTGTTCAGTAGGAACATTTAAAACTCGAATTGGTTTACGACGTAAAACTTTTGTTCCGTAAAATCTTGGAAAAAAACAAACTTTTGATAAATTCCTCAAAGCTAGTGACTTTTGTAAAGACATGTTTTACTTTTAAATACAGCTATTCTGAAACTGAAAACTGCATGAATATATCAGTGCGGTGCGGATGAGCATGCCGAAAACATAAACAAACAAAACAACTCACAGTTAATATTTGGAAACCGCGTGATTGAAATATAAAGTATAACGAGGTAGGATGGTATACATAGTATTTTCCGGCTTGTGTGCTTGACATAGATATCATAGTCACTACTATGAAATCTATATGATGCTTGATCAGAGACCCGCTTATATATTCAGGGTTCTCCAGAAATAAGTTGCCCAACTCAGAGGCCTGAGCAGGATGCTGTATTGGTAAGAATGTGATAAAATTTGAGAATTGAGATACAGACTTTCAGATCATGCGCTCTCGATTTATTACAAAAAAATAGTTTAAAAATTTGCCGCTAGGTGAAGCTACAGATCAAATAGGCAGTCTACAGTTGTTCTATATGCGATCCGTGGTTCTCCATAAAACTTTCCATTCTTCCCACAACCAGAAATCACATGGAGTGAGATCAGGTAAGCGAGGAGGCCAGGCAATCGGGAAAAAGCGACTGATCACACGTTCATCGTTGCTTGCAACACCTGTTGAACACCAAGAAGGGTATAGGGAGGGGCACCATCCTGCATGAATAACGTGTCCTGGAGGCGGCCACGTTGCTGTAGTTGAGGGATCACAAATCTTGTCAAAATGTCTTAATACCGCCTTCCTGTGACAGAGCAGTTTTTTTTAACCCGGGTGGAGTCATCTCCTCAAAAAAATAAAGCCAAATGATGAATGTGGCAGTAAACGTTATTTCTGAAGGGAACGCCAGATAAACCTTTTGGCAGATGTGAAAAGCTTCAATTATTCGGCATTTTGCGATCTTTCTACGATCCACACTGTGGAACACAAGGCTATAAGAATGGGAAAAATTGTGGAGTACCACGGATCTCATAGAATTACTGTAGAATGCGTTTTTGAATCTGAAGCGCCACCTATCGGTAAATTTTTGAACTTTTTTTGTAATAAATCGAGAGCGCATGATCTGAAATGTCTGTATCTCAAATTTTATCACGTTCTGACCAATACAGCATCCTGCACAGCACAGGCCTCTGAGTTGGGCAACTTATTTCTGGACAACCCTATATTTCAGTTTGTGAATTAAATATAATCTTATAAAGACTTTCATGGTACCGAATATTTCAGATTAGCACTGTTCGTATAAGCAAGCTTGGACTGATGAATAATTTCATAATTAAGAATCAATTGCGCTGTTCCGAATAAAGAAGTAAAGTGCTTTTTCTAACAAAGACTTTGGTAAAAGAGTAGACAAAATGCTCTTTATTATTATTTCTTTTTGCCGTTATGTTTACTTTATATATATGATTTGTTTTCAGTTCATCATAATCAGATTCTTTAGGGCTTTGAATAGCACTTTGACTTTAATCTTAAATAACTCACGGTTTAAAGTAAAAACTGATAACATTGTGGACATAATTGCACTTACCTTAATATTTCAAACTTTATTTTTTTCTGCCAATAATCGAAAATTAACAGCCATTTAGGAAATTATTGTATTTGGGTATATTCCAGTTAACAGCTTTATTTATTTGCATGTTTTGTTATTTAATTTTGGTAACGTAGTGGATACAAAAAAAATTCAATTCTGTTTGATAAAATATATTAAGCCCATGTACTAAAAGCGCGGGCTGGCGCGTCCCCCGCTTTTTTGTTAAAATGACTAGGCGTTCCCTTACTTCTAGTAAGACTTCCGTCCAACCCTCCCTTTTTTAATGTTTTCTAGCTGCTATTTACACTAAAACAAAAATTATTTAAACTTTTTTGTTTTTTAGTTGTTCGTTATTCTCATTTAGACAGGCTTGTCAGTTCCAGATAATTCTGCAATAGCTCTAAATCTCCTTTCTAAAGTACCAACACATACATAATGAGTAATAATATAAATAGATAATTTTTAAAAACATTTATTATTTTTAATTTTATTCCAAGTAAAAACAGGGGTGTAGAATATGTACTAAAAATTGTAATGTGACTATTGTCCAAAAGAAACGAATAATTAGAATTTTTTTAAAGGGGTGGGGGGGGGGGAGCAAGGAAATTGTAGCCAATTTATGGGCACCCCCCCCCCCCCCAACTTTTTTGCATCTTAGATTTTGACGATATGCACCGATATGCATGATTCGTACGCTTGGGATTTGGGAACGATGCTGAGACATATGCTAATAATAAAAAAGACGCTTGGTCCTCTGGAAGGAGTCGGACATGCCGTGACCGGATATTAGAGCGTTAGGAGACTGAGCGAAAAAGAATTGTTGTTTCTAAAGATGAATTGGAGTCTTAATTTCATTCTTGATCTTCTTAATCTTTAACTGCTTATGAGGCATTTGATGTAATTATAATTTTTCACCTGGGTCCAATTCGCCACTGTGTTGGAATTTATTTCGGAAATTTAATTAATGTTCAAAAACTCAAAATTTAATTCACTGTAAAATCTTGGTATAAAGTCACTAGCTTCATATAGTAATGCTTTACTTAATTTTGAAACTGGAGAGAGCTAGGCTTCCACCGATTTTACGGAGGAACGTTACACGGAACGGCTTTACAGTGTTCGTATAAAAGAAAACTAAAAAAAAAAAGAAATTAAGATATCCTGCTTTCTTATTGCTTGATATTTCTTATTGCTTACATAAAATTCTTCTAATAAGTACAGACAGAGGGCAAAGAGTATAAAAGACAAGTCTCTGGCAATGGATAAAAAAAAAGATTTTTAAGAGCCAGTTTTTTTTAAAAATCGGGCAAAACAGGCAGGTTGGGATAGGTTACATTTTGCTGAAATTTGCAGAATATGTTCTTTTTATGTAAAACTATTAGACACGTATATTTTTTTTTGCAAAAAAATATTTTATTAAAGTTTTGGCGGGGCAAAGTTGAAGGTCGTCCGTTTTTTGAAGAAAAACGAACCAACTTACATATGGCAATACTTTTTGTGTCAAGAGTGAAAAATCACAGTGACAATTTTTTAGTGTTCTTCTAGTTCCATATTACATGTTAGGACATAAAAAATTATGGTTGACATTTGGCACAAAAGTCCAAGGTCATTCAAAGTTATTCGAAAAAAACAATTATGAATTTTTGACCTTCAAAATTTTCTTGTACCAATTACAGTGAACAAAAAGTGTATACATCCCAGTGAATACATACTAAAGAGAAGTACTCAAAAATAGCAAGTGATGTGCGGTGGCACTTTTGGGTTGCAGAAATATTTGACCTTGAAATGCCAAATCTAAAATTGCACGAAATTCAAGGTCATTTATTCCTTGTGCCAACATTGAAAAGGTATAAAATTAGCTGGAAAATAATCCTTATGTATTGTAGAAACAAAATCAATTCCCAGACCTATGGGTATTTGCTCCAATTATATTTAATGAGGCTCTAAACTTTTCAAAAAACTCAAAATTTCGTGCAATTTTGTGCTTTCTGCAAAGTTTAGAGCTCCTTAACTGCCGGTACCAAAAGTAACCAGTTATAAAATTAGCTGGAAAATAATCCTTATGTATTACAGAAATAAAATCAATTCACAGAAGCATGGATATTTGCACCAATTTTATTTAATGAGGCTTTAAACTTTGCAAAAAAAACTCAAATTTCCTGCAATTGCGCGTTTTCTGCAAAGTTTAGAGCTCCTTAACTGCCGGTACCAAAAGTAACCAGTTATAAAATTAGCTGGAAAATAATCCTTATGTATTACAGAAATAAAATCAATTAGCAGAAGTATGGATATTTGCACCAATTTTATTTAATGAGGCTTTAAACTTTGCAAAAAAACTCAAATTTCCTGCAATTGTGCGTTTTCTGCAAAGTTTAAAGCTCCTTAATTGCCGGTACCAAAAGTAACCAGTTATAAAATTAGCTGGAAAATAATCCTTCTGTATTGCAGAAATAAAATCAATTCACAGACCTATTGTTATTTACTCCAATTTTATTTAATGAGGCTCTGTAAATGTGTTTTTTGGCACTTCTTAAGAAATGGCGATTACTGTTATTATTTATTTGTATTTACACTTTTTTTTAATCTTTTTTATTGATGTTTTTGGACAATTAGCTCTACTTCTTTTTAGTTTGCTATTCTTTTCTAACTGGAGTTCTTCATGATTCATCGGATCAAGACTTTTAAGTATAATTCCTGAACTTCTTGTTGTTCTAGTTCCTGTAAAGAAGAAAGCTATGTTTATCTGATGTAAAGTTATAAATAAATTCTGCCATATAAAATTTTTAATGCTAAAGTAATACATTATAATACTATATACTACATATATACTTCTATATTATTATACATAATAATATAGATATATGAACTGTAGCGAACTTATTTTGTATTATTATTTTGTGCAGGATTATTTCACGAGAGTAATTATTACATTTTCTCTCGCAACGACTCAACTAACGTCTCGCGCAGTTCTATTTAAAAAAAAATCAGTTTGTCTTTTTGCCTTTCCAAAAGTTATGTTTTTTTGGCTTTGTGAATTTGAATAAAAGTTAAGTTCATCTGTATTCTCTCATTTATGTTCACTGAATTCAAGTAACATTGCTATAAATTGGCGCTCCAACTCGTGGCCCGATCTACGATATTTGAAATAGTTATTTGGTGAACTTGTAGAAAGAAGTTAGCAGTCTTATTTTCAACGTAGTGAAACGATGCAAGATGGCGACTTTTTCAACGGTTTGGTTATGGAAGGTCGCCGAGAAGAAAGATAAGTAAAACCCTTTTGCGCTGTCTTGCTAATTGTGAAATCAGGAACTAAAGGAAAATTGAATTATCCAATTCAAATTTGGTTTGGGAACATTTCGGTCGAAATAAATCCAAGATGATAGGAATTCTTTTTATAAAATTCCATGTGTATACCTACCTTTAGTACCTGAAGAATATTATTTTTTTTATCCCTGTTAACTTTAATGAGGTTATAGTGAATTGTTACTAATAAGTGTTCATACTTGCAACGAGAAAAATATTTTTGAACTTTTAAAATAAAAGGTAGACAAACCTGCTTAGCAATTTTGTTAACAAAGTATACAAGTATATATTAGTCTGACTTAATATTTGATACCTTAGAAGATTTACATTGATACCATGTCATTCTTTGCTAAAGCAAAAAGTCTGATTTGCAAAGGTTAGCTGATGACTTAAATATAGAGTATGATGTAAATAACAAAGTCATAGAAATAAAAAACAACATTCAGCAAAGTGAAGTTTATAAAGAAGAACTTGAATATGTGAAAACACTTCTTGAAGAAATCATCGTAGAAAGAATTGCTAAAGAAAAAGAAGAAAAACTTGAACAAGAACGATTGAGAATTGCTAAAGAAAAAGAAGAAAAACTTGAACAAGAACGATTGAGAATTGCTAAAGAAAAAGAAGAAAAGCTTGAACAAGAACGATTGAAGCTTGAACAAGAACGATTGAAGCTTGAACAAGAACGATTGAATCTTGAACAAGAACGATCATTCGAACTAGAAAAACTGAGATTGCAATCTCATTTGGAAAATCCGAATTCTTCATCGGGTTCTGCTTTGTCAACCGACACAGGGTTTCCAAAATTTGGATTCGAAAAGTTAATTCCTAGCTTCGATGCAAAAAGTGATGACATCAGCCTGTTCCTGAACCTGTTCGAAAGACAGTTAACATTTTTAAAGATACCAGTCACAAAGTGGGTTGTGTACTTGGTCGGTCTTCTCCCAAAAGACATCGCTAAACTTATTGCTCAAGAAAGTGAAGAAAATGTTCAGGAATACGACTATGTGAAGCGAATTCTTTTAAAGCGTTTTAAGATGAGTGCCGAGAAGTTTCGCCAGTTGTTTACGCAACATCGCAGAAGCCCTGACACTACGTGGCGTGATTTCTACTTTGATTTGCAGAACTTTTTTGACGGATGGATATCGGGACTTGGAATAACAGAGTTTAAACCTCTGTGTGACTTGATGATCAGTGATCAAATTAAGCGTCGCGTTCCACCCGATGTCAGAGACCATTTCCTGGACAATTGGTCGGATCTGGTAAATCCTATTGAACTTGCGAACAAGTTGGACTCTTACGACGAAGTTAGAAGCGTAAGGCAAAAGGCTACTTCTCAAGAGCCTAGATGGAAGGAATTTCCGAAGTGTCGTCAAGGTAACGAGTTTAACCGAAATTCTAAACCTGGTCCACAGAAAATAAAAACGTTTCCCTCTAACCCTAGAAATGAAACTGGAAATGTGGAAAGGCCAACTGTCAGCTGTTATGGCTGTGGTAGAATAGGCGTGATTAAAACTAAATGTCCCACCTGTTCACCAGGAAGAGATGAGAAGTTTGCTGTCAACTTCTTGACTATGCACACCTACTACAAAACAAACTCACCTCGGGCTTTGATTGACACCAACATATCAGGAGTAAATGCTCGAGTCTGTGCAGACACTGGCGCTTCCAGATCGGTCGCTGGAGAGATTTTATATTCCTGTCTGTTGCACAATGGTGTGAAATTCCAACCCACAAAAATTGCAATGACATTGGCAAATGGATGCAAATCCACCGAAGAAGCGTACACCGCCACAGTGAACATTAGGATTGAAGATAAATCCGTATCATTGGTTATTCTGGCTCTGCCAAGTGCAAAAGGAAATCGAACTCTACTTGGGACGGACTTTCTGGAAAAGACTGGTATCGTACTCAACATGAAGAACAGAAATTGGCACTTCTGTGAGAACCCAAAGCGGAAGATTCACTTCCAGGAAGATATTCCGGTTAGCCTCTTACGGCCAGTAGAAGCTGTTCCAGAACCAGAAGTCTTACAACAGGATGTTCCTGAACCGGGCGTAATGCCTGAAGACTTAGCAACATCCCAGATTGAAGAGGTTGAGCCACCAATCAAATATCAACTTCGAGAAGAGGAAGGAGAAGGCTTGCCCCTAAGCAGCGAACCCAATTGAACAAGTTAATAATGGAATTCCAGGATACCTTCAATTCAGGGGGAGGCCCTACACCATATATGGAGCATCGTATTGACACCGGAAATGCACCCCCGGTGGCCACTACACCGTATCGCATGTCACCAGCGCGCCAGGAGGTGCTCAAGAAGGAATTGGACTCGCTACTTGCCTCTGGAATTATAGAAGAGTGTGACTCACCTTATGCGGCACCAGTTGTGCTAATTCCTAAGCCGAATGGAGAATTCCGATTATGCGTAGACTACAGAAAATTAAATGCAGTCACTAAATCTGATCCTTATCCATTACCGAGGATGGATGACCTGCTGCAGAAAGCCTCAGAGACTAACTTTATGTCCACAATTGATCTAAAAGCAGGTTACCACCAGGTCAAGATGTATCCACCGGACAAGGATAAAACTGCTTTTGTTTGTGTCTTTGGAGTTTATCGCTTCACACGAATGCCTTTCGGATTGAAAACCGCTCCAGCAACTTTCCAAAGATTGATAGACATTTTCAGAAATGGGCTAAAGGTCAATACACTAGCTTATTTAGATGACATAATTATCATGTCCCCAACTTTTGAACAACATCTCGACGATTTGCGCCAAGTATTCAAAAGACTTCAACAATTCAAGTTACAAGCAAATCGTGAAAAGTGTCACTTCGTTTGTCAGAAGGTCAAATACCTTGGACATTACATCACAAGTTCCGGAATTGAAGTTGATCCTGCCAAGGTGTCAGCCATTATGGATATTCCTCCTCCGAAAAATGTAAAGCAGGTTCAATCATTTCTACAGACATGCAGCTGGTACAGACGTTTCATAGCTAACTTTGCAGGAATCTCAAAACCACTGAGCAATCTTACAAGAAAACGAACTGCCTGGACTTGGGGTTCGGAAGAGCAGAACAGCTTTGATGCCTTGAAGAAAAGCCTAATTTCACCACCAGTCCTCAAACAACTAGACGAGAGCCAACCCTTCCTTCTGAGAACTGATGCATCAGCCTACGCTTTGGGAGCTGTCCTTAGTCAAGGTCAAGGTTCGGAAGAACACCCGATAGAGTATGCCAGTCGCCTTCTTAATCCAGCTGAGAGAAATTACTCAACCACTGAAAGAGAAGCGCTAGCCGTCGTCTGGGCATCAGAGAAGTTTAGAGGATATATCGAAGGAGCTGAAATCCGGGTCGTTTCGGATCATCAACCGCTGTTGAGTTTGAAAACACCTACAGGGCGCCTAGCTCGATGGGCTCTACAAATACAAACATTCAACTTAAAGCTTGAATACGTGCCTGGAAAAGCAAATGTAGTTGCAGATATGCTCTCCCGACCTCAGTGCACACATGGTGAATTAGAGTGCGAGTCCTGTGCTGTTATGGTGGACCTCCCCACCAGGTCGGCTAGTGACATTAGGGAAGAACAACTCAAAGATCAAAATTTGAAGACAATAATAGAGACTTTTGAACAAAGTTCCAAGAACGAGAATTTCCTTAATTGGACGAATCGCGGTTACCTCATGACCCAAGGAGTACTCTACAGATACTCACCAGATTCTGACTCTGAAGAGGCGCAGTTGGTAGTACCCAAACAAGAATGGGACAACATTCTAAAAGAACATCATGATGCCCTAACTGCTGGTCACTATGGTGAGGAGGGGACATTTCAAAGAATCTCCAAAAGATACTACTGGACAGGAATGAGATCCTTTATCTCCAACTACGTCAAGAAATGCCCTGATTGCAGTAGATATAAAGCCGAAAATCAGAAACCGGCTGGACTTTTAAGAACACCAGTGTATTCCCAGCGTTTTGAGGCTTTGGCAATTGATCTTTTTGGCCCACTACCCGAAACACCAGATGGGAAAAAATGGATATTCATCGTGGAGGATACATCAACGAAATGGGTAGAACTCTTCGCATTACAAGAGGCCACAGCCCGAGAGTGTGCTATAACCTTGCTAGAAGAGGTAATTTTAAGATATGGACTACCGAGACGTCTCATTTCTGACAATGGCTCTCAGTTCGTCAGTGCAGTGATGCAGCAAATCTGTAATCTACTAGACATTGCCCAAATTCTTACTCCAGTTTATTGCCCTCAAGCTAACCCAGTTGAGAGGAAAAATTGAGATCTAAAACCTCGAATTGCAATCTTAGTTGGAAACGGCCTTCATACAGTCTGGTCCGAAAAGCTGCCAATGATTCGATTTTCCATGAATACTGCCCATTGCTCCTCAACTGGATATTCTGCTGCCTTCCTACAATTTGGAAGAGAACTGCGCACGCCAGATGACGTGAATCATGACTTACGCAGTGTAATTCACAACGACAACTTCGTAGCGGAAATCACACCATACCTGTGTCCGTTTGCAAATTTGAGTCGGGAGATAAGAGACCGAGTGGAAGAAAAACAAGATCAGCGAAAGGAGTATGCAGACAAAAAGCGCAGAAATGCAGTACAGTACGCACCTGGCGATAAAGTCTGGGTCACCACTCACCCTATAGTCCAGTGAATAGAGACTCAAAAAGGGGGTTTACCATACAAAAGGTCCGGTATCGCTGATTTTACCGCTGAAACTTATAGATATCATCATTTGTTATATTAGTAAGGTCATAAAAGTAATTTTAAGTTCATTACCAAAGAATTAAGGTATATTTTTTTAAAAACATAAGCAGAAGCCGTTACATGTTTTGCTAAAGGTACAGAGTTGTCGAATGGATATAAGTATACTTTCATTTAGATTCACCATAGCAACCATAACAATAACTATGGTAACGAAAGTCCTTTTACGAGAAAATAGTGGTCAGGAATGGAATTTGTCAAGATTTCCATGGAAAGATAAAGTGAATTAGCATAGAGACAACCAAACTCAAATGTGTTGAGTTTTGTATATGGTTCGTCTGAAACATATAACTCTCCATCCAAGTTTTTTTACTACTGATATATCGAGTTCACTCCCTTCAAAAAGCATCGTTGTTATTGATGGTGGACATCTACTCCACAAAGTGGTGTGGAGTCAAAACGCGACGTTTTCTGAAATCTACACTGATTATCGGAAGTACATTCTCAAGCATTATGGCTCTACGGTAATAGTTGTATTTGATGGCTACCCCAATGATCTTCAGCTGAGTACTAAGAGCGCTGAACGATTAAGGAGGTGCAAGATGAATATCTCCGCTGATGTAATATTTGACCGAACAACTGTAAATACAACCCCACAGGAGAAGTTTTTATACAATGAACAAAACAAAAGAAGGTTCGTAACTTTACTTATAAACGAACTTGAGGATTCAGGCATAATTACCAAACAAGCAGATGAAGATGCTGACGTTCTAATCGTCAACACTGCCAAATCAATAGCTTCACAATATGAGGCTGTTTTGATTGTGGGTGAAGATATTGACCTACTGGTGGTATTAACTGGTGCGCCTCCTGTTGTCAAAAATGTCTACCTTAAAAAACCAGGGAAAAGCAATTCACCTGACATTGTCTACTCTTCTTCGTCATTTCTGAATGGTTCGACTAAATATCTGCTACTCCTTCATGCCATTAGCGGATGTGACACTACTTCCAACATTTTTGGATATGGAAAAGGCAAATTCTGCAATATTTTCCAAAGGAATCCATATTTGTTAGAAGTGGCAAATGTTTTCAATAACCCTGATGCTACTGCGACAGAAATTTCAAAGGCCGCGGAGAACAAATTTTAGTTTCCTTATATGGTGGAGACAGAGATCAGTCGCTCACAACTCTTCGCTTTTCAAAATTTCTTTCTATCACCACAAAGCTCAATTTGGCTAAACTGCCACCAACCTCCGACGCAGCACAATTCCATTCACTGAGGACTTACCATCATGGACTTACCATCTGAGGAAGTCATGGCCTGGAGAGGAATTCAAAAAAATCCGTTCGATTACGGATGGATGAAAGGTAGTAGAGGTTTGCTGCCTATTATGACAAAAAAGGCGCTGCGCCTACGGATTTATTGAAAACAATTAAATGTAAATGCATCAAGAGTTGTTCGGGTGCATGCAGTTGCATAAAATCTGGCTTGTATTGCTCTTACCTTTGTAAGCACTGCTGTGGGCTGTCCTGCGAAAATAGGGCACTCATCGTCGACGAAGATGATATTGATCTAGACACAATTTCAAACAATGAAGATGAATCCGTAGAAGTTCCTCTTTATGTACCACCCAAACGAGTCCGATTGATAACGTAATTAATTCACTTGACAGATATGTACTTGTACTATTTCATTTGTACCAGTTCAATTCTCCATAGAGATAGTTCTGATTTAATTTGTTAGGCATGATAAATGCCGCTCGGAATATTGTTTAGTTTTTTTATATGTGTATTATTTTAAGCATAAATATTTTCATTAAAATAACTCATTGAAAAATTGATAATTTTCTATTACACATTTTCCCATAGTTCTATTGGTACGATGCTAAACGACACCTTAATGAAAAACCTAAACGATAACTTAAACGAAAATTACATAAAAAAGTTTATATTTTTTATTTAAATTCTTCATTGAAAGGAAAATATTACTTCAGCCTCATGTAAATTGAAATCTTTTACCAAATCATGTCAAATTATTGAAATGAAAAATACAAATCTTCGTTTTTTTTTAATGTATCTAAATTCTTTGATATTGAACCTATAACTATTTTTAAGACCTTGCTAATATAAGAAATCATGAAATATCTACTAGTTTCATAATGATTATAATCCGCTAAAACAAGGATTTTTTTAATTATTGAGATTGTAAGGGTTAAAAAACTCTTTTGGCGGAATTCAAGATTTTACGCCACTTTTCGTACTACGTAGCTCTGTTACATTTCCTCGTATGGAACACACAAAGTGACCTCTTAACAGAAAAAAATATTTTGAACAAGTTTTGTATTCACAAAAACACTAAAAAATACACTGGGAAGAGCTATAGGTTAAATAATAAAACATTGTATCGTCGGGTGAAAATAGCCCTTTTTTGTGTTTCTGTAAATTTAACCTTTCTTAATGGAATCTATAAGAAACTTACTTTTGATAAGTGTATTTTATAGAAAATTAAATTTCCTACAATTTGTAAAATCATATTTTATTGCTAAAATGAAGTCTTGTGTGAGTTACGGTGATAGAAAGTCGTGAAAAAGTAAAAAAAATTCAAAACACTCGATTTTACACCCTTTTTGCTGCTTCGCAGCTCTTAAACTGTTTGTTATAAAAAATAACTTTTAATACCGATTTTGAAGAGAATTTTGTTTTCTACAACTTTGTGTCTAAAAGTTCTATATAAAAATGCTTAGGAGAAAAGTTATAGGCCAAAAACTAGAAAATGGGCGAAATTTCGAACGTTTTTTCAAGATGGCGGAAAAAGCAATAGAACGAGGATGACGAAAACTCACACTTATTACTTCCTATGGGTCACACACAACATATAAAAAAATCAGCGATACCGGACCTTTTGTATGGTAAAACTCCTTTATTCACTGGACTACTATAAGCAGCAAAGCTAACAAGAAATCTGCCAAGTTCATGCCACGACGTGACGGACCGTATATAGTGAAAACTCAACGCTCGCTAACCAGCTATGAAGTGGCAAATCCAAATAATCCGGACGTGCCATTGGGAGTGTACCACACTTCCGCTCTACGCCCTTGCCTTGAGTCTCCCGACAACGGGAGCCCTGTAAACCCTCTACGCAAGAGAGGTCGTCCCAAGAAGAACTGAACAAGACACTCTTGCTGGATCCTTGCCGGGACGTCAGCGAATCCAGAGGGGGAGTCTGTAGCG
The DNA here is from genome assembly GCA_019343175.1 of Oedothorax gibbosus. Taxonomy (NCBI): domain Eukaryota; kingdom Metazoa; phylum Arthropoda; class Arachnida; order Araneae; family Linyphiidae; genus Oedothorax; species Oedothorax gibbosus. The sequence continues at coordinate 22,495,953 of CM033273.1, forward strand.
AACTTATTTTGTATTATTATTTTGTGCAGGATTATTTCACGAGAGTAATTATTACATTTTCTCTCGCAACGACTCAACTAACGTCTCGCGCAGTTCTATTTTAAAAAAAATCAGTTTGTCTTTTTGCCTTTCCAAAAGTTATGTTTTTTTGGCTTTGTGAATTTGAATAAAAGTTAAGTTCATCTGTATTCTCTCATTTATGTTCACTGAATTCAAGTAACATTGCTATAGAACTTTAAAATGTTTTCTTACTTATTTAGCGATGTCATCTTCTTCAATGTCATCTATAAATCATCATTTATGTCTTCAACAAGTTCCAAGATTGGTGTTGGTGGCTTTAAACTACCTTTTCTTTGCTGGGATGCCATCTTGCTAAAGAGGCTTCTGATTTGAGAAGTGGTCAATTATTCAAATTGTTGAAACAATTTTCTTCCATTATGATCTATTTTTTCTCTCATTCCCTTCACAGCACTTTGGGGAGAAGATTGTATACCGGTTTGTTGTCCTTTTATAAAGTTGCTATAAATAAACAGTTTTTGTTTGAATGTAAAACATGTTTTTTCTCTCTGGAAGTGCCCAGCCTGTTTCAAACACATTTGTTTTCTGATGTATTGTTTTTAAGAGTATGGTCTTATTTGCTGCAGCAAAAGATATGCAAGAAGATGCCTTAAGTTTTCCAGTATACGTAAAGCGTAGTTTGTCTAATGTGCTGTGCTGCTAATCTTAGTTATGAGTTCCAGCAGTTAAGTGCTCATCCAAGGAAAATCGCTATATCAAGGATTTGGCATCTGAAGGTCAAATATTTCTGCAACCAAAAGTGCCATCGCACATCACTTGCTATTTTTGAGTACTTCTCTTTAGTATGTATTCACTGGGACATATACACTTTTTGTTCACTGTTGGTACAAGAAAATTTTGAAGGTAAAAAAATTCATAATTTTTTTTCGAATAACTTTGTATTACCTTGGACCTTTGTGCCAAATGTCAACCATAAGTTTTTATGTCCTAACATGTACTATAGAACTAGTAGAACACTAAAAAATTGTCACTGTGATTTTTCACTCTTGGCTAACAAAAAGTATCTATGGCTAACAAAAAGTCTCTATGGCTAACAAAAAGTATTGCCATATGTAAGTTGGTTCGTTTTTCTTCAAAAAACGGACGACCTTCAACTTTGACCTCCCAAAACTTTAATAAAATATTTTTTTTGTTGCAAAAACAAAAATATACGTGTCTAATAGTTTTACATAAAGAACATATTCTGCAATTTTCAACAAAATTAAAAATGTCAACTATCCTAGCCTGCCTGACTCCTAAAAAAAACCAGACTCTTAAAAACAGACGGTTTGAACGAAAGTTGAAAGGTACGGACAAACAAAGAGGTAGGTTTCTGATGTCATACTTTTTAAACAAAAGGATAACTTTTTTTTTAAATCAGAAAGTTACAATGGAAGTTGAAAGGTTCGTGCCAAACACAGTATTAATTCCATTTTAAACATTTGCACGCTAAATTTGACTAGTTTCATTTATTTTCTTTCGAAAATTTAATAATTATTTCTTGCTAAATTCGAAGTACTTCGAATTCGAAATTTTTTTTCTGAGATTTTCAATGTCTTCTAATTCGATGCGGACGGAACAATTATAATACCTACTCACTTTTTACGTTATAAACGTAGTGTGGAAGCTAAAATGGATAGGGAATTCCGGGACTAGTTTTCTCATCTAATCTTACATAATACATTGGGAATGAACGATTAGCAGGAGCCGACTGGAGAAACAACACTTCATAGACAACCCACAAAATTCTTTGTTCAGCTGGTATTGTCATAGTGTCGTTTTAGCTGTTTTTATTAGAGAAGCAGCAGTAGACTTTATTGAAAACATTGGGTAAAATGCTGATTATGATGTAAGTGTAAGAGTAATTTCTCATTAATTTAAATGTTCATTTCATTAAAACAAATTAAGAATTTATATAAAGATGAAAACTTTAACTTATTTTTAGCTAAGTGGGATTTGTAAAGAGATTCACGTGCCATGCAATTTTGTTAAGCATTCCTTCAAAGCTTATTAACAGGCAGGAAAAATGCTATCAGTTCCCTTGAGAAAAATTCATATTAAACGAGCTCATGTTAACGAGGTTCGACTTACTATAATTTTTACTTGAAAAAAAAAAAAGAATTGTCAATATAATAACTTTTCTTTCTGTTAAGAAGAGGGTAGGGGTAGGTACATATATATTCCGGCTTGTGTGCTTGACCAGAGACCCGCTTAAGAAGCCTTCGTCAAGTAAGACAGACACAGAAATAATTTTTTACTGTAACAGAGAAAGGAAGTACACCCAGGGCGAAGGCGGGAATCGAACCCGCACCCGTTACAGCGCGCAGACTGGTAGCTTAATGGTCCAAACCCCTCGGTCATCCGGGCCCCGTTAAGAAGATAAATTATGTTATTGACCTTGTGCACATTTTGACGATTTTTTTTTGTTGAAAATTGGAACTCAAAAACATATTTAGTAAAAAAACTCTTGAATAATGCATAATTATTCTTTATTTATACTTTATAAGGTACAATAAATGATTTATAAAATACTTAATAAAGAACTGAAATTAAATTTTATAGCAAACATTTACGGAAAATACACAATTTTTTTTATGTGACAACTTTAGTATAAAAATGTAAGCATAGTGATACAACAGTTATTTTATTATGCGACAAAATTGCGTTTTCTAAAAAAGCCAATCCATATATCCAATAATTTATCCACTTTGGTATTTGGAAGTCGTTTTAGCATGTTCCTCTAATGCAAACAGCAACTTAATATATCAGTTATTAGGATCATCCTTTGTAGCTATTGAAACACATGACTTCACTAAAAGTCCTCAAATATTTATCTGGAAAAAAAAGGGGAAAACTTAAATTTTTAACGTATATACTCCGAATACAAAAAAAAAACTACTAGCTATACAATATAGATATCAAAATTTTGCACATTTATTTACATACACTTCAACTATTCAAACATTAATGTATTCGAAGTTAGTATGTATATAATGGATTTTTAAAAAGTCACAATTTACACACACTGTTACACATAATTACACAGTTAAAACACTAATTACACACTATATAATATATATATATATATATATATATATATATATTATAATATATATATATATATATATATATATATATATATATATATATATATATATATATATATATATATATATTATATATATATATATATATATATATATATATATATATATATATATATATATATATAATATATATATATATATATATATATATATATATATATATATATATATATATATATATATATATATATATAATGATAAACGCGCCAATCTGATGCGCCAGTAAGGATGACATCATCGAAGCCTTGATGGCATCCCGATAGCGACAAACAACAAAAAGACAAAATGGCAAACACAAAATCGCAGACCTTACCGAGAAAGATTTAACAACTGATATTTTTATCAGTCCTGAAAATAAAAAAAAACTTCATCTTATGTTCGTGTTTTGTAAAAAAGGGGAAATTTTGTGATTCCACTTTAGCAGAATTAACCTAATAAAATAATTTTGTTATAAAGTGTTTGTTTATTGAAAATATTTATGAGAAAAATTGTTGTGTTAAATATTTACTTAAAATAGTTTTGTCATAAATTATTCTAAAATTTTTAAGTTGTATTACTTTTTTAAGTAATATATATTACTTTCTTACTTTAATTTATTTTTGCCTGAATTCTTCCACGTGTAAAGCAACTTTTGTAAAAAGAACAGGTTAAAGAACTGTTCTTTTTAAAAGAACAGAGCAGAAAGCAACTGTTCTTTCAAAAGAACGAACAAATCACGCATTTCTGATCTTTTTTCCCGTGGTGGTATTCAGAAAAGAACCACGATTTCGATTTCGTCAAACTTATTATAATTTTTAATTAAAAAACTAATTTGAAATTTGAAAAAAAAGGCATCGAGGCATAAGGGTGACACAAATTCCAGAAAAGAATCCCTTATGCCTCGATGCCTTTTTTTTCTAATTTCCAATTAGTTTTTTAATTAAAATTATAATAAGTTTGACGAAATCAAAATCGTGGTTCTTTTCTGAATAACACCACGGAAAAAAATCAGAAATGCGTAATTTGTTACGTTCTTTTTAAAGAACAGTTGCTTTCTGCTCTGTTCTTTTAAAAAGAACAGTTCTTTAACCTGGTCTTTTTACAAAAGTTGCTTTACATGTGGAAGAATTCAGGCAAATATAAATAAAATTAAAAAAGTAATATTTATTACTTAAAAAGTAATACAACTTAAAAATTTTAGAATAATTTATTACAAAACTATTTTAAATAAACATTTTACACAACAATTATTCTAATAAACATTTTCAATAAACAAACATTTTATTACTAACCTTTCTGCTTACAAGCTTCTACGATAGCTTCTTCTTCTTCCAATATTTCATTCTTAAAATTTATTGGCAATGACAAGTCTTCGTTTGATAGTAATAAAGCGTGTACTTGCCATACTGTCAAATCGTTAAGCGCAACAAATAACAAAATCTAGGCAATATTTTATACCCAACCCCAAAATCTTCGACCGCAATAGAAGCGAGAGCATGAAAAAAAAACCTCGCTTGATTACGTCACTTGGAGCCGAGAGACAAGCGAGCAGGGGGCGTGCCCCCTAGTTTAGTTAAAAATGACTTTTTTCAGTTAAAAGTGACTAAACCTATAAATGAAAGACCATTACCATCGCAAGGGGGGTCAGAAATTTAAAAACGACGCCGTAACTGAAATAACAAAAAATCTTAAAAGAATACAAAGGATTGAAGGAGGATTTCCTCCAATTTGCTTGCAGAGGGCTAAAAAGGAAAAAGTGATTGACGTAAATGTCACATTCAAACCAGTGAAGTGGTTAACACATCATATTTCACTAAATTTTGAGTGAAATACACTGAATTCAGTATTTGCAGTTGTTTTGTACAAGTAAAAGGTTAACTTTGAGGCATTTAGAAGCTATTTTCTTGTAATTCTCCTTAAAAAAAAATATATATATATTTCTTCTCTCTCTACTTTTAATATAAAAGGAATGAATAAGCTCAGAAATTTGTTTACCCGATGATTTGCTTAAAATGATCCACAAGCTTTCGCGCCGTAATGGGCGGCACAACTCCTGCCAAATCTGTTTCTCTAACATAAATAAGATCTCTGACAAAAACAACCCCTTTCTCCTTCAGTTGAGTAAATATCGAAGTTAGGAGTTCTGCAGTGGCATTCGGAAGCGCTCTTTTGCACAATTGTTTAATCACTCTTTCGTCTTCTTCATCCATCTGAAAAGTTAAATGTAATATATTTATTAAAAAAAGTTTATACCTGACATGATTAAGGGCATAACTAAGCAGAGTAAGAAGCATCTGTGAAAATTTTAACATGCAAATACTTTTTTTTTAATGGGAAATCAGTTAAAGCACAAGGGATGTCGAGTTGTGCGAAATTGCGTTTGCGCTACCAGCACGCAGTCAGACTAGTAAATCTTAATGCAGAAACTTTGACACAATTAAAAAAAATAAAGACATTTTATTTCAAACACTATTTTTGTTGTTTAGTAGTCTTTTCAAATTGTAAATATGTATTATTTGTGTCGTGTGGACGGATCTTCGGCCATTTGACGAACCCAATATCAAACTTAAATAAAGTTTCTTTCTTTTTCTTCCATTAAGCTATAAAACATCTGTTAAATGAACAAAAAAATAGTTTAAACGTGTGTATGACAGTATCTGCACAATGGTAAAAACAATAAATGCTAAATATGAACAATTTAAAAACATACTTACAAAGACAGAAAAAAAGCCAAATGCAAAATTACGTATTATGCTTTGCCAGCAATAAAATATGAATTGACAGTGACAATAAAAGATATCTTCTGAATTTGTTACAAGTTGAAACAATGTTTCAAAAGCAAGAATAAATTAATAAAATTTTACATACATACATATACAGACAGACAGACAGGCAGGCAGGCGCACGCACACACACACATACATATAACAGCTATGATATAATGGCAGGTTTCTATTTGCCGATTTGCGCAGCGAAAATGCCCAAATGTGGTAAACATGCCACTCCATATTTCATACAACTCGATAGGGCTGAGGATCCCAGTCGGTAAAGCCATTCGCTTTGCTTGATGTAGGTCCCAGGTTTGGATCCGGGTATCGCCCAAATAACTGCCGACCTATAAACGGCTCGTGCATCCAAAAATATCCGACGAATTCCCCGTGTGGAGGGAGTGTACGTTAAATATTTTTCAAAGTCCCGACGCCACGTACGATTTCACCCTTAAAAGTTGCATTGGGTGCAGACTCAGGGATCGGCTAGTCACTTGACTATGGTTGTAATTTACGACGTACTTTGCGAATAGCCTTCGTTTGTAGCTCTAGTGCAACGATAATTCAAACTAACCCTAACCCATACAACTGGATGTGAATAACTACCCTACGTTAAATTTTCAACTTCGTCAAAAGCCGCCAATGCCGAAATTCGATCGGCTATTAAGTAATCCAAACATCAGAAAACCGAAATTTATCATCTTGTATGGTTGGAAAAGTTTTCTAAAACACAAATTCCTTATTTACGCTGAAAATGTTCCTCCATATCTTTATTTCTTACCAGTTGTAAACACCAATTAAATTAAATTCGGAAACATAATTAGAATAGTAAACTAAAAAAAAAGTAAAATAATGATATTTAAATAACAATCTTACAAATTAAACCCACGTGTTCTTACGTGTTTATACTTAATTTTCGTTCACGCTGAACGCGCTGAAATTTCTTTTGAATTCAAATAAAAATTATAAATTCTAATCTTACAATGCTATTCCTATGTAAAAATCGGCTCGCAATTTTTGCCCTCTTACACCCGTTTGCGTTCGAATTCTCAAATGGCGCTACGATATAAAAAGAATATTGTCCTAAAATTTGGTAGCTGTACCTCCAGTAGTTTTGGCTGGGCGTTGATACGTGAATGAATGAATGAGTCAGGACTTTGCCTTTTATATATAGGCTAGCTTTATAAACCCGGCGTTGCACGGGTGTACCCTTACCCCACTAACGGTAATTGTTTTTTATGTAAACTTTTATTTTATACCAATTGATCCAGCACTCCATCAGTATATTATCATTTCCTCCCATTCTAATATCAGCGTTATTTAAAAAAAAAAAAGAAATCCGATTGTATCCAAGCCCTTCTAGTCCAGTCGCCAAGCCATGTTACCTTGAAATAGGGTACAACTTTTATTTTATGATTGATTCTAGTACTATTCGATATGCAGAACCAGAATCTGAGGGATGCCAGAATGGCACCCTTGAGAAACTTAAAATATTCAAGGTCAAAGGTCAAGGAGTCCAAAACACAGAAACCACCCCTTTTATTGAGATAAAAGGATGTTGGTTGACCGAAATAATTTTTTTTTTGTCGTTTAATAAATGTTTAGTATGTTAATAACGGTTCTAGCTTTAATATGACGCATGTAATATAACGGTTCCAGCTTTTATATACCCGGCGGTGCGCGGGTGCACCCTGGACAACGGTGATTTGTATACTATGTTTAAACTTTTATTTTCTGTCAACCAGACCTCCTATCTACTGGTCATTTATGATTGATTCTAGTACTATTCGATGTACTGAACCAGAATATGAGGGGTGCCAGAATTGCACCCTTCGACAACTTAAAATATTTAAGGTCAAAAGTCACGGAATCCAAAAAACATAAACTACTTATTTAATTGCGAATTAATGGGAGTTGGTTGATCAAAATAAAACATTTGTAGTTTAATAAGCGTTTATTATATAAATACTATGTAATATCACGATATACTATACTTTAGCACACTATAACATAGCAATATAACATAAAATAATTTTAATAAATAATAATTTTTCAAAATTAGTAATTAATAGAAAGTATGGAGTTTTCTTTAACTGCAATTAAAAATAACAATAGTTTACAAGGGTATAGACTACATGCATATCAGAATCAGAAATGGGCATGTCGGTGTCAGAAAATTCAGCTTTACGAGTCCTCAAATTGCCACACAATTGGCCGCCTACGCACGCGCAAAATTCTTTACAAGAGAGACCTTCATTTGCACAACTGCACCTTGATGTCAAACAAAGCTTCTTATTAGAACAGCTACATCTTAAAATTTTCAGCAATTCTGGTGGTGCCAACTATTTGTTACTTGAAAGTTGAATAGGTACAGCTGGGGAAAAAAAACGATCCACCCTTCGTTTTTCGGCTGCTATTGGTCAAGGAATTTTGTGAAAGGTGTCAGTTTTCAGGAAATAGCGTAAAGAATTGGGAACTGGCAACCAAAATTGTATAAGGGGTCGTCTACATATTAAATTGAGTAAAAACTTTGAAACTTCCAATGGCAACACCCAATTTTTTTAATATAAAAATGTTTATCATTTTCAAAATACCCCAGATCCAAAAGAAAATTTATTAATTTGCTTTATTTGTTGAGATATAAGCATTCAAAGTTGAACGCCCATAATGTTAAAAAAGTTTCACAAACTTTTATTCATACCTCCACAAATAAAATGAATTAAACCAAATTTTTTTTTCATTATATACTTCTTAATCTTCCAAAAACAAATCACACAAGTTTTTTCATCAATTTTTCATTATTATTATTTTTTTATTTAAATTTAAATAAGAAAAAATAAAACATGAATAGCAACCCCAAATTTTTGTTACATAAATCGATAAAGTAGATCAAGTAGAACCAAAATCCCGAATTTTTTAATTCAACAACAAATATTTGCCGAGTTATTGTGAAAATACTGAAAAAAAACGAATTTTAGGGACCGTGTAAAAAATTACTTAGCAAATTGGATACTAACTTGCATTATCGTTTGGTGGTTGAAAAGCGGTTTTGGTAAATATTTATTCAAATTATTGATGTCTGTCAAATGTCTAAAAATCTTTTCTTGTATCAAGTGCATACAATGTATTTTGTTTGTATAATTAACATTAAATTATATCGATTACTATGTTTTTTAATGTATGTTATTTCCAATACAATTTCAAAAAGTGTGTTTTACATTAAAAATTAAATACCCTAAAATATTATTGGAATTCGGTGTTTAGTATATTTCTTTGTTACCACATTGATTATTTAAAATAATTAGTGCCCACTGCCTTAGTTAAAAATAATTGCCAAATCATTCTGCGTAATTTTATTTTGCTTTCCTTAAATATCGTGTTAAGATTGTAACTATCGTTTTGTAATATGTGGTTTATATTACCGATAAAGTGTGCCGAGGTTCCGGACACAATCCCGAAAGCCAAAATACCGACAAGCCAGAATCTCGAACGCCGAAATCCCGAAAGGCCATAATCCCGAATGGGTCGAAATCCCGAAAAAATAGATTTTTGTCCATTTCTCGATTTAAAAAATATATATATTAGAGATTACTTATTTATTTATTTACTTATTTAGTTATAATTAGTTACTTATTTAGTCAGTCAGTCAGTCAGTCAGTCAGTCCGTTAGTTAGTCAATCGGTTAGTTAGTAGGTCGGTTAGTTACAGTCCGTTAGTTAGTCAGTCGGTCAGTTAATCAGTCAGCCAGTCAGTTAGTCAGTCAGTTAGTCCGTTAGTTAGTCAGTTAGTTAGTTAGTTTGTTAGTTAGTTAGTCAGTCAGTAAGTTAGTTAGTCAGTAGTCAGTTAGTCAGCCAGTTAGTCAGTGTTTCAGTCAGTTCACTGACTAACTAATTGACAGTAAGCTAGACTAAGTTAGTCAGTCTGGAATAACTAACGAAGTGACTGACTAACTAACTGACTAATTGACTAACTAACTGACTGACTAACTAACGGACTGACTAACTAACTCACTGACTAACTGACTGTCTAACTAACAGACTGACTGACTAACTAACTAACTGACTGACTAACTAACGGACTGACTAACTAACTCACTGACTAACTGACTGTCTAACTAACAGACTGACTGACTAACTAACTTACTGACTGACTAGCTAACGGACTGACTAACTAACTGACTGACTAACTAACAGACTAACTGACTGATTAACTAACTTACTGACTGACTAACTTAGTGACTAACTAACTAACTGACTGACTAACTAAGTGACTAACTAACTGATTAAATAACTAACTGACTAAATAACTAAATAAATAAATTATCTCAAATATTTTAAAAAAATATCTCTATATTAAAAAATCTCTATATTAAAAAAATCGAGAAATGGACAAAAATCTATTTTCGGGATTTCGACCCATTCGGGATTTTGACTCATTCGGGATTTCGGCTTGTCGGGATTTTGGCTTGTCGGGATTTGGCTTGTCGGGATTTGGCTTGTCGGGTTTTGGCTTGTCGGGATTTTGGCTTGTCGGAATTTTGGCTGTCGGGATATGTCCCAGACCCAGTGCGCCGAATTTTAAACAAACTTTTTGTAGCAATATGAATGAAACAAAAAATTGCATAAAATGTAAAACATAAATGTAATAATCATGTTTGTCTATCTGATTGTAACTAATCGTATTTGAAAATCTGTTCGTTATAAATAATCGTATGTGTGACTTAATTCAAATTTAAAACTTTGGATCGTTTTTTTCCCCAACTGTACAGCTGGGGAAAAAAAAACGATCCACCCTTCGGTTTTCGGCTGCTATTGGTCAAGGAATTTTGTGAAAGGTGTCATTTTTCAGGAAATAGCGTAAGGTGTTGAGAACTGGCAACCAAAATTGTATAAGGGGTCGTCTACATATTAAATTGAGTACCAACTTTGAAAATTCCAATGGCAACACCCAATTTTTTTAATTTAAAAATGTTTATCATCTTCAAAATACCCCAGATCCAAAAGAAAATTTATTAATTTGCTTTATTTGGTGAGATATAAGCATTCAAAGTTGAACGCCCATAATGTTAAAAAAGTTTCACAAACTTTTATTCATGCCTCCACAAATAAAATGAATTAAACCAAATTTTTTTTTCATTATATACTTCTTAATCTTCCAAAAACAAATCACACAAGTTTTTTCATCAATTTTTCATTTTTATTATTTTTTATTTAAATTTAAATAAGAAAAAATAAAACATGAATAGCAACCCCAAATTTTTAATACATAAATCGATAAAGTAGATCAAGTAGAACCCAAATCCCGAATTTTTTAATTCAACGACAATTATTTGCCGAGTTATTGTAAAAATACTGAAAAAAACGAATTTTAGGGACCGTGTAAAAAATTACTTAGCAAATTGGATCCTAACTTGCATTATCGTTTGGTGGTTGAAAAGCGTTTTTGGTAAATGTGTATTCAAATTATTGATGTCTGTCAAATGTATAAAAATCTTTTCTTGTTTCAAGTGCATACAATGTATTTTGTTTGTATAATTAACATTAAATTATATCGATTACTGTTCTTGAAAGTATGTTATTTCAAATACAATTTCAAAAAGTGTGTTTGAAATTAAAAATTAAATACCCTAAAATATTATTGGAATTCGGTGTTTAGCATATTTTATTGTTACCACATTGATTATTTAAAATGATTAGTGCCCACTGCCTTGGTTAAAAATCATTGCCAAATGATTCTGCGTAATTTTATTTTGCTTTCCTTTAAATATCGTGTTAAGATCATAACTCTCGTTTTGTAATATGTGGTTTATATTACCGATAAAGTGACTTGGGGTTCCGGACACAATCCCGAAAGCCAAAATACCGACAAGCCAGAATCTCGAACGCCGAAATCCCGAAAGGCCATAATTCCGACATAGACGAAACCCGAACGGGTCGAAATCCCGCAAAAAAATATTTTTGTCCATTTCTCGATTTTTAAAAAAAAAAATATTAGAGATTACTTATTGTTTTATTTACTTATTTAGTTAGTTGTTTAGTTATTTAGTCAGCTAGTCAGTCCGTTAGTTAGTCAGTTAGTCAGTCACTCAGTCGGTTAGTTAGTCAGTCGGTTAGTTAGTCGGTCGGTTAGTTAGTTAGTCAGTCCGTTAGTTAGTTAGTCAGTCAGTTGGTCAGTCAGATAGTCAGTCAGTTAGTAAGTTAGTTAGTCAGCCAGTTAGTCAGTGAGTCAGTCAGTTCACTGACTAACCATTTGACAGTAAGGTAGACTAAGTTAGTCAGTCTGGACTAACTAACGGAGTGACTAACTAACGGACTGACTAACTGACTAATTGACTAACTGACTGTCTAACTAACTGACTGACTAACTAACGGAATGACCAACTAAACTGACACTGAACTAATGACTGTCTAACTAACATACTAATTGACGACTAACTAACTATTGAGATACTAACTGACACTAACTGACTGACTAACTAACTACCTAACGGACTGACTAACGAACTTACGACTAACTAACTGACTAACTGACTGACTAATAAGTGACTAACTACGACTAAATAACTAACTGACTAAATAACTAACTGACTAATACTAATCTAAATAACTAATAATATCTCTAATATTTAAAAAAAATATCTCTAATATTTAAAAAAAAATATCTCTATATTAAAAAAATCGAGAAATGGACAAAAATCTATTTTCGGGATTTCGACCCGAAATAACTAACTAAATAAATAATCTCTAATATTTAAAAAAAATATCTCTATATTAAAAAAATCGAGAAATGGACAAAAATCTATTGTCGGGATTTGTCCCAGACCCAGTGCGCCGAATTTTAAACAAACTTTTTGTAGCAATATGAATGAAACAAAAATTTGCATAAAATTTAAAACATAAATGTAATAATCATGTTTGTCTATCTGATTGTAACTAATCGCATTTAAAAATCTGTTCGTTATAAATAATCGTATGTGTGACTTAATTTAAAATTAAAACTTTTTCTCGTCTACCCTTTATTTTATTTCTGAATTTTAAAATCTGAAATTAAATAAAAGGGTAAAAACATAAAAAAAAATCACAATATTAGTGAAGAAGGTTTAATTCTAGCATCCTTTGGCGAGATTATGGTAACCCTTTTGTTAGCTTGTCGTTTCGAAAAGACACCCTAAATATTACCTTTTTCAATTTGGAGATTTCCCCCTAAGAGAGTTCAAATTTAATGCTTTAATATCTCAGCAAATAATGCAAAATGAATAATTCTTTTTTATACCTGGGGTATTTTGAAGGTGCTGAACATTTTTATGTAAAAAAAATTGGGTGTTGCCATTGGAATTTTCAAAGTTGGTACTCATTTTAATATGTAGACGACCCCTTACACAATTTTGGTTGCCAGTTTTCAATTCCTTACGCTATTTCCTGAAAAATGACACCTTTCACAAAATTCCTTGAGCAATAGCAGCCGAAAACCGAAGGGTGGATCGTTTTTTTCCCCAACTGTACCAAAGAGCTTGTTGCCTCATTCTTTGCTCAACCAAAATCAGTTGGATTCAAAGGTGGAGGGAACGAAGATGCTGTTGCGTTCCAAGTGCAATCTTGCAAATGGCATCGCTTTTACATGGAGTTCGAATGTCTCTGTTGTCGGAGGGTGGTTCTTAATTTTAGGAGACACTTTCTTTGATAACCACACTTTGTATCGGGCGTCAGACATGTTATGAACATGTTTCTTTAAGCCGTAGCAATGAGAAATGATGCTTGTGCACTCTGCTATACATTGTTCCATTGAAGACTCTACACAACCTAAATGCGTAACTTCAATACCAGATCTCAGAATTTGTAGAGCTTTAGACTTTCCGAAACCAAAAAATTGTGAAGTGGTATCACAGCCAGTGAGACAATGTACGGCTAACAATGAGTTTGCTTGGGTTCCTAGGTTGTGAACTGTTGCTGCTATATCTGAAAGTTTGACCTTGTCAACAGACTCCATCCACGCAGCGCATTTAAGATTTAGCTTTCTGTAAAAGTGTACAAGCAGAACAAAAACGTCGGTGTCATCAGATAAAATCTTGATACTATTCGTTTCACTCCTCGACAGACAAATAGCCTGCTGTACAATTATAACGTCTGCTTCTTCATGGTGAGTTTCCAAATCTGGGCGAGAAATTACAACGCCAGGAGTTTGTAGTTCTGTTGGGATTGTATCAGCACCAGTAATGACCAACTTGTGATCGAAGCGTATTTTTACTATGTGATTCAAAACTATTTTGCTATATACTTTTTTAATGATTATTTTTGCTATACTTAGTGTAAGATATAATAATCAGTGACGCGTTTATGGATGTTGGGGCCATAGGCGGCTTCCGAATTTGGGGCCCCTCGCCCCCCCCCCCCCTCCTCAAACAGAAAATAGAATTTTAAAAAATCTTAATACTTATACAAATAAAAAAGCATGCTGAAGGATGAACCCGTTTGTAAATTGGGATTCTCCCCTCCCCTTTTTTGGAGCATGTAATGCTAGTGACGCAATCGGGGCTGAAAAAAAGAACCATGGTCTTGGCTAAATATTACAAGAGACAAGAATTTCATTTATACTTTTAATGCCCTTATATTTACATACTTATTTTCCATTTACAACTTTTCTTTCTGCATTTTCTTTTTGCAAATTCGTTTATCACCTCGTCGAAATCAATTTTTTTTTGTTTCATCTGATTCGATGTTCAGAATCGCTGAGGCGTTAATGCGTATCTGTCCAATCATATTTCTCCGCACATTCTTTATTATTTTTAGTGCAGAGAAAGAACGTTCTCCAGTTGCATTGCTAATCGGAATTGTTAGATAAATTCGCAACAGCGTTTCCACACTTGGAAAAGTCGGATTTTAATCCGTGTTGCAGAAAGTTATACATTTCCGCTGGAGACCAAAGGTGTTCTTTTCTTGCAAGTATTAAAAATGTTTTATTTCGTCTCGAACACTTTTGTTGCAGTCGTTGTTAGACTTAATATCCTCCATTCCTCCCTGTACTTTGTTGTAAGTTTAAAGTTTAGTGATCAAGTAAGTTTATTGTTGTAAGTTTATTGTTGTAAGTTTATTGATCAAGTTTCGAGAAATTCTTTCACTGGGTGGTTTGGTAGGGGAGCGATCGAAGCGCTCCTACAGAAAACGACTTGGGAATTCTCGGAACTCCGTGACGTTACGCTTGTATAGTTCGGTAATAGGAGACACGAAAAAAAGCGACAATTCGGCGGTCAATTATTATGTTTATATGCAAACAGTTGTAGGTCTAGATATTTGTTATTAATTTTGAAATTTGGGGGCCCTCGACAGGCGGCCGCCTCTAACGCCTATTGGTAAACGCGTCGCTGATAATAATGGGAATATTTCTTATGATGTCATGCTCTCGATACTGCGATTTTATTGGTCGGTTTGTTTTCTTTGACAAGGTGTTGAAACAAGCTCATTGGTTTTTATAACGTCACGTGCTCCGAACTGCGATTTTATTGGTTGGTTTGTTTTCTTTGACAAAGTGTTGAAACAATATAAATATTAGTTTTAATTGGGAGTTGGAGACAAGAAATAAAGTAGTGGTGAAAACCATATCATTTTTGTCCTCCCCTTTTGTTCTTCTAAACTATATTTTTTAAAAAATATATGTAAATTTGACATTGAAGTATAATTATTGAGAAATTTTCTGTGTTGGTAGAACGCACTGTTAAATTTGTTTTTTTTAGCGGAAACTGTACAAAAATGAAACTCTCAAAAATGTGTACTGGGACTTTTTTTATTTTATTGTAAAAACAATTAGTATTTATATATATAAAAAACTTGTAATCCCATATTTCAGATCATACACGTTGTTAACTAATGTAATTAAATTTAAAACCTTCAAATAACAATTAACTAAACACCCACTCGGAAACCACCCCTTTCCGAGATTGGATTGGTTTGAGCCCACGTCGGTGATATAATTTTATATCACTCATTCTCAAAAAAAAAGAACATGCATTTTCGCCAATTTGAAAACAATGTATTCGAAGCTATTATAAACCAATAACATTCTCAAATATAAGAACATTATTCACAAAATTTGAAAACCTAGCAGTGTATCAGCAATATAAATAAATTTAGATAATGTAATTGATGATTTATAAATTCAGACAATACAGTACATTCCAAAATAATGCATTTGCCAAAGTTAAATTAGAAAAGTAAATTTGAAAAAAATAATTTTCGTCTCTGACTGACGAATTTATATCGTGCACACATCGATAGAAAAGGGAAATTCTTGGAAATATTTTCAACATTGTTTCCAAAATTGTCCTTCAATAATAAATTGCAATTTTTTGCAACTTGAAGTAAAAAAAATGAAAAATTTCCCGATTAAATTTTTCCTTGAAAGCAAAAAAATCAAAATTCATTTTGAAAAACCTTTACAATGAGATGAACAGCCGCAGAGTAAAAGAAACATTTTCTTTGTAGAAATAAGTGGTTAAATGAGGGAATTCTTGGGTGTTTTTTTGCAAACAAAAGTTTAGGGCAACCATCATCCTGATTTTCTCGAAAGATGCGAAAGGTCAAAACAAAAGAAAACTGAACATTTACGATCAAAGGACACTCCAGAAGCCTTAGCTTATGCAGCACAAATGACTTTGAGGGCTAGTGGAAATATAAATGCTTCTAAAATCATAAAATATACGACTTTTTAGTTCCCCGTCAGAGCATCCAAATACCGCAAATCTTTATCTGAAAAAGAAGTGCAATATGCGGAACCCTCGGAAACAGTCGCAGCTGATGGAGCCTCTCCTTTGCAAATTGATGCTCAACTGTCTCGGCACCAATATCACATTATTAGGACTCACTCAAAAAGTTCATTTCTTTTGTAAAAAGTTATACAAAAAGCAAATAACTATTATCCTGAAAGCAGCTCCCATAAATCTAAAGAGTAGGTAGAATAAGGTGTTCCAGTTCTTTTAGACAATACAGCGCTTAAAGAAATAATAAAGAACTGTACATTGAATGATTTGAACAACTATTCCAATGAATAATTAAAAAGTTGGAAACTGTTTTCAAAATGGGGATAAAATGGAAGCTCAGGTCAAAGTCAATAAAAAGATATTCCAATCCACTAATTCTTCAGAATCTAATACCTTTCTCACTTTCGCACATGATTTTAAAAATTTTTTTAAATTGGTTAATTCAACTAAATTTTAAACTTTGAAGTATAACAAAGTCCTTTTTTTTATATATCCTCTATCCTACTATTTCTATATATATCCTCTAATATAGATAGAAAGTTTTATAAAACTAAAAACATAATTTCAGTTACCAATTTAAATTTTAAACTGATGCAGTGAAAACAAGTTTACACTTCATCTTATTTGCTTATCCCTCAGAGGGTTAAATAAGGGAAAATAGTGCTTCATACTTCTAAAAACATATACAATATTTAATTAGATGCTTTTAGTCTATTGGAAACATTTCATAATATTCGCCATGTTTTTACCTCGTTTGCCTTACTGTGCACCCGTAAAAAAATCATTTGGTAAGGCATGCTCCTGATTGTTTTGTGGAGTTTTTTGGGGGATTCGTATCGAGTTGAAAAAGAAATGTGTATAGTAGTGTGTTCAGTTTTTTTTAAAGAAGAGTTGAAGTTAAGACGATTGAACAAAAAGTATTTAATTGATTTATAAATTGTTTGACAATTGTGTTTTTTGCTTTATTTTTGGTTATTAATAATAAACGTGCGAAGTGTTCACGGTTTTAAAGATGATTGTTATTTATCTTCGAGACCAATTTGAAAATGAATATGTCCCCCCCCCCCCCCCCGTCGTACAATTCCTAGCGCCACCACTGTCGTAATGAATTGAAAAATAAAAATTTCGATTGTTTATAAAATATATAATTATTGCAGTATCTTTATATTTAACTGAGTTACATCGTCATACACTAAGGACATTGTATTCTTCACTGATTTCCAAACTTATTCTTAAACTTATTATTAACAAATTATTAAAAATACTCAATATGTGATTTTCAAAAAAATATTCTCAAAAAGTATTCTATTTCTTTTGTTCTTTAAAATGGTGCCAGAAACTAGTGGCCTTTATTAAAATTGTGGCGGCAATTTAGCTAAGAAGATTCTCAATAGGAATACCATTACGATTTTCAAGGGGCGAAATTCGGCTTCATGACTTACCTTCTCATAACTTCTCTCACAATTCATTACATGACAGCCATATTTATACCTAACTCCATGTGTTCTTTAATGTGACTAATAACACTGGGAGAATCACTAAGTATAGTTGAACACTAACTGCATTTCATAATCTTACCTGTATCTCTAGGCCCCTTTCTTAAAAATGGTTGGTCACGAGATATAAGATATTTTAAAGGCCCATAGATTTTAAACTTTATGTTACAGCTTTCAAAATGGAATTCCATACAAAAAAGAATCATTATGAACTTTGCGATGCAAGTGTTATAGTGATTCACATAATATTTCATTTCTGAAGTTAAAAAACTACAGTGCTCCCCTTTTTATAAACCTCAGTCTGCCATGTTTTAAAGAAATCAATCGTAACTAGTAGTGTTGGGTAGGGTACATATATATTTCGGCTTGTGTGCTTAATCAGAGACCCGCTTATATAAACCTTCGTCAAATAAGACAGACAAACTAGTAGTGACAAACAGTAATTGTAATACTCACCTTATTTGTTTTTATCACCTTGCCGTCTTGAGATCTAGGAATCCACAGGGTCGGAACGCCGCGATTTCTGTCCGCCAGAGCCGTGTATCATGTGTCAACAGTGGGTGTCAACCGCAAAGCAAAACAGTAAAACACCCACCCAAACCATAGATAACCAATAGATAACAGATAACCATAGATATCACCAGATAACCCAAACATAAAGTTCGCGCGTTAGTTGAACAGGTGAGTTGCAAAAGGCTTGTTTAGTTTAATTTGAATTTTCGTCGCACTAGAGCTACACGAGGGTTATTGGCGACGGGCGTCATAATTTAGAACCACAGTCAGGTGACGAGTCGACACCTGAGTAGGCACCCAACGCAACCGTTAAGGGCGATATCGTACGCGGCGTCGGAACTTTGGAGCATATTTAACGTGCCCTCCCTCTACACAGGATATTATTCGTCGGACAATTTTGGCCGCACGGGCCGGCAGTTATTTTGGCGATGCTCGGACCCAAACCTGGGACTTTCCGCATGGAAGACGCCTTCACCGACTGGGCTCCCCAGCCCCCCGCAAAAGGCTTGCGCTATGTGCTTAGCTTTTACTTTACAGATATGATTTTTAAAAAAAAATATATGTTGGAAAATATATTGGTTTAATTCTGAATGTTGTGCCACAATGTCTTAGTTTTTATTTTTTCTACAATAAATGCTGGTCAATGTCACATTGTTTCATCAACATTTTTTTGTTTGGTAAAATAAGGTAATAAGATTAATGAGAATAATTTGCAATAATTACATGCATTAAGATTTAATGAACAGTAAAAACAACTAATGAAGAGCATTTTATTATAATGGGAATGTTTCAGATGCTGTTTCGCTCTTGTTTTCACTTTTCTCCGTACATATAATTCATTGGTTGCTTCGGTTTCACGCACTGCGATGTCATTGGTTGCTTCGGTTTCACTCTCAAAATGACCGATATAGATGAAAAGAATTTTTTGTCTATGCAAGCTTTCTTTCCAAATGTTTTGAACAACCAACAGCACAGGAAGAAGTTGGCATTTAAAAAATTTAATTAGCGAAATATTCTTAGAAAACTCATTTTCGAATACCATAACAAAAGAAATTCCAGGCAACAAATGAAAAAAAATGCAGCTGTTGCTATCCACGACGTAAAACAACCCCATTAACAAATAGCCCCCTTGTTCATATTCTACTCTAAAACTAAAAAAAAATCTTACTCAACACGATGAACGTAATCCATCATTCATGTTTTAATTACTAATTTCTGCTAATTATCACCGATTAACTAAGAAAAACTAGTTGATAAATGACAATATATATGTCTCTATGTTGGCCTAGTATGAGTAATTCAGCAACAACCAAAATTATTGCAGCGGTTGGCAACATGTCACCACCACCCGGACGTGATCGTCACCCACTCCAACAATGCTCCTGCTACGATGCGCTCAACCACGGTTGCTCACTCGCTGCTAATATGCACTTAACGCTGCATGCAACTCAACATTAGCACGCAACTCAATGCAGCACAATGCACAGCGAAGCAGCCTGCGCACGGTTCCATACCTCGTTGTTTAGGAGGGGAGTGGTGTGGCTGTTCACCACACGCGCAACCTCAATATAACATGCTACCGCCTAGATGGCGCTGACTTACCATCAACACTAGATGGCGCTTATTAACTTCTGCGTTTCTACCAGAATTCTAGATAACAACGAAAACAGTAGCATAAAAGCTTAAAAACCGAAGTAAGTCATCTATCCACCTTGGGGATAGTTTTGGTAGACAATGGGTTACTAAGGCTGCTACAGTAAGTTCATTTGAATAGTTTATTTCAAAAACTATTAAAAGGACTTTTCACTTAAGTTGTTTTTGAAATAAACGATTCAATTAATTCAAATTTCATTAACCAAGCATATAAGAGAGATATTTTTTCAGCTCATCTTCTTGAACGGTGTCGAGTTTCCTCGTAAATATACTTCAATATTTCCCACACTTACATCACATAATTTTATTTGTAAATAAGATATAATCAAAGACTTTCAGTGCACCGAATATTTCGGATTAGCACTGTTCGCATAAGCAAGCGTAGACTGATGCATAATTTAGGCTTCTCATAACTTCGATTAAGAATCAGACTAGCTGCTCCGAATAAAGAAGTAAAGTGTTTTGTCTAACAGTCTTGTCCAAAAGAAATGAATAAATAGCAGTTTTTTTTAAAGTAGAGGGGGTGGGGGCAATATACTTGCAGCCAATTTATGGGCACTTTTGGCATCTTAGATTTTGACGACACATGCACCACGGTTCATATGCTTGGTAGGCGTCCATAAATTACGTATTGCGTGTTTAGGGGGGAGGGGGTCAAACCGAATGTCATTAAATCTCACGTAGGAGGGAGGGAAGGGGGGGGGGGGTCCAATCAAGTGTCACGTATTTTTTCTCCGGAAACGTAAAATTGAAAAAATATATAGTTAGATTCCAGTAAATACGTTTCTCGGCATAAATTTGGCAACATCTTACATCCTAATATCTATCATGGCTTTCCAAACCATATTTCAAAGTGTTGGAGCTTTAAAAAACCCTTCATAATTCACCAAAATAGAAATCAAATAAAAAAAAATTACGAAAAATTGATTGAAAAAATTGAAATTTCATTCGAGATGGCAACCATCTCGGCAATTGCCGGAGTTTGTTGTCATTTCGACTTAACGAGAGTTTCTAATGGTCGCCAAATCCGGCCACGATTCTTTTGGTTAACCGAAGCATGTCCGGCAATTTTTTTGCCAAATCTGGTAACCCCGAAAAATCAATTTTATGGCAACCCTTGGCGACAAATTTTAGACGCAATCGCCAACTATCGCATTTTGGGCGAAGTTGTGAAAAATATGACAACGCTTCGCCGCTACTTGTAAAATTTCAATCCTTTGCAATCTACTAAATTCGTAGTGTTTTTAGTAAAAAAAAAAGTATTTTCTATTTTACTGCCATATCGAACAACGTTTTGCACAGAATATTTATGGTTATTTTTCATTTTTTGACTTTTTACAGCTATTCCTGAAATTGCCAATTCTTCGTAATCCACTAATTTCGTAGTGCTTTAAAAAAATGTATTCAATGTTTTTCTGCTGTATCGAACTATGTTTTGGGCACAATATTTAAAGTTATTTTTTCCTTTTTCGCCTTTTTAAAACCATTCCTGAAAGTACACATTTTTGTTGTTTTCAGTCGGCCATTTTGAAAATGGGTAATATTTTTGGTCACTTCAGTCGACCGTTTAGAAGGAAAGTCGCCAAATCCAGGCAGGGTCCTTTAGATTAAACAATTATAATTTAAATTTTACTATACATTACATACTACTACATACTACATACATACATACATACATACTACATACATACATACATACATACATACATACATACATACATACATACTACATACATACATACATACATACATACATACATACATACATACATACATACATACATACATACATACATACACAACATACATACATACATACATACATACATACCATACATACATACATACATACATACATACATACATACATACATACATACTCATACATACATACATATACATACATACATACATACATACATACTACATACATACATACATACATACATATCATACATACATACATACATACATACATACTACATACTACATACATACATACATACATACATACATACATACATACATACATACATACATACATACATACATATACATACATACATAACATACTAATACATATATATATATATATAATATATATATATATATATATATATATATATATATATATATATATATATATAATATATTATATATATATATATATATATATTTATATATTATATAAACTTACTGATATATCCTAAAGTTGTTGTTTTTTTTGGCCTTATTGCAGTCACACACACATTCCCGAAATTGTCAATCCTTGTATTATTTCGTGGTGCTTTTCTCAAAAAAATATACATTCAATGTTTTTCTGCCGTATCGAACTATGGTTTTGTGCATAATATTTATAGTTATTTTTCCCTTTTTCAAGCCATTCCTGAAGAAACACTTTTTTGTTGTTTTCAGTCGACCATTTTGAAATTAGTAGTATTTTGGTTCATTTCGATTGTTGCCATTCCAGAGTTAGAAATATAAGGAAATTTGGGTGCCGTATAAGAGTATTATATATATATAGATAATTAAAATAGCATGCTTTCTTATTGCTTGACTACTCACATAAAATTCTTATAATAAGGACATACGGATGGTAAAGACTATAAAATATAAATCTCTGATGCAATGAATTATTTGAAAGGAAGTTGAAAGTACTGTTTATTAAACAAATTTATAAAAAAAATGAAAAGCTTTAACCTCTTATTAGTTCACGGTCAATAGGGTTTGTAAAGGGATTCAAGCGATAAGGTTTTTTTTAAATATTTCTTTTTAGCTTTCCTTCAAAGCTTATTAACAGGCCGGGAAAATGCTATCAGATCCCTTGAGAAAAATTCATGCTAACATGTTAACGAGGTTCGACCTACTGTAATTTTTACTTCTCTTAAAAAAAACGCTAAAATAATCACTTTTCTGTTAAAAAGATAAATTATGTTAATGACCTTTTGAAGTTTTTGACGATTTTTTAAAATTTGAACCTCAACCAACAGAATATTTTTATATAGTAAAAAGCTCTCGAATAATGCATAAATATTCTTTATTTATACTTTAGCTACAATATAAACAATTTTTAAAACAGTAAATAAATAACTGAAATTAAAATTTATAGCAAAAAGTTACGGAAAGTATACATAATTTTAACTGACAACCTTTGTTCAAAAATGTAAATTATATTGATGAAATAAATAGTTATATTTTATGCGATAATATTGTGTTTTCTAAAAGTCCTATTCCATATATCCAATAATTCATCCACATTAATTTTTGCAAGTCTCTTTAGCATGTTCCTCTTAGGCTCTGTTGCAGCCAGCAATTGAATGTATGAGTTATTTGGATCATCCTTAGTAGCTATTGAAACAAATGTCATCATTGAAAGTCTGCATTCCATACATATCTAAAAAATGAATTTTTTTAAAAACATATATACTTCGAATTTAAAAATACTACAAGCTACGCAATATAGATTTAAAAAATTTCCACATTTATTTAAATACTTCAGCTTTTCAAATATTAATGCGTTTTAAGAAGTGAGTAATAACAAAACATTAAATAAATCCAAACTACATTAAAAAGGGAAGAAATATTAATTAAAACTAACTAGATTTTTATGCGATAATAGGAATGCCTTTCCGCGCTTTCTTAGTAAATAAATGAAGAAGACGATGAATAAACGAAGAATCACATTGTGCTACATTTTGAGACGTCATTCCAAACTAGTTTATGTAACAAAAATATATTTTGCTTTAACTGTTTATAAATGCATAAGAATATATATTATGCTATGTTTCTCATGCTATTGTTAATGAGGCAACATCGATTAAAATGGCTAAACATTACATTTCAATGCTAATTCTATGGGTTATTCGTCGACAGATGCCCGTCCGAAAGTACAGACAGACAGAAGGACAAAATGTTTGAAAGAGAGGTCTCTGAGGTCATACCTTTCTAACAAAAAATTATTTTAAAGATCTGATGGATAGAGTTGATTTTGGAAGGGAAGTACGGACGGACGGATATCTTCAGCCTTTACACTTTCTTAGTAAATAAATAATTATATCAATCAAAGAATCACATTGTGCTACATTTTAAGACGTCATTCCAAACTGGTTTATATGACAAACACCTACTATATAAAGTTTTTATGATACGCTTAACCTACCCACCTTCACAAGAGACATCTCCAGCTCGTTGAGGTGCCTGACGCTGCGATATCCGGCCACCGCGTGTCCGGCAGCCTCCAGGTCATCAATGTCCTTGTCTACCATGGGCACGTGCCCCAGCATCAGTCCCAAGTCCCAGACCAGGGCCCCGTAATGCAGGTCGTCGAAGTCCAGGATGCCGTCGGCCCTGTACTCTGCTGCTGCTGCTGAATGTTTGAGCTGGGCCAAGACGTTGTGATCGTTGAAGTCTCCGTGAAGGTAGCCTTAACGTGGTAAAATTAATATTCATTTAGATGGTGGACAGGGATTGTAAAGTTAATTTTACAAATCTGTTACAGTTACTTAATATGAAAAGTAACTAGTTACAGACTTACAGTTACTTAATACGAAGAGTAACTAATCGCAGTTACTTTTAGAAATTTTAAGTTTATCTAGCATATTTTAGGCGATAAGCATTTAAAGAAAGTATAATTCGTTCTTGTAGTTAATATTGTTCATAAAATGTTAATTTTTTATTAAAAAAAACTTAATGATTATTTTACCAACTTATGTCGAAGCTGAAAATCAGATAATCAGCAACGCTTTGGATAATTAGTTCTGTTGTATTGAGTTATTGGGTCCTTTGGGTCCTTTTCTCACCTCATATATGCCTGTAATTTCAAGGTTTTACAACACATGTTTTTTATATTTTAAAATGGCTTTATACTTTAACGAACGATGAATATTAAATAATGGACAGATTTAAGAGTATTTTAATGGTTTTCTTAAAATAATTTTAGTATTTTAGTAGTTTGCGTTATGAATTAAACTTTAACTATTGAATAAATTACCAAATTGCCTCTTCAAAATTTGCCGCTCTAGGCTACCTAGTTAGAAATACGACCCTGAGGAGTTTGACAGCTGTACTATTACTTTCGGTAGAACCTGATGATAATCCATTAAAAAAACTAACAGATTGTTTTAATACCTTGAGGAACATTATTAAGATGAACCAAAAGTTCAGATGGATATCTCTCCAGGACATTATGAACCAATGTTTTCAGTTCTTGATCTTCTTGACTTTCTAAAAAGGCCCCTACATTACTGAAGAATTTCACGTTGCTGAAAATATCTTTTGTTTTCAGAGATGGGCAGTCCAGGTCCTAATAACAGGAACAAAGTATAAATACAAGCCCGAAAAATTATTGGTACATAAATTTAATAATCAGCGCCAAATAGTATGTTTTGCGAAGATTTTTTTTTTAAATCTTAAGTGGGATCATCGAGTAGGAAGTGAAGTAGAGAGGAAGTAATTTTATTCCATAAGAGCCAAAAATATGTTTATTTTTGGATTTTGTTTTGGATACATTTGTATTAGGATTTTCCCCTCTACGTTTTCTGGTTGTTAGACGAGTAATTTTGAAGCATCTGATGATAGAACTTTCGAAATATAATGATTGAAAGAACATGGTACCGATAATGATTGAAAGACAGGGTCAGTAGACCAATTATTGAGCAATGAGTCTAACCACAATGATATCAGAAATTCGATAATTGGAGTTAATCGAAAAAAGCGTAAATTCA
Source organism: Oedothorax gibbosus (assembly GCA_019343175.1). Lineage (NCBI taxonomy): Eukaryota > Metazoa > Arthropoda > Arachnida > Araneae > Linyphiidae > Oedothorax > Oedothorax gibbosus. The sequence continues at coordinate 22,521,999 of CM033273.1, forward strand.
ACAAAATTCTTAATGTATTATTGTGCTGTGAAATCATATAGTTCGGCGTAATGAAATCAACCAAAACCAAAGTGTAAGGTGCTGTTTTAGCAGTTTGAGTAATAGGCTTTTGTAATAGCTTTTTTTAATTCAACTTTCGTTCGAATGTGTTGGTTTCACAAAAGTTTATAAGAGACATATAAACTTTGATGTACCTGGCATATTTGTTACTGTTCGTCTCTGTTGTATGTCATGTCTAGTAATTCTTTTTGGTCGACCATCAAAAAATTTCCAGGCTTGATACCCAACAAAGACAAACAGTAACAGATGGCCAAGTGAATTTTTTTTTCTGAAATTCGGATAATCAGCAACGCTTCAGATAATTGTAGTTCAACTGTAGATTAAAAACTGATCAGCGGGACAGTGGTCAATAAGCGTTGCAGAACGTTTTTGCTTACTTACTTCTAACGCACTGTGAAATTCTGCTAGCAGTTTGCCCCATTCGAAAAAATTATCTGCTGTGTTTTTAAAAGTAGCCATCGGGACACCTGGGATATATGTAAGAAGATGGATTCCACATTTCATATCTTTATTTGCTTTCCTTTCTGATATAAAGACAAAAAAGTTCAATTAAAAAAAAGGTACAAGGGAATGAAGGAAGATACAAGGAAAAAAGATACCAAGGAAAGTATACAGTGTCCTGAAAAAGACCTTCTGATTTGAAAAAAGAAGAATAAAAAGATCTTTCTTGAGGCATATTTTACAGCGAGGGGTTTATTTTAAGTCATGAATTGAAGAGCTTAGTGAAAGAACGTGCTAAGTGACAAAAAGGTGAAAAAAAGAAAATGAGCTTTTAAGTTTTTCGTTTGCACTTAGATCCGTTATTAACGGTACTTGCAAACGGTAAAAAATATGCTTAACTTTAAGTTTCTTAAAAAGGTGAAACTTGTTATCTTTAAACGATAGAATAATATGTTCACTGGCACAAAAATATCAATTTTTTCAAAAATGTCACTTAGCACGTTCTTTCACAAAGCTCTTCAATTTCTAGTTGAAGTTACATAACCTGGCGATAAGTGGCGCTGCAGCAGCAATGAGATTTAAGTAATGATATTCTTGAAAATTTGGCCCTCAGGGCAATTTTAAGACAAAATCTCAGAATAAAATTCCCTGTAATCCAACGAAGAGACGTAAAAATAGCCGTACCGTCCGTGAAAAATTGTTGGAGGATTTTCACCGTACACTATAGCACGCAATACCTTATACAAGAGACCCCGCATACAAAGAATTTTATTGAGCAATTATGACGTATCTTTATAGCTAATATTCAACATTTCTAGAATATCATTACTTAAAATTTCATTACGTCCACAGCACTTCTGTTGTTTAAAATATGTAACAAAAATTCCTAGTTTAAAAAATATGTTTCTGAGGGATTAATATTCTGCAAGAATTATAATTTTTATCACTATCTATTTCACGATATAAAATTTCAAATATAGAGCGGGGGCCAGCAATATGAGACCCTCCCCCCCCCGGAAATTTTGGACATATACATTTTTGTGTTCGTATTGACATGTACTTTAAGGTTTTAGGTGTTTGCCACCTGAGAATTACAGCGCATACTGGAAAAAGCCCACCGGGGGTTCATAGTGGTGGCCCATGGTCTAATAAGGGAGTCTTTAGAAACACCCAGTATAACATCTTATATGATGCAGGTAACTTTATTGTTGGGTAATGGGCATTCCGCTGCGAAATCTCGGGTTAATTTTATGATTTTACTATAGTCAATAGATGGCAGCACCACAATAATTACGACAGCCTGTTAAATAGTTTAAATAATTGAAGAGCTTAGTGGAAGAACATGCTAAGTGAAATTTTCAAAAAATTTAGATTAGAGGCAATGCATATTTCATTCCTTTCTCTGAAGATAACAAGTTTCCCCTTTTTTAAACTTTTAATTAAGCATATTTTTATAGTTTACAAGTAATGTTGTTAACAGATCCAAGTATAGTACAAAATAAAAATTTTGAAACTCGATTTCTCGTTTTCATTATTTTGTCACTTAGCTCGTTCTTCCACTAAGCTCTTCAACTACGACGTACTGTTAATTGAGTTGAAATGCGTCGCACTAGAGCTACACGAGGGCTATTGGTGACGAGTCTCATAATTTGGAAACAGTCCATGGATTAAGGTAATTCCTGTTGCAATTGGAAAAAAATGAAGAATAGAATAAAACGTCTTGCCTGGATATGAAGATATTTTGTAAAAGTCCCAATATCTTATTATAAAACTAATTACTTCAACTTTTTAGACTCCTCCCCCATATAAATAATAATTAGCTGATAATTAAACGGGGCTACATTTTTAAAATAGAAATAATCTTGTATTGACACGCAGTCGATAAGAAAATTGACTATTTAGTTTGTAGCGAAAGCAAACTTACATTTAAAAAAAGCCATCTATTGAGATTGGGAAAAGAAGCTTTATAGTTGAGAGGAATACACTAAAATAACCATACCTTCTTTCTCTTGTAGTGGCACTCTCTCCAATGTCCACGTTTTTCCTTCCAGATTCTTTATAGGAAGTGGTACTCGTAAGCCTTTTTTAAATAAATGAATAATCCCTGCATGTACTGATTCTGAAAAGTAACAATATTCTTTTCTAAGTTTTAAATGAAACAAATTTTTCAAAAAAACCCTTAAGTCTAAATTTTATTAAAATTAAGTTTTTGACGTTAATAAATTCATCCTACGTAAAAAAACATTCTGTGAAGAAATCATGTTAATTAAGTGGTTTGCACAGCCATGGGAAGCAACAGAAAATAGTTTTCTTACGTTTACAGCTAATATTTCTCATGCTTTATTTAGTGACCTTTCTTTAGTTTACAGACAGTAGATAAATATTAATCAGTAAATAAGAAGCTATTTACCGAAATGATTTTCCATCTTGCTTTTGTAAGTGTTTATAATCTTGAGTACATATCCTTCATCTGATATTTCTTCGATATGAGGATTTTGATGATGTTTGGATACCTATGAAAATGAGTCTTCAAGTTCAATTAAAACATTTTTAACTAAAAATGAAAAAAATTGTCTAATTAATCGATCCATAATTTGTTATGTTATTTAATTATTACTTTATTAAAATTTTAATAGTCACTTGGATAGTTTACTTAAATATACACCGTCAATAATATATTCCTTACAATAATAAAGGTGTTTAAAGATTAGAATCCAGACCCCACAACCTCAACTTTTAGCTTCCACACAACGTTTATAACGTAAAAAGTGGAAGGTATTATAATCGTTCAGTCCGTCCGTCCATTTGGTTCTATTTAAAAGCGGCGAATATTACATATTTATTCTTTGAAATATAAATTAATTTAGCAAACGATAAGAAATAATTATTGAATTTTCGAAAGAAAAAATAAATGAAACTAGCCAAATTTAGCGTGTAAATGTTTAATACTGAATTATTAATTCCACACAAATGTTGAGTGGAAGCGGGCTAAGTGACAGATTCTGTTACAAACCTACTTGTTCCTTATTATTACAACTAAAAACCACTGCATACATATTATTACATTTACCTACAATACATTTTTATCATTTTTATTTTTTCAATTAAGTACATAAATTAATTCATTAAAGTTTATCGGTTTTACCATTATTGCAATAATCCATTCATGCAGTACTTCATTTAATGATTTTAATACATAGTGTATGTATTATTTTTTTATTATATATGTATGTATTTAAGATGTTAATTAATTGATGTAATATATAACGGAATGAATAAACCTTATATTTTAAATTTCTGACATTTATCTGAACATTCATTTTTTAATGAATTATAAATTTTGGTAAATTGTTCAATCTTGTATTATGTCTCTCTACCAGAAAAAAACTAGGAGTATGTTACACTACGTGACTTTCAATTTCTTCTTAATAAATTAATGCTTTAAAAGGGAATTATATACCTTATAAGGTAATTTCAATACCTTTAAAACTTAAAAACCATTTGCACATGCACTCTTTTTTCGAAAACCATGTTATGACGTCCGACAGGTACTAGGAAATGGTGTACCAAAGTTGAAGTCCACAGTTCCCTTAGTTCAAGCTGTAGAGTGGTTTCAGACAGACATACAGACCAATGTTTAAAAAAATGCTTTTTTTTATTAGGCCCTCCAAAACGTGTAAAAAACACAAAATCTTCATTTCGGATATTCGCCCCCATCGCTATACTTTCATTACCTTATATTTCTAAAAAAAAAACTAAACTCCTCGGTGCAACACCCGTTAGTGGGCCAATGCCTGCTGTACCCATTTGAGCTTAAGTGACCAAGGGCTCTGGGGTGCCAGGCCGGTTAGGTGGTCCACTCACATGGAACCCCCAGTGTTTAGTTCCCAAGCATGCTTGGTCCTCATTTTATCGACCCACTTAAGGGATAAAAGGAGGATTCAACTTCGCCCAATCCGGGAACTCTATCATATGACCTATGGCATGGCAATGCGACGCACTACCGCTAAGCCACTGGGCTTTACATTTCATTTTAGATACAGTAGAACCTCGATTTTCCGTCCCTCTTTTATCCGGAACTCTCTGTTACCCGACCGCGTAAGTCAACATCAAAAAATTTCTCCAACAAGGTCATTCTTGGTTGTTCACAAAAGAAACCATACTAAGAAATCTACGTCGAGTCAAAAATCGAGAATCTCCGGCGATTCTGAAATCGGAATTCTCCGGCAATTTTGAAAACGGAATTCTCCGGTTATTCTGAAACCGGGAATTTCCGGCGTTTATGAAATCGGGAAATTGTGGTGATTTTTTAAGGTAGCCAAACTTCGATGGCAACTCACAAAATAAGAGCAAATTTCTGACTTCTATCTTATATTTTCGGAAAACTCCGGGAATCTTCTAAAATCGTGAGACACTAGGTGACATCTACTATAAAATTAGAAAAAAAGCAATTTTTCCAGAACTCCGCTCAGTTATTTAAACAAATAAGAATAGAAATTTGAAAAATAATGTTTTAGCACTTTCTTTTTGTTACGAAGTCTCAGTTTCAGAGATAATTTAACACTAAAATTTAATGATTGCAACTGCGAAACCAGCGTGGATTTCGGACGTTGGTGAATATAAGGTCCGCAGACTTTAGACTCCCTCTCTGTACCATATAAGTTTTACTACTTAATTTAAATTCTCTATTATCCGGAATTTTCGATTATCCGACCTACCTCCGGTCCCAACTAGACCGGATAATCGCAGTTCTATTATAATTAAAAGTAAAAAAAAAACCGTTAAAATATTTTTGCTTACCTTTATGAGGAAGTTTTGGTCGCTGAAACTATTCAGTGGCTTGATTTCCGTCACTTCGAATCCATACAAGCGCGATGCCAGTTCAATTGCCAGCTCCTTTGAGACGTGAGGTTTGAACATCTCGCTTATGATTTTTCCTAATACCTCGCCTAAGCAATGAAGATCAATCCCAGATATTTAAAAAAAAATACATGTAATATATAATTGTAATACAGTGTCCTAATATTCAGTTCTTTCTTAATAACTCTCCGTTAATGTCTTGCCGATCCATTGAACAGTTACAAAGCGTTCTAATATACATCAATGTATTCTTTCCCAGAGAAATCGCAAAAGCATCATAATTTGTTTTGACTCCACTCTTCTCACAACATTACTACTGAAATAAGATTTACTTTTTAATTAGACTTCGATACGTGAGTTGTGTGCTTTTTAGCGGGGCTCTCTCCTTAATAGCCGTAAAGGCTTCTTTACTACTTTAAATATTTCATATGAACTAAATAAATGATCTTGGACGTCCAATCTCCCTTCATTTCTGGAGTTAACTAAAGAATAAGTATCTCTTCTGTGTAAGGGAAAAATCCCTTACATACATTAAATAAAACTTTTTTTGTTAAAAATAGGGGTGAGTAACACTACATCACTTTCAATCACCACTCAATAAATCTATACACATTTAAAAGTAAATATATAAAGAGATGGTGAAACAGGAGGCGGGGGCTGCAAACCCCCTGTCGGACAATACTAGCAACCCCCCCCCCCCCTTCCCGCCACGGAACTTTTGAATTTCGTCGGAGGAAAAGAACTTAACCCAGCAGGTAGAATTCTGTTATTATTGCAGGCACTTGACAAATCAGGTAAATTTGAATACATTTACATTACAAAATTGCAAAAATAAAATATTTTTCTAAGTTTTAAAATGAATAAATGCTTGAAATATGTACGCTCTTCTCCTTTTATGCATATTTAACTTTCGTATAATGTACACATAGCTCTACTTTTATATAAGTATAATTTAGTTTTACATTTTGAAACGTATTTGCGCTTCGTATATTTCTGATTAATCACCTTCATAATTTAACTGTTAATAATTCAAAATTTAAAGAGTTTAATTTATTTATTTTACATTATAGCTTAGCACTAAAAAACTTTAAAACTTTTGCAAAGCTACAAAACTTTTAATTTCCACTAAATAAATCATTTCACTCATTTAAAGGCATTTATATACTTTATAGAGTAATTTCACTAGCATTAAAACCTCAAAAGTTTTATATCAGCTACCGTAGCACCGCGAAAACCTTATTATGACGTCTGGCAGCTATTGGGAACTCGTGTAGCAGTTTTGGAGTTGGTATCATTTTTTCGTTTTTACGCAATACTTTTAAGACCATAAAAGTTTTATGAAAACTAACCTTTGCGCGTGACCAATTTTCTCAAAAACCTTATTATAGCGTTAAACAGGTGCTAGGAACTCGTGTAACAAATTTGAATTCTGTAGCTCTTCCTCTTCTAGTTCGATTTGTCGATCGGTTTCAGACAGACATGTATACCGACCAATGTTCAAAAACCACTTTTTTAGAATCAGCATCCTCCTAAACGTGTAGAATACACAAAGTCTCTCTTTCTGATTCTCGACCCTATCGCAATACTTTCATTACCTTATATTTCATATTAGGTAATTGAAAGTAAAAAAAGTTATATGTGTGTGTGAAGATAGTTTTATTAAGTTTTTACATTAAAAATACTTATTTACACTTTATAATAAGTTTAAATGTATGGTGTCCCAAAATATAGGAATATAATGAGAGTTTGCAGTTATTCACTTTTATTTTTCATACTATAGCAAAAAAACCGCTGCTTATTGTATATACCGACTTATAGATATGTTATTTCAAGACCAGCTAATTGCATTTCTTAAAATATTGGTAATACATAATTAATTCAAATAAGCTAAAACTTACTATTTGAGGGCTCTGTATTCGACATGATTATTTATTTGTTTTTCCTGCTAGTATGACAAATGCAATTTCTTAAAGAGGCGTACTAATAAAGAGCAATTTAATAGCGATAGTGTCAGCTATAATCTACACAATCTTATGAAACAGAGTGAAACAAACGAACTGATGCGTTCAATTGGCCCCTCTTATCAATATTTTTTCATATCGCTATACATTTTTGTCAGATTGATAAGTTACGTCAACTATTCCCAACCTTGCTTCGCCACCCGCGACGCGTCTACTGACAAGACAATCCGACAAACGCCCATTGCGTTTCAATTGTCTTTAACAGGTTTTTATAGAAGTGGCCAAAGCGCCCCCTACGGAAAACGTCTTGGAAAGTTGGAACTATATATAAGAGTAGAGGGGATGGGGTATACTGCGATGGGCAGATAAACTGAAGTAACTTACATTCAACGATGTATAATAATGGATGTACTACTGAATGTTAAGAAAACGCGGCCGTTGACAAAAGCTAGGACGAAAACTATTTGGCTTCTTTTCTAATTTGGCGCTTTTACTTGGCTCCAATTCTTCCAACGATTTCATCGATCTACAAATATTACTTGATATACCAAAATACTTAGGAAAATGAGGCCACTGCCAGATCTATGTTAGCGACTGTTATTTTTTCTATTCTTTATTATATTTGGAGGAAGGTGTGGTGAACGAATGTAAAAAATATGAAATTTAAGTATTATTTTTAGGAGTAAAAGGTATTTGGTATACAATTTTATATTCTCCTTCGAAAATGCATTTATATTATGTATTAGTATTTATTCATGCTATTATTGACGGTGTTTGGAGAAAGGGAAAAATTTGGTTTTAATGGGCTTGTTTCACGTGGGATCTGGCAACAGCTCCGCGGTCGTGTTTTCATTTTTCTCGAATTACTTTTGCGTTGGTATTATCCAAATTCAGTTTTCTAAAAATATTTTAATTATTTTTTTAAAATTCCAACTTCTTTCAATGCAAGTTTTCCTTGATAAAGGATTAAAACAACCAACAGCACAGTAAGAAGTTGTAACTTAAAAAAACCAACTAAAATAACTTATTCTTAGAAAACTCAATTTCGAATATCAACAAAAGTAATTCGAGAAAAATGAAAACGAGATCGCAGAGCTGTTGCCAGATCCCACGTGAAACAAGCCCATTGAAAAATAAAATGAATACTTTTAAATAAAATTTTATTTACAATATTGTAAAAAAGAAAATCATTCTTCATAAATAATAATAATTTCTTAAATAACGTTTTGTTTGTCCGTGCGCCGACACAGGACACAAGAATTGCTTATTTTCACTTTTCTGTTACTATGATAAAACACAAATTAGATTTACTAGAGAAATTAAAAATAATCCAATTAATTAAAATAATAACTTTCGAGCAGTCTATAAGATATTTAAAAATAAGAAAATTTAAACGTTGCGCATCATCTTTTGTTCTATGAAAGGAAATAAAAGATTTTTACAAAAAAAACTTTTGAAATTTGATCATTTCCAAAAACTTTTGTCTGATAGAATGAAACTTTTAAAAAAGAACACAATTATTCGAAAAGTTCATAATTAATTATTTAATCGTAAATGATATAGAAATAAAAAATGTTTAACTTCCCTTCCGTACACGATGAATGCTATTCCCAAGTCTTTCTTTTAGTGGAAGTGTAAAATTAAAACTCCTGATTTGATTTTTCTTAGCAAACGATAATAAATGTAGAAACGAAAATTAATACATTCGGCGATTGATTTCTTCGCATGCTCACCAACCCTCATCATCAGTATTGATTGCAGAAGTAGATGTGTGTTGACACACTAGATCGCTACTTCCAGTTATATTGAGTTCGAAAATTAAATTTAAATTAAAAAAAATTGACTTTGGTGGTCAAGTTTAGAGAAACCGCCAAATGACGTCATTTTCTTTACTGCGCATGCCCTGGATCGCAAAAAAACGGCCGCGCTTTTTCAGATCCGTAGCCATTGGAGCGAGACACGGCTGCTTACATTATGACTTGGACCATTGATGCAAACACTCAATTACTCTTACCGATAAGAAAACATACTAGAAAAAACTAATTATTTCAGAATAAAAACGTTACAATTCATTTTTGCGGTTACTGCAGTTTGCCCGCCCACGGCGGTATACGAGTCTGGACTTCGAATCAAAATCATAATTGAAGAGTAGAAGAACGTGCTATGTGAGATTTTTGAAAAAAAAATAAGATTTTTGTGTCAATTAACACTTTATTTAATCCCTCTTTTATAGACAAAAAGTTCCCCGTTTTTCATAAACTTTAAGTGAAGTATATTTTTTACCATTTCCAAGTATATTTTTTGACCGATCTAACAGAAAACTTTAAAAAAGCTCATTTTCTCAGTTCGTTTTCACCTTTTTGTCATTGAACACATTTTTCCATTAACCTCTTCAACTATAATATATGCAACCAGAGTGCGTGTATTGTTACTATTATATATGATGCAACATGTTTAATCAATGTATATATTATTTTATTATTTAAGTATTTTCCCAGTTTAAAAAATAAGTTCTAAATAAGACTAAAATAGCTTACTTTACTGTTACTTAAATGAACAAGTAGGTTTGACAGTAACCTGTCACCTAGACCGCTTCTACACAAGATTTTATAAATTATAAGAAATCGCCAAAAACAACTATTTCTATTAATTTTCCTTTTCAAATAAAATTAATATCATTTATCGTCAGCTTAATTAATTTGAAGTTCGAAGAATACTTAGATGTTTTTAACAACAAAATATGAAACTAATCATAACTGCAGAAAAAATAAAGATATAAATTAAAACCAACCAGATTTTTTATACAAAAAAATCTCATGCCATGCCGATTTCTTAGTAAAAAAAAATAATGTGTGAGCAAGAAAAGAATCATATAGTGCTACATTTAATAACGTCATTTCAAACTCATTGCGAACTTATTATTTTTTTCACTTCAAATACTATTTTTAATTGAATAAAGTTTCTCATTCTATTGTTGATGGGGTAATAGCGATTTAAATGAATAGAAATTACATTTTAATGCTAATTCAATGGGTAATTCGCCGATAGGCAATAGACTGATGTACGACAAGACGTACAGAAAGACGGACAAAAGATATGAAAGTTGTTTCTCTGAGGTAATATCATTCTAACAAAAAAAATTAGATTCGATAGAAACGATTTTGGAAGGGGGTACGGACAGACGGACAACGTCAGCATATCAATACCTATTTTTGTCATTTTTTTTATTCATTCGAATTAAAAAAAAAGTAGGCCAAAAATATAATGTGTCTGTGTAATCACCGTAAACTAGTGGATTACCTAAGCAAAAGTAAGTATATAGTTTTTTTGGGGGGGAATTTTTGGATAATCTAGAAATTTGAGGGACGAGAATAAAGAAAGAATTTTCAAATAATTTATGAATAATCATCAATATTTGAAATTTGTTTCAAACCGTCGATTCTTTATTCATATTCAAATATTCATCAGCATCAAAGTAAGTGTTTTCCAGTAATTTCTTGTCCAAAACATAGTTTTCCAAGTGTAAATAGAGTTCTTTACTATTGTAGTAAACATTGTTTTTAGCTGGAACGCTTTTAGAGGATGCCCTTCCTTGTAATTTTTCGATAATATGTTGCCGTACAATGCTGATACACTCCTGAAGCACGGTGAAATCAGGCCTGTTTTTAGATTCCTTGTTCCAACAGGCCAACATCACCATATAACTAAAAAATAACAATAACATAGGATCGATATTTTGGAATTCCACCAATATGAAATCAAAAATCAATTAAGCATTAAAAATATGACATATTAAAGTGTTGTTACAAATTTTAATACATTGATTTAATTTTAAGATGGATATCAATTTAAAATAATGAACTTTATTAGTAGTTGACCTAACTTAAAATTTATTTTTAATTTTTTCAACATTAATATTTGTCTAAATAAACTTTATTGCTATGTTACTAATAATAAAGTGCTATGAAACTTGTAAATTTTAATGATAATTTACAAGTACACTGCGATAAAAGCAGGGCATGATCTAGAAAAAGTCAGACAATATGCACAGCAAATTTTGGGTTTTCCTTTTACGGAAAATGCTGTGTAGATTGCTCGTAATAATGAGCTAGTTGGTTGATGTATCATATTTTTTGCTACTATTTTATCGGCTTCCTTATAACATCGATCAAACCAATCACGTTAAGTCAATGTCTGAGTCAAAGTAACGAAAAAAGTGGAGTCTCAGAAAATTTTAAAATTAACTTACATTTTGTGGGTCTACATCATTTAGCATAACAGATATTAAAATTTAGAGGCACTAAAATTTGGGGACCCTAGGTCCGTGCCAAATGGCTTTATGGTAGATCAAGCTCTGGATAAAAGTGTGTCAAGAAAAATGATTAAAAATATAACTCTTAATAGTAAACTTGTTCAATCAAACTCGGATTAAAAATAGTATTACTGCCTTCCTAAAGGTTCTGAACTCAACAAAAATAATCATACTGCAATCGTATTTATAAAGTACAAATTAAACAAACGTTTTAACTAAAGCGATACTTACAGAGCTTGTGGACAAAATTGGGGTTTGTCAAGTCTGTTTCCTAATTTAATGTATTCCAGCAGATCCCAGTTTCCTACGTGTGCATATGGAAGACTTCCACGGGTCATGAGTTCCCAGAGTAATACTCCGTACGACCACTGCAAGGGATAAAAGTTTTAATAAAAAAATAGAAAGGAATTAATTATTACAACTTATTATATATAGAATAATAATTTGACAAAAAATTGCCGGAATTATGTAATATAGTGTTAATATCATGCATAACCTTGGCGTAAATTTAAACAGCTAAATAAGGTGACCTGGGGTTATTATTGGACACTGAAAATCGGGGTAATTACTGGACAGGGACCGAAAACCATAATACATCCTAATTTATTGCGTCTAACAAACCAAAATTTGTTAATGACATATCCAGCAATGATCTGATTAATTATTGGAATGAAATTAATATTTTTTCGCAAAAAATATATTAATAACCAAAAGGGCTTGAAAAAAAAGGGTTTTTAATACCATTGTTTTCTTCGTTTATTTGATTACTGGTGGGAACTTGCAGTTAATTGTAGGCTTATCTGTTGGCACACAGTTAATTGTAGGCTTTAAATTTTTTTTATTTGTAACGCCACATGTTGGCAGTCTTATTTTATGCATCAAATACTCACATTTCGAATAATATTTTAATTTCATTACACTATCAGTAATAGAGTGGAAATTGTAAACTCTTTTATTATAATACATGTATCACAAGTTGTAGGAATTAGTAATATAAAGTCACACTCACCACGTCTGTTTTCGTCGAGTAAACCTGTCTCTCTATGGACTCCAGTGCCATCCATCTGTATGGTAACTTCGCGGTTCTGTCGTTGCAGCAGTAGTAGTCATCCACGTACACGTCACGGGACAGACCGAAATCTGCCACCTTCGCACAGAGGGTAGAATCTAGTCTGAGGCCCGAGGAATAAGAAAAAATAAACTAGAGGTGTATTTCATTTTTACTTTATGATTTACCATTTTAAATAAGCACTATAGCAGTTTGTAGGAGGTCCGGTAAAATCAGGCTAATAGAGTGATATATACAAAATGCACCATTATATTACGCTACCTATGCCATCGTATCAGTTGTATATGCTCCACCCACCTCACGCTCTACAAAACAATGATTAGACCAGTTCTGCAGTAGGCCTCTCCGGCTTGGGCTGCAGCCCGAAGAACTCACAGAGACAAATTGCAGACTTTCCAGAACAAAGCACTACGCAGAATTTTATCGACCTTGCTTTTCTGCAAGTATGTTTTTATATCGTCCCATTGTCCATGTTTATGTTCATTTTTATTATGTGTATCTGTCCTTTTATGAATTGTTTCTTGTTTTATATGGTTATTAATTGTTTGTTTCTTTTCAGAAGTTTTTAGATCATGCTATGAAGAGCCCTGAGGCACCCCCCTTCAACACCTTACAGCGAGGATTTTGTCCAGTTTTATTCCCCGTCAGTTAACTCCTTTTCGAGAAGATTTCGATGAATTAGTAAGGACGCTTCTCGTCGACACTCGTTGGTTATTTTCCGATTTCCGACTTTCGGAGTAGAGGTGCAACTGCAAACATGTCATTAAAAACTTCTAACTATTTTATAACTATATAATTGAATTGTTTTAGTATCAAGTCGTCAATGGTTGTCCCCCCCCCCCTCCACTAAACATGCATTCAAATGAAAACCAAAGTGAATATAACTTTTAGTCGAATAAGACTATAATATTTGTTCGTAAACACCAACCCCTACTTTATTATATTCGATTCCCGTCAGCGCGAATTCGTTGATAGATTGGAAATGCTTTCAGTTCATCTTAAAAGAAATTTCATGTTAAGTAAATTCACGTTACCAGCGTGAACAGCCTAAACAATTTTAAATTACGTTTTAAATTACGTTTAATTAACGTTTATTAAAGTTTCTGAAAAAAATATGTTTGTAAATATTCTTTAATTTCGATTTTTTTAAAAAAAACCTCAGTTTTCATTCCAAACTATAAAAAGTATCCATTCCAATTTACCGATTAAAATATATCTAAATGTGAATGAAACAATAAAAGAGTAAAAGGTAGTATATATAAAATAATTTATAATAGATGTAAACTAGTTTTTCTTACATGCAGTTCCTGGCTGCTAAATCGCGATGTACAAACTTCTGGTTCACTAAATAGGCCATTCCAGAAGCAATTTCTAAGGCAAATTTCAGAAGGTGGGAAACTTGGAGAACCTGTTACAAATTTGAAAAGTGAAGGACTAACAATCCTCTACTTTGTGATTTAATTCATTAACATTACATCCACTGTAAAACTTTGGTGAAGCTTTACTTTGTAAAAACCGTGGCACCACTTTCTTACACTTACAGTCGCCACCGAGTTTACGAAGTAACGTTCACCAAACTTTACAGTGTCTTAGAATAAGAAATAAATATCCAATTGCCCAATGAATTTGAGAGATAGAAGACTTTTTCAGATACCTTTCTTATGAAAATCGAGTATCTGCAGTGAGACGAATAGGAACACCCTATCATACATCCTTTTGGAAAATCCAATATAATGCAACTTTACCACGAAACAACCATGGTCGCGACGCGTTACGCACAGTTATAAACTAGTTTAACGAACGGACCAAAATTTTAATGGATTGAATATGGCAGGTGCCACTACAATGAGCCCTTTGTTGGGAAAATTAAAACGTATATTGGTGCTATCCCGTATGATTCTGTACATCCAATTGCACATTTTTTTTACATATACAGGAAAGTTGCTGTGTGGAATTGTTTCTAAAATTTTAAAGAAAGTTACTGGTAAATTTTAGGAACATAACTGCTAACAATTTGGCGCATCACAGCCTCCCAAAACTTCCCAGTAACGTTACTGAATTTCCTTAGTGCTTATTTAACGAGAAATGAGCAATGCATATATCTTTACCTTTTGTCTTGTGATGGGGTATTTTGGGGGCTAAGGCACCTCTGCTTTTGAAGCATTTTGTACCAACCCCAAATCCCTGAAGTGATTCGGTGGTAGGAGCCACCCTCAACATCGAGCCGAAGAGTCCATAGCTTCCTCATGCGGCACGGAAGAGGGCAGCACCGCTACCACGTTTCTCTCGTTCAAGTATACTACGTAATTATGTCCGCTCAAAGACACTACACACGTTCCTTGTTCGAATGCAACGTGATAGAGGAGCAGCACTACTACCACGCTGTCTCCAATGGGTCTACTACTACTAAGGTTCCCTCATTCGAAAGTAACGCGATAGAGCACTACCGACCGTAAATGTATCCTTCTAATTTTAGAGACAGAGGCCAACCAGAGGATCCCAGAATAGGCTTGTCACCCCCAGAGGTATTGATTTGGTATGGGAACTTGGAGGACTTTGTGACCACGACGAACTAACGTGCACCAGACACTATTCATTAGCATACACGGGAGCGTCTTCGGCCAGTAGGGATCGAACTCGCAACCTGAGGGATGTCAGTCCAACACCCTACCAACCAGGCTTATCTCTTTACCTTTGTCTTGTCCCTTATGAAGGAGCACAGATCTCCGTTCTCCATGAATGGCAGAACTATGGATGGGCCGCTGACCTCCTCGAAGCACACCCCGAGCAAGCTGAGGACGTTGGGGTGGTCGAAGTCCTTCATCACGAGGGCCTCACACAAGAAGCTCTCCACCGTCTTGGGGTTGCTCCAAGTATCTGTCGCATTCAGGAAAAAATTAAGTTTGTAGCTGCCTCAGTAACCCATAGTCTATCAAAAGGACCCTCAAGGTGGAGATGAGTTTCTTCGGTTTTTATACTACTGCATACGTTGTAATCTAGAATACTGGTAAGAATGCGGTGGTAAATCAACGCCATCTAGTTTTGGATGGTAAATCTTTGCCATCTGATGGTTGATGAGATTGCGCGTGTGGTGAACCGCCACAAGTTGTATATTTTTTTTTCCAACAGGGCTGCTTTATTGGCGGCTAAGCCATTGCAGAAGCAACATGTTCCCTAGAACTGAGAGCCATTTTTTTTATGGCTCCGTCTATTCGACTCTTGCTACCAATTTTGACGCTCAGATTAAAATGAAACGGAGCTCTCTGTGGATGTTAATAAATGTCAAAATTTAATTTTGCCGAGAGAACCCAAGCCAAATGAGTACTCAAGGGATATTTTACATGTCACATAATCATATGACACGCGTGCCTACGATTTTCCCATCCAGAACATCTGACTACTCAGCCGGGGCTCAAACCAGTAAACTTAGATTTCTGATGAGGACATGTAATGACTCTCAAACACTGAGCCGCTTAGAATATAGTTAAGTCTCTTTAACGTTTCAATTACCAGCTAGAAAGCAATGCCAATTTCAATGCGGGAGAAAACAAAGGCAGATAGCTTAGACGACGTATTTATTATTAAGAGAACATCAAAAGTGTTTTCCGGGAAGATGGAACTTTTTTCTTAAAATTCTACGGTTATATGTTGTGTTTGTGGAGAAAATTTAGTGGTCATATAATTTCGGAACAGTTAAGTTCGAGTTTCTGTAGAAGTTGTTTATCCTTGTATTTAGTAAACATGCAGTGAAGTAATTTCTAGCAACATTTAATTATTTTTTCTTTTAGCCTGTTGTAGCGTGAGGGGATCCAACCCATTCCAGGAACTGATTAAGACTCCTAGCTGTGACCCCATGACCTCTTGAGTGGTGTAGAGTTTGCTCCTAAACTCATCGTACAAAAATGTAATATATTTCTTTAAATATAGGCTGTAACCTCAATTTAATAATAAATATGATCACTGCTACCATTCGACCTTCATATAATTAATTATACGACGGTACACTGTGAATAACTTTATTGTATCTTTACGTTGTTGGATAAGCGTCATCATTCATCAAAATTGTAATTAAATCCCTCAGCATTAGTTGCAGTTCTTTTGTACTATGGTGTGCAGGGCCTGATCTTCCATAAGGCCAGTTAGGCCGGGGCCTAGGGCCCCCAAATTTCATTTTCTTTTATGTTAAATGTTGTGAACCCTCAAAATGTTAGTAGATTTCATAATTATTTAAGGCCTTCCCTTTTTTTTTAAGCTTGACTTTGACTTAGACATTGACTCAACACGATTGGTCTGATCAATGTAATAAGGAATAAGATAGAAAAAACTTAATACATCAGCAAATTAGCACTATTGTTAAGGGCAATCGTACACAAAAAAAAATCGTAAGCTTCCCCCCCCCCCCAAAAAAAAATCTATTGTTCCTATAGTCTGTGTTTTCATAGACCGGGCCCTGTTGGTGTGTATAGGTCTGGACTGTATTGGATACATACGTTCATGAAGAGTTTTAATAGCCACTTTTACGGCTTCTGTTTCTTCTAAAAGTTTAAGTGCTCCTTCAAACACACAACCAAATTGTCCTGAAAAAAATGACCAACTATTTAAAAACTTGAAAAATAGAAAAGAAATAACAGTGAAGTGACTGAATCGGAATTCAAATATATTGGAGACTGGGTAGCCTTGGCCATAGTTTCAGAATTTTATTTTGATAAATTTTATTTTTACACTAAACATTTCATGTAATAGCACATATTAAAGGAAATTTTATTGGCAACAAGTATATAATAGTGATAATATAAATAATGCATTTTTGCTTTTTTTTAAAAAATATATTGTTTTTTAAAACTTAGAAACTTGGCCAAGTCTCCCTTATTAAGGGAGATTTGGCCCATGGTATACGTATGGTAAGGGAGACTTGGCCCATGCAAAAATG
This sequence comes from Oedothorax gibbosus, assembly GCA_019343175.1. NCBI lineage: Eukaryota > Metazoa > Arthropoda > Arachnida > Araneae > Linyphiidae > Oedothorax > Oedothorax gibbosus. Next base: position 22,539,632 of record CM033273.1, read on the forward strand.
CCTAATTTTAAAGGGCAAAATTATAAATAATTCAAATTAATTTTGTAAGCATTAAATGTAAAAAAAATTATATTATAATTCAAAACTCTGGAACTCATTTAAAAATCTTGTTTACCGTAATATTTAGAGTAATACATTTTTCTAGTATTGTATGAATTAAAAATTCTAATATTGTCCATAACAAATAATTTTTTATATTTATGTTAAATATATTTTATTCAGTTTGTACACACATTAAAATACACAAGATATAAGCCTCAGTTTTATTTATTTTTTATTTTAACGGCACAAACTGTAAACGTCAGTCAAAGCGCACTTTCGTTCGTCCCCCTCTCTCTATAAAGAAAAAAATCTGATTATTTCTTAATATTAATCTGGAGTATTATTATACTTGAATTAATAACTTATATAGTTTTTGCAGAAAAAGTTTGATATTTGGTCATAAATGATAAATTTGATTTAGTTGAGGTTTTCGTTTTATTCTAAACAAGTACAAATACTAATAATCAATCTATTACCTTCATAAAATTATAATCATACGTTATTATTAACCATGTATTTGATAAACATTATGTATAGATTTTCATATCTAGTTCACTTAGGGAGCCTTGGTCCAGTGGCCAACCCTCCCCACCTAGACATTTCTTAAAAAATGGCACATGGTGTTTGAAGCCTACTTCATTGCACAAACTTTCTAGCTAAAATAAAACCTTAATGTAACAGTATTTTAAAAATACCATATACTTAAACTTAATTGAATTGGTTTTTCTAAAAAAATAATACAAATTATGTCTAAAACGTTTACTTTTTGGGGAGAGAAACTTTCTTTTTTTATTTTCTCCTCAATGCAAAAAAGTAGCTCAATAAAACTAAGGTGGCTATCTGCTGACAACAGTAGCTTTGAATACCATCTATTGAGAAAATGCTAAAATATTTTTAAATACTAAAATTTAAAGGTGGGCCAAGTCTCCCTTATGGCCAAGGCTCCCCAGTCTCCAATATGTTTATACCTTCTTTTTTAAAAATTCCAAAAAATCGCAAAAATATCATAGTTCGATACTGTACATAAAATTGAACTCATAGAACGATTTGTTAAATTACTTAAACATTACTTAACGATTCGATCAAATCGATTGAAATTAATTAAGATTACTTCGATTGCGAAATAACTTACATTAAAAAAATTGATAATTATTTAGATACTAGTGGCTATAATTTATTCTTCTTTTCTTTAAATGTTAGACGAATATTGTTTAATAGAACTGTGAAGGTAACATATGTATAACTATTTAACAATTTATGCACTGAATTGAGATCGAATTTTGATTTTTTGCCATTGCCTATTCTAAAGCTATCTGTGCAATTAATATTAATATATATTATAGTAAAAAAATAGTTAAACGCAAAATGCACTTTTGAATTTATATTCGTTTTCTTCCTTTCTATTCATAATATCTAAATTTCACTGACCAACAACGAAATTTTGTTGAATGAATATGATTTACCACTTTAGACTTTAATGTTCTAAAACCGTTAAAAAAATCAAAAAGTTCCACCGTGTCTCCATTTTCTCCAAATGAACAATGAAAAGTGAAACAGCGGCCTTATATGTGATACTTACAAGTACCGTCAGTGGATAAATTGTTAAAGTAAAATGCTAAAAAAAGAAATAGTCAAACCTTCACCGACTTTTTCTCCAATGACCAGTCTCTGTTTCAGAATGATTAGGCGCTTATTCTCCAAAAGTGTCATTATTTCTTGATCTACATGATGTAGCTCATTATTTTGGTTTTCCTGTAAGATGGCATCTGCTGGTGCGACATTTACTGAAGGATTTGTTCGCATGACATGGTATTCTAAATGTAAAGACAAAATTGAAAAGAATCATGCATTTTAAATTGAATGAATTTTGATTATTTTTCTATAAACAGCAGATTCTTATACATTGTCATAAAAATTTTGGGATTCCAATTATGATGCTGTAGATATATAATAATGTTAATACATCAAGAATGACATTGTTTTTTTGAAATTCAGAATCGCATATATCACTAGCCAATAAGGCATTCTTTGGACTTCGCTCCATCTTGAAATCTTGTTTCCTCTCCAGAAAAACAAAGTTTAGTTTATAAAACTCTCATCAGGCCGGTCCTAATATATAGTTCAGAAACTTGGCCTCTAACTAAAAAGGGAGAGTGCAGAATTGAAATATTTGAGAGAATGGTTCTGAGGATTCTTGGTGGCGTCAGGGAGAATGGCGCTTGGCAAAGACGTACTAACTCTGAGATTTATAGGTTGTTTAAAGAGCCTGATGTCATTAAAACTATCAAAATAAATAGGATGAACTGGGCTGCGCATAAAATACGCAGGAAAGATAAAAACCCAGTCAAAAAGGTATTTTCTGCCAAACCTCTTACAACACGAAGCCGAGGTAGACCAAAACTAAGATGGATTGACTCTGTATGGAGTCGGATTCTAAAGTTCTAAAAGTAAAAAACTGCAAGACCCAGTCCAAGAGTAGGTTGCCCTGGAGGAGTCTCCAACAGAAGGCCTTGGCTCACCCTGAGCCTGTCGTGTCAAATATGATGATGATGATGATGAGATATATAATCCAAAAATGTTACTTGTTTACTACCCTGTCAGCTATTTTTGATAAACACGTTACTTAAGTATAATTTATAATAAATATAATAATTAATAAAATATACTAATATTTTAATAATTAATCTAAAAACGTCCACTCATTAAACTTAAATAAAAACGAAAAAAACCGTAAAGTAATTACGCAAGTATAAAAAATTGATATAAATAAAAATAATTAATGTATTCTTTTTTCAAAATATGATTATTAATATAATTTATAATATAATAATATAAATATGATTTATTTTTTTAAACAAATTTTGTTATGGAAAAACTAGAGCCAAAAGATTCGGCGAGCTTTTAAGCATCGACTGTATAATATTCAACTACCCCAAAAAGTTATAGTTTTTATATACGATAAATTGAATTTTTGCCTTAAAACTTTGTAAAAAATATTAATAAAAAATATTTTACCATTTACGTTTTTGAGTTTGTCATTCACGTTGATACCTTCGAAATGTCTCACAAATTTTGTTTTCCAATATTTCAAACATATAAAAACTGCTATAGTTCCAAACACACAAAATAAACCAATGGCTATCCACCACAGGGGGTTTAATGTAGCCTCGGCATTCACTGGTTCTTGAGGCCGTAGGTTTCCCAAATAATGTTTGGAATATCCAATGATAACCTAGAAGTTGATAGTGAAAGATGAACAAATATTGAAACTTTTACAATGCTCAATGTAATTATAATTGATCCTAAATTGATATATTTTTAGATTACTAAACTTTAAAAAAAAAGTCAAATATGAAATAGCAATTACTCTGTGTGAACAGTGAAATGCGTAAGGATTAGTTGTCGTAAATATAATAAATTATTGCATCCGAATGAAGATTTTGTGTTTTCTACACGTTTTGCAGGGTGCTAATTCTAAAAAAAGTGGTGTTTGAATATTGGTCCGTCTGTCTGAAACCACTCAACAGCTCGATCTAAAAGAAGTGCGGACTTCAAATTTGGTACACGAATTCCCTGTCGAACGTCACAATAAGGTTTTTGGAAAATCACGCATGAGCAATAAATGCTACCTGCCAAAGAATTTTTTTTGGATTTAAAGTTATTGAAACAATTACCCTATAGAGGGTATATAATTGCCTTTAAATGTATTGGTTTAGGTATTTGTTAAAGTCGTGTAGTATACATCCCCTAGTTTTTACTAGATATAAATTAAAGATAACTAATTTAAAAAGGATTAGCCTGACAGTTTTCTGCAACTGTGTGTCAATGAAACACATGAATTTCATGGTAATTGAAATATTCGAAGAAGTAAAATGAATTACAATTAGAATATAATCTTACCTCAACCGATATATTATTGAATTTAAAGGCAGGTGGAATGTCACAGCTTATATATTCCATGGTAATTGCTTTTATTTCACAAGAAACTTCATTCAGCAATATCTGGAAATTGTCTTCTGAATTTATAAGGTTAAAGTGGTTCCCCTTAAACGGAAACAAAAGATGTTTGATGTAGATAAGTGTGACAAAAATACCTTAAATTTGGTGAAAATTTGTTGTCAATTGGTTAACATGTATTTTAACCACCGGGAAGGCACGCGTATCTGAGAAATGCACTATAAGTGAATTTTGTTTAATTTCTATAGAGGAAAAGTTTATGAATACCATAATTCTTTCCATCTTTTTAAAATAGAAAGAATTATGGTATATAAGAGGGTTTTTTTTTCAGCCTCCAATGAGTAAACAAAAGACGGGTCAAAATACAAAAAAGATTTTATTTCCAAAAGTAATGTACAATACAGCTTATTTCTCTACATAATCACCTTGACGATTAGAGCATTTGCCATACCTGCGAACAATATATATCTGCAATACCTTCTTCATAAAATGTAGCCCCCAAGTGAAATTGGCCAGCTGCTATTCGTTTCTCGTAGGTAGAAAGGAACAGTTGAACGGAAATTCATCGAAGAATGAGTCGAATGTATGGAGACACCTTTATGAGTGATGGCGTTGTTCATGAATGGTGTCGAAAAAGATGGCTGAACAGATGTTCATGAAGAAGGAGCTCAAGGAAGCAAGTATGTCACTACAGACGACATTGTTCAGCGAGTTGGGGAAACTCGAAGGTTTACCATAAGTGAATTATCAATTAGCAGTGGCTTAGGGCAGCGCTTCCAAATTGACGAGGAGCTCTAAGAAACAGTCACAACTCACTTCAAATCGTTGGATGCTACATTTTATGAAGAGGTTATTGCAAAGTTTCTTCACAAGTATGGCAAATGCGTTAATCGTCAAGGTGATTATGTAGAGAAATAAGTTGTGTTGTTCATTACTTTCGGTATTAAATTTTTTGTGTGTATTGACCCGTCTTTTCTTTACAGCCCATCGGAGGTTGAAAAAAAAACCCTCGTATTAACCGTAATTGAATTGTGAATGATTATATCGGTCCTAGAAATTTATCATCTCAACGTTTAAATAAATTAAAAAAAATATGTGTATTTAATTTTTTCAAAAGTTACATTTTATGCTAGTATATCTAACAAATACGCTTAAACTTTAGTATTGTTTTAAATGGCACTCGGTGGTTAATTTATGAATTTATATGGTTAAGTTGATGAACTTTATGTATACAAAAGAAAGTATATCCTAAAAGATTGATTGAAACTGAAATACCATAACAATTACTAAATAAATTAAAGAATTATTGAAAAGTTTGAATACCTATAAAATAAATATAATGCTATACTACTCATTGTAACTATACTCATGTAGGCTGAAAACGTAGTTAGCTTGAATTTTTTAAACTATTAATAACCATTAAAATCTTAATACTGGCAATTTGATTAAATATTTCGCATAAATTTTTTTTTGTTACCATTTTTGTCAGATTTCGATTGCAAAAAATTATAATTTTATTTAAAAAAACTTCAGAAAATGAATTTTATTTTTAAAACAATTATTGCTTAGATTATATGAATGGCCAGTTAAATTTCCCAATATGCTTACTTTAATTATAACTCTTTTGTCTTCTTCTAACCAAACATCTTCAAAATCTGGATCTGGATAATACATAAAACGCGCAATTTCTTGGTATATGTAGAAATACCTGAGCTGATGCACACCATCCATAATAAAAGAAACATACGTCATCAAGGGCTGGGACCACGTAGGAACAGGTACTTTAGGCCTGCCTATTAGGGATGGTGTCCGACAGGTCATGAAAGTGCCCCTGGAATCTGGATCAGTCCAACATTCCTGAAAATATTCACGCAGTTGTCTACAGTATTCATATGTAGCGGCCTGAGCAACGCATAGCCCACTAAAAGGATCCCCAAAGTAGAGGTGAGTTACTTCGGCTTTTATACTACAATTTTCGTTGTTATATAGAATACTGGTATGAACGTAGTGGTAAAAATCAGCGCCATCTATTTTTAGATGGTAAATCAGCGCCATCTGATGGTTGATGAGGTTGCGCGTGTGGTAAACCGCCACACCTACATATTTGAAGAGTCCTAGAGAAAAAAATACCTTCATCGAACCTATCCGTATTAAGGTCTGCTTGGCGAGTAGTGGCGATCGGAAACAGGTTTCTCCCTTTATTCAACTCCCGCGGTTCAAGCAGCGTCGGACTTTTGTCTTGCGTGAATCTCGGTCTGTAGAAAAATCTAATTGACTTAAGAATCTTGAAACTTCTATTTATTATTTATATTTCTTTGTTATAAAAAGTTTGCACATTTGCCATTCCCGCTATTAAATCAGCATTTTGGTATATAAAATATATATAAAAATATTTTGCAAAAATATCGATGTATTTTACAAACAAAAAATATTCTACTAAAATACCTGTACATTAATTTCTTAAGCAAAAGTACATTATTTTAAAATTTTAGTTTAGTGTATTAAATCAGAAAATACATTAAGATTCTTAAATTCGACGTGTTTCGACACACTACTATTTTTCTAAAGAACGAGATACCAGAAAATTCGACTCAAGCCACGTGATAACAACAAAGGCAAATCTGGCTTCTTTACTCCAGTTCAGGCGATAATTCGCCATCGTCGCCAAGCAGACCTGATTTAGACAGATCCCCAGCAGATGAAGGGGTTCTTTCTTGCCCAGGACTCTTCATTTGTATGTAACAAAAGTTAATTTTTAAACAACAGGAAAAATTGTTGTATCAGTAAGAACCTTTTGACGGCTTAAATATATTGAAATAATGTAGAGTCTAATAACTAATTTTTATCTTTTTAAAAGTTTATTTTCTTTACTACTATATGTACTACTATTTATGTTTACAATTATTAAACTAGCGTGATATAAATACAAATTCTTAGTCCTATTTATATTGATAGACGAAATTAAAATTACTTTTTATAAAAATCAACAAATATTGTTAATTGCATGAAAATTGTTCACTCAATAGTTTGGTAATTATAACGTAAAGTAATATTTTTCACAAATTCTATACGTTGTATAGAATTTGTAAACATAATGTTAGCCCTCTGAGGGATAAGTAAATTGGCTGACTTGTAAACTTGTTTTCACTGCATGAGATTTAAAATAAATTTTTTAACTGAAAATTTAATTTCTTAATTTTTTAAAAATTATATTTCTGTAGTAGTTGGTTATAAATGGCTCCTCAATGCTTTCAATTTTCAAATCAATAAAATTATTACATTTAGAATTTTTTTTAAATTATTGTGTTGCTGGAAAACCTGAGAGTCAGGTGACGGGTTTAAACGTCTGTATCCCTCAGAGGGTTTGGAAGGTGTACTAGCCATTGTGTGTAAATAACAGAACAAAACGTGAAAAAAGTTACTTACCTCAATAAAATCTAAATATTTCGACGTGTTCATTATTGAAACCTTTACCACGAGTTTAGGAAATTGTACAACGTTTAAAAACACTCCAGTAGCAGTTAAATTTTTTAGACCACTATAAAGGAAATTTTGGTTAATTTTCTTTTTAAGAAGACATTTCTTTTAAATATATATGATATAAGTGTGCAAATTATGCAAAAAATTGTAAATTGGTTCTTTTAGGGACCATCCTTAACATTAAGATTGAGAAAGAAGGTTTTTGTTAGTTTGTAATAAACTTTCTGAAAAACGGAACTACTTTTAACTACCCATTTTATTTCTCAGAAATCGATATTTTTAATTACTGAAGTTAATATCGATTTTTTTACCATTTAAGTAAACTATAACAAAAAATTTTCCTGTCGTTCTATTTAAAATATTAATTTTAAATTTGTCACCCTGAAGCCAAAATCACGTTTATCTGTTTTTGGTATTATAAACGAAACTTTAATAGTATTTAAACATGATATCGACTTTAATTTAATTTTGGAAACATGATCATCGTGTAACTGTTGTTGTTTCTAATCGTCTACTCGTTTGACAGTAGTCAAACAAGTTTCAAACGATTGTTGACCAAATAAAAAGGTCTGAGGTTTTTTCTGTTGATAAGTGAAGAATATCACTCCTCAATGGATTCCCTGCCACTACGATTTGCCCAGTAGTGAGCTTGCAGACGCACTTGCTAAAGACTTAAGGGGGTATCACACGAGCGTTTTCCTCCAACCCAACTCCCAACGCAACTTTCTCCCCCCAATTTCGGCCCCCACAAAGTTGTTAAAGGGTTGCCAGAGTATGAGAAGATTTCTCTTTTCCGACTGTCATAACTAAAACGATATCTCTACAGTAGGCGACAATTTATTAAAAATTTGACCTTTGGATTGATTTGAGTTTTATTTTAACGCATGCTTATAATTTCTCTTATAATTATTAATTTTTCTTTAACCTTATTTTGTAATAAAACAAATAAACACTGAGAGATATAAGTTAAAAAGTTTTATTTTCCCAACTATAGATTGTTAAATTGCGTTGAGAGATATTTTGAAGGCTATAAAATTGTTGGATTTTTGCTTAAAATTTCAAATATTTTTTTTACAAATTTTAAATTAAAGCTGATATACAGTATAGCTTTCACATTTAGAACAAAAGGGGCAATTTTACCCATCTACTTTACATATTATAGCAAATGATATATAAAATTATTGAATTAACGTAAGAAAGTCCTTAAAAAGTAGCTTTTTTCTTACAATTAAAGTTGAACTAAAAGCTGTGCTAAGGATTTTTTTCTAAGATATATAAATAAATCTTGTGTGGAATTGGCCCTAAGTAACAATTTCCGGTTAAAAAAAACCCTCAACTTTTCAACATTTTTTATCGAAAAAATAAGAAGATATGTCAAATCAAAGAGTTTTATTTCCTCTTTGTGTCAAATAGCTTATTATACTTCAGATGGAAAATCAAAATATCGTGCATGTAAAATAAATAAACAACAGCTTAGCAATTTGGCGCAATATGACCTGAAGATTTGGCTTCAACCAAAACAGAGCCGTGACGTCAGTGTAGCAACAGTCACCGATTCACCTGATTAGTTGTTGGGACCAAGTTGATCAACTCCGTCGCGATGAAACGACAGAGTTGTAGAAAATTTCTCCAACGCCTACGTCATAGCACGTGGCAATTTCCACCAATCATGGTTCGAACAGAAGTTGGGTTGAGGTTTGGGTTGGGGAAAAATCTCTCGTGTGATAAGGCCTTTAAAGAGGGTTGTTCTCTTGGCCAACCCATTACGTGGGCCCCTCTAAGAAACAATAACCGTACCATTCGAGAACACGTCTATACATCTAGACTTTACTATTACAGGGATATTGCTTCTGGGAAAAAAATGGTCTTCCTTTCTGGATAGAGAAATTTGTACCTCCTTGCCCAAAGCTATTGGAGTGACCTCTTTCACCGCCTACTCAACGTACAAGGCCAGAGAATCTCTCTCTCAAGCCCGTGTGGGGACGGACAGTTTGACGTCACTGTTTCGAGTGCCGAAGATAAGGAATCCCGTTCGGAACCACTCGGAACACTGAAACAATAGTCGGGCGTAAACGAATGGTTCCGCTCAGGTTTTGGGATAAGATTCCTTCGTCTTCGGAAAACGACACTAGCAACCAGTGACATCAAATTTTCCGTCCAAGCGCGTGTTTTGGAGAGCTTCATTGGCCTTGTAAATTGAGTAGGCCATGCTACTTTTCGAATATAAACGGGACATGACTAATTGACAATCGTCAATCCCATTTATTCATTGTTGGCCTTGCGGATTTCCAGGATTGTGTTCTATACACCTCCGTTCCTATGCTTGTAGGTAGAACCTCATCTTTCCTATCTTGCCATTCAGGATGTTGTTCCCTCGGATTCGTTTTTGATTCTTTCACCTTCTGGGCGATTTCTTATCTGTATTGGACTGCAAAGCTTCGTATGCTCGCTGAGTTTTGACGGCCGTAATTAAAAAAAATTGTCCTGTTTATAAATCCAAGAACACAACATGTTCAAGCCACGCCAGGATGACACAACTTTTCCTGCAGATCTGAATAGTCTTTAAGCTGTCCATGAAAGAGAGGTACATTATAAATCCACTCGCAAGTCTGATTAAATGTGATTTGTGAATTTCTATTACATTTGATGTTTAGGGCTAGGACATTTTCTGATGTAATTTCTGTTTAGGTGCAGTAAGCCATGAAACACTAAGCTTTATTTTTCACTGGAGTAGAGCTCTTGAAAATGTTTCAGCAGTATGCTTCGTCACTTGAACAATGATACTTCTGAACCTCCTCTAAAACAAATCAATCAACGTGTGACACTTCAGTACATTATTAGCTGGTCCTATGCAGACGATGAAATAAGTGTATCTATTACGCTCAAACAAGGAAAAAAAAAATTCAGAACCACGACGTCATCTAAAATTGATTCCGTCGCACGTTAACTATTGAGTTTGCAGATATTTTGGCCAAAAAGGGCAGTGAAAAAGAAACGGTCACTAGCTCTTCACTTACTCACCAACAACTGCACTCAAATGAAAGATTTAATTTGGCGTATTGCACCTGCACACCAATGATATACCGGAACATGTCCTGACACTCTTCTGGAACTTAAATGCGATCGTTGCTCCCAGACTGCACTAGCTAGCAGCTAGATTAACCCTTTATGCCCCGAATTAAGTTTTAATTTTAATAATTTGTCTTTGAACATTTTAATGATAGCTATTGCAAGTAATTAGAATAAAAAAGGGTAAAAATAGTTACGAATATATTTTCTTTTTTCCTCCATTTTACTTATAATTTCTAAATTACACTGAATGACATTTTGTTGAATGAATATGTGTTACCTTTTTGTTCTTTAATATGTTGAAACCACATACTGCATTAAAAAAGCTCCACTACCATTTATTTTCCCTTTGAAGAACAAGGAAGTACCGTCTGGGCCTCACGAGTTGGAGGAGGATAAATAAAGCTAAATTTTTAGGAAGAATTTACTTTACCTTTATAGGCTTTAATGTGCTAAAACCGAACATGTCTATCAAAAAGTTTCTCGTTTTTTCCAAATCGAGCAATGAAAAGTGAAACAGCGTCTCCTTAAGTGTATTTCCTTCAAACGTGGCAGAAATTTCATTACCACTTTCAAAAACTGCTATGATCATCCAGCCTCAACGGAGAACATGATGAGTTGCGTCACACTTTTTCAAGGAAGACTATGTGTTCCTCTTTAAGTTATTGGTTTTCTGGTGGGTCAACGACCAAGTGGAACTGATCTGACTTGCGTCAGATCTTTTAAAAATCGACCTAAGTACTTCAACGAAACGACCGTTTTAACGTTTATGTTGTTTTTTATCACCTTTTAAACATGATAAGAAACAACATAAACGTTAAAACGGTCGTGTCGTTTAAGTACTTAGTAACACCACACAGAAAAAATATTTTGTTGAAAGAACAAAAATTTTGTTGTTTCAACAAAATGTTTTGGTCAATATAGCGCCAACAAAAGTTTTGTTGTCAGTACCAAATTATTTTGTTGAAATTATTTTGTTGATTCAACCAAAAATGGGCCAAACCGAAAATGCGCAATGACCGACCACAGGACTTTCGGACCCAACAGATTTAATGAGCAGGTACTCCGCATATACTCGGTAATTCTTCAGTTCTTACCGGGACTCTATCGCGGGACCTTCCGATCTCGAGACCGAGACGCTGATCACTAGGCTCACTACGACCCCAAGTTACCTTTGAAAATAGCAATCAAATCTTTCGACGACGATAATGGCCGAATGGCGCCCTTAATTTTCTTCGATTTGCCGTTGATGACAGGCGCCATAACGTCACAGTTAGAAACAGCCAATAACAGGCCGAGCTTACCTCAACCAAACGGTTTTTGTTGCGGTGAAAATACTCGCTTTGTTAGGACAAGTAAAATATTGTTAAGTCAATAAAATTAGTCAACAAAACACGTCAACAATAAAAATTTGGTTCTCCCAACAAAACATTTTTTTCTGTGCACGACAAAAAAAATCAGAAAGTGGAGTACATTTATCGCGGGTAGTTCAGAGTAATTCTATTTGTTTGCACTGTAAATAACTAATATTGATAATTACTTGAAAATAATATTACCTCATAGTGGTTGCTCCAGGTCGAATTTGATGTATTGTCGGATCACGTGTGTATTCGAAATATTGTGAGAGTCCCGTAGTGTTAAAATACGATGGTAGATTTTCTTCAATTAGTAAAACCATGTTATTGAAAGACAAAGCAATCGTATCTGGATACTGTGATAAAGACTTGTTCCCAGTTGTACAAGAAGCTGCGTTTTTTTTTAAGCTGAAAAAAATATTACGGTTTTTACTCTATTAAATTTGATTAATTTATTTGAAATATTTTTTTTTGCACTTTTTATCTTTCTACTGCAATTGTTTTTAAATACATTAAATTCTGTTTGTCACAAATTCGTCACGTCTTACATTCATCATAGCAACTAAAAAATTTTAAATTTCTCTCAAACATAAACAGGCAAATAAGATATTTTCAGACTGTCGTAAAATTATCATTTATGAAAAGTTTCATTTTTGTATAAATCGGTTTAGTGTCGGGGTAGATATGCGTGTGTATTTCTCTCTTTAAAACATCCCGAACGGTCTGGGAATGGGCAAAAATGTATGCTTGTTTTCACTGCATAACTTTAAATTAAATTTATTTAAAATCGCATATTTGTATAATAAACAGAATGAGGTTTAAATATTGAAGAAATGATCTTAGAATCATTTCCAAACAAAAAAGTACAGTATAAATAAAAAAAAATTATCATCTATAATAATAAAAGAAAGAGTCTGTGTGTGTCTGTTTGTCTTCGGATCGTAAAAGACCTACTTATACTGTCCTCAGAAATTCGAAATTTTTAAGATAGATTCCCTTTAATACCAACGTGTGCACCTGAAGCTTAGATTTTTCATATTTGTTCCATTTTTAGAGAAAATTCGAATTTTTTAAAAAAAAATACACCACTTTCGCTCAAATCCGATCATTTTTTCCCTTTCCTGATGCCATCGGTTGAAAAAATTAAATAAACTTTTAACGAAAACATTTAAAATTCAAAATGTTTATTTTATTCTTTTGCCATTACTTTCAGAAACTAAATTCATTATTTGAAAAATAATTGACATGTTTCAAGTGACGTAATTCCGCCAGTCTTCATTCCCGGATTTTATTGTGGGTTTATTTGATGATTTTTTCATTGATTTCTGTTGACTGCATGTATGCATATTTAAGCAATAAATGTATAGTTAAGCTATTACTAGAACTATGATGATTAATAAAGGCCATCGCACTAGAGCTATTAATGTTTTATGAAAATTATTAACTAATAAAATTCGCCAAATAGGCAATTTCTTTTATAAATAATTTATAAGCTGGTCGGTTGTTCGTAGGTCATTGTGTTAGAGCTGTATAATGGGTGTGTTTGTAGCTATATCTATTTTCTCGCTAAATTATTTCCCAAAACGCGCCAAATGAGCTTATTTGTGTACACATATTTGGAATATATTTGATATTTTTTTTATTCCGTGCGAAGAACGGGTATAAATTTGCTAGTTTCCAAATAAAAAAAAGTACATTATAAATAAAAAAAATATTAGTTATAAACCTTTGTAGTTATTGTAAAAAAAAGACATATACACAAATACGGAAAAAGCCGGGTTTAACTGTCGGATTGTTAAATATTAATATGTATATGTATAAACGAACTTACATAAGTAAAGTACAAACTCTGCGATTCACTATAAATATGCGTTCCATGTGTCTGTCATAATCAAGATTTTCACCAAAAATTGTAACGTTTGTTCCTCCTGAAAATGGACCTTCATCTGGATATATGCCAAAGATCCTTGGTCCCTATAGAATTAATTCAGTGAAATTGAAGTGCATAGTGCATAACAAAATGCACCAACAGCTTTTGTATTAAGAATTTTTTTTAATTAGATCTAAGGAATCGTCTTAATTACTCTTTTAATGCATGAAATACAGATGTAACAAGAATAAAATATTAAGATTGAACTTCTGAAATAATTCCGTTTTTAATTTTAACATTTTAATTTTGTAAATTTCCAAGATCCTAGTCTTAAAATTAGAAATTTATCTGTATAGTTTTTCAACGACTGTTTTTTGAAAGCGTTCAAAATGCTGAACAAAGGCTACTTGCCCCGACACAAACACTATTAAATTACTTGAAAAGTTACTATTGTTACACATTAAGACATTTTGTAACAACTACTTTATTAATGAAAAATAAACTTCTTCTCGCTTAGGAAGTAACTTAATGTGGGTTCCATACATTTATTTCTCGCTATTAATAGAAATTAAAAGTTTTCTTTAATTTGAGAATATTTCTATATTTATAATCTCCTGTCTATTGCTATAAATTTATTCCTAGGTTACTATCATAAAAATATTTCAATAAAAAAACCAACCAAGTAATAAGAAAAATTCTGAATGCTTATAGCCAAACCGTCGATCCTGTATCTGTGATCAGTCGAAGCCCAATAGATGGAACTGGCATTTAAACGAATAGGACCAGTTTTCTCTTCTGAAGCAAAACCTACCTTAAAAACCACCCTACAAAAGTAAATAAAACTATTATAATTATAAAAATATTAGTATAATCTACAATGATATTTCTTTGAAGTATATATTTTCTTTTATTATAAAGGAATACGTTAATGCACGATATCAGTGGTATCAATTCACGCTACTGAATCCCGGATTGGGAAAAGTCACTGAGTTAAAACAAGCTTTGACTTTCAATACAAAAAGAAAACATATTACATATACATATTAGGAAACAATATAGTTTACAGGGTTTTTTGCCACTTGCACATGGATATAATAATCGTCTCCTCTCGCTATCGTCAGTTGTGTCGTTACAATACAAATTTGTGTTCGTATGTCACCAACACAATCCTTGCATTGAAACAACGCAATATTGTAATGTTGCCATTTTTTTACAATTCTTGTGTTCCACTTGTGCTGTTTGAATGCAAGTTTTCTCTGAGTGTACACTCAGCCTTCCGTCGCTTTTCGAAGAAATATCCTTTAAACATGGACTAACCTGGTTTATAGTAACTAAGAAATTGAGAGTTTCACGTCAGCCTGCCGAAATGACTGGAACATTTCATGCAATGCACTCCATGGCAACTGTTCTCACATCCGAAATGAGCACGACAGACTTTCCCCCTTTATACTCTGTCGTGATACTGAGTTAAGAGTTTATGATTGATAAAAGAGAATCATTTTATGGCTCTTTTATTTGCCAGATACTGATTATCGAATCTTCGTAGGCTCTGGCAACCATCTTCCATGGGATAACCATGGGCACGATAACAACAGCAATAACTGATTATCGAATATAAGTATTTGATTGATCCTTTTAATTTTCAACGTTTTGTGCACTAATATTTTATCTATAGCAAGGAAGAATTATTACTTACAAATCATTATGCCACTGTAATACTTCGCTCGGAATATTCGCAACTGAAATAGAATTACGCTTTTCATCCATATAGTCTCCGAAGCTGTCTCCAATGATAGCCAACCTGGTGCCGGATTGAACTGTTGTATAGTTGGGCATCACCTAAAATACAGAGAATATAAGGGTGAAAATATATGGAAGGGGAGGTTCAGCTACTCTGTTCCGTTCGGGATTTAAATAAACCCGCTGGTCTTGTGATTATAAGGCATTTTTCAATAGAATTTTCAACAAATGCAACCATAAACTAATATATTTCTTTTTGTTTTATGCACCAAATGCCAGTTCGAATAAACTGATGTCAGTTCGAGTCTACTGATGTCAGTTCGAACCTAATGATGTCCGTTCCAAATCTCACATGGAATTGATGTCAGTTCAAGTAATGTCAGTTCGAGTCAACTGATATCCATTCCAAATCTCACATGGAATGGATGTCAGTTCAAGTAATGTCAGTTCGAATCAACTGATGTCCATTCCAAATCTCACATGGAATGCATGTCAGTTCAAGAAATGTCAGTTCGAGTCAACTGATATCCATTCCAAATCGCACATGGAATGGATGTCAGTTCAAGTAATGTCAGTTCGAGTAAACTGATGTCAGTTCGAGTACTGATGTCAGTTCGAACGTAATGATGTCCGTTCCAAATCTCACATTGAATGGATGTCAGTTCAAGTAATGTCAGTTCGAGTCAACTGATGTCCATTCCAAATCTCACATGGAATGGATGTCAGTTCAAGTAATGTCAGCTCGAGTCAACTGATATCCATCCCAAATCTCACATGGAATGGATGTCAGTTCAAGTAATGTCAGTTCGAGTCAAGTGATGTCAGTTCAAGTCTACTGATGTCTGTTCCAAATCTCAAATGGAATGGATGTCTCCTCAAGTGATGTTAGTTGAAATGAACTGACAGTTTTAAGTGATGTCAGCTGAATGAATTGACATCTGTTTAACTGATATCTACTGACTTTGAGACCAGGGCAGCGCACACTCTCTTAACCGGCTTAAATGGGACCGAGGGCAAGCCGGTTGAGCGAGAATCTGGTTAAACAGGTGCAAAGTGAAATTTTAACATTTCGATATACATTTGCACGTTTATACTTTGATGATATTTTCTTTTAAATGAACTAGCTTTATAAACCCGGCGTTGCACGTGTGTACCCTTAACAACGGTATTTTTTTTTTGTAAAATCAATTGGCATAATATTAATTATGCCAATTGAACCGCTCAACACTTAATGTCAGCACCCCATCTTCGTTGTTGAAGTCTAGAATATCAGAAATTTTCCGCATAGTTTCGTCATTTTTTAACAGCATCGTATGGATAGGGATTGATACCTAAACAAGTCATTTTTAGTTTTTTTTTGCGTTTTAATGATTAAAAAAATACGGTCGGTTAAAGCAGAGATCCGATTAACCCTTTATGCATCGAATTAAGTTTTAATTTTAATTATTTATCTTTGAATTTTTAAATGTTAGCTGTTGTAATTAATTAAAATATAAACACATAAAACGGGACTTAAAATGCACTTTAAGTCCCGAAATTAGTTTGCTTTTTCTCCTTCCTACTTATAATTACTAAATTACACTGGCTAACAATGACAGTTTGTTAAATGAAAATGTTTTACCTTTTTAGTCTTTAATGTGTTGAACCCGCATACGGCATTAGTAAAAGCCCACTACCACCAATTTTCCCTCAAACGAACAATAACAAGTGAAACAACGGTTGTTTAAGTGGTACTTGTAAGTATGCCGTCAGCGCATCACGAATTGACGCAGGACAACTAAAGTAAAAGTTCGATGAACAATTTATTTTTCCTTTATAGACACCAACGTGCTAAAATCGAACACATTAATCAAAAAGCTCCAGCTTACCCCGATTTCTCCAAATTGAACAATGAAACGTAAAACAGTGGCTTTTTAAGTAGTACTTATAAGAACCGTCAGTAGATAAAGGGTTAAAACGGGGTCCATTATAAGGGAGTCTACTAGATGGCTTTTCTGAACCTACTTCATAAATTATGGGGTTGCATTCGTCCCGGATGAATAAGTCCGAGTTAGGACATTCTTGCAGTCGAGTGCAGCGTCCTTCGCACCATCCACACTGCAAGGGGTCAATCTGTCCCAGGCTCAAGCACTTAGTGCAAGTTTCGTGCACGCTGCAACTCTCCACTGGATACTTGACGATCTGAGAAAATAATGATAGTAGTGCAACTAGGATACAGATAGTCATATCATAGAAATACTTCCAATATAGTACTTGACAAAAACAATCTAAGTTTTTCAATGAAATCCATATAAATCATCAGAATAATAATTTGTCATTTACTAAATTCAATTCAACTCTCAGAGGTAACTGATCAATATAGGCCATTTTCGTTCACGCTGAACGCGCCGAAATTTCTTTAAATTGAATTAAAAAGTATAAATTCTAATCTTACAATGCTATTCCTATGGGGAAATCAGCTCACGTTTTGCACTCCTACACCCGTTTGGGTTCGAATAAAAAGTATCATATAGCCTATTCCTGGTTCTAAGCTACCTCCCCAACAATTTTCAGCCAAATCAGTTCAGCCGCTCTTGATTTATAAACAGTGTAACTAACACGACATTCTTTTATATATATATATATATATATATATATATATATATATATATATATATATATATATATATATATATATATATATATATATATATATAAAATATATATATATATATATATATATATATATATATATATATATATATATATATATATATATATATATATATATATAATATATTATATATATAATATATATTACTAGCAAATTTATACCCGTACTTCGCACGGAATAAAAAAAAATATCAAATAGATTCCAAATATGTGTACCATATAACCTGTTATAGGATCATAAACTTATTATTGTTTCCGCTCGTTATAAATTATAAAATCCCGTTTCATTGCCTTAAAATTCCTAAATGAAAAATACGCTATAAAATGCACTCATAAATGTCATCACAATTCCCTCATAAATACATAAAACCTTTTAGCTCATTTGGCGCGTTTTGGGAAATAATTTGGCGAGAAAATAGATATAGATACCCACACCCATTATACAGCTCTAACACAATGACCTTCGAACAACCGACCAGCTTATAAATTATTTATAAAAGAAATTGCCTATTTGGCGAATTTTAGTTAATAATTTGGCGAACTTGGCAACGTATTTGGCGAAAAAATAAAGACTTAAAACACTAATAGCTCTAGTGCGATGGCCTTTATTAACCATCATGGTTCACAGTAATAGCTTAACTATACATTTATTGCTTAAATATGCATACATGCAGTCAACAGAAAAATCAATGAAAAAATCATCAAATAAACCTACAGTAAAATCCGGGAATGAAGACTGCCGGAATTACGTCACTTGAAACATGTCATTTATTTTTCAACTAATGAATTTAGTTTCTGAAAGTAATGGCAAAAGAATAAAATAAACATTTTGAATTTTAAATGTTTTAGTTAAAAGTTTTTTTTTTTTTTCAGCCGATGGCATCAGGAAAGAGAAAAAATGATCGGATTTGAGCGAAAGTGGTGTATTTTTTTCAGAAAATTTGAATTTTCTCTAAAAATGGAACAAATATGGACAATCTAAGCCTCAGGTGCACATGTTGGTATTAAAGGGAATCTATCTTAAAAATTTCGAATTTCTGAGGGCAGTATAAGTAGGTCTTTTACGATCCGAAGACAGACACACACAGAGACAGACTCTTTCTTTTATTATTATAGATAGATTCTTACCTTTCTTTGAAATAAAAAGAAAATGTGTTTATAGTCGCGATCAAAAGCAAATGAATATGGTGGATTTATATAGTATTCATCTTCCGCCAAAGTATTCCTAGCAAATATCTTTTTTGTCGATAAACCGACCTGTAAAAAATCATTAAATAAAGAGCTTGTTACGAAAAACTTAGAATTTTTTTTTGTTTTGTGAATGAAATTTAAATTTAAATGTCAAGTTTAAATTATTTTTTGCTCAGTTACAATTTTTGAATAGTTAGGTTTTATTGGTAAGAATTTTTTTTAAGAAGCACGCCAATTAAAGTTAAAGTTAGTATTGATATCACCACATTATTGACAAGTAAGCTAAACATAACACTTTACAAACTTGAGTAAATAAAAAGAATATTAGACATTAATAGCGATTATTGTGTTATAGAGCTTCGAATTACGGTATTGTAGAAAATATATGTTGCACACTGAGCCTACCTTTATAACGGAACCATCAGTTAATAACCCAATAGCTATAGTTTCGTTGCCTTGTCTTACAGTGGATAATGTTTTCATAGTTACGTTAGGTAAAAGCATGGTAGCTTGCACATCAAAGTGTCGGCATTGTTTAACTATTCCATTAAATCCACAGACACTTGATTCATCTTTAGTGTCCTATAAAAGTAATAAGCAAAATATTCAGATAACTATATTCAAATCATTTATGAAATTTCTTTGTTAATGCAATATAGAAAAACCATTAATCGTATTACCCATACAATGCACAGTGCTTCTTTAGATCATTTTAAGTAAACTTAATTTCTTTAAAAAAAAAAGTAATTTATGTTAATTGGTATACGAATTTATTGTGATTGTGCAAAGTATTTTTATACACTGCTCAAAACAATTAGGGGAGTGCATGGTTCGCCTTTCACCCCCAATGATTCCATTTGGAATCATGAACTTCCGATTTTTTTTTCTCACTAAGGCTCGTACTTATTTATCGTTAGATAGAAGAATCATGTCTTTTGAAGAATTAAATAATGTTTGTTTTAATTAAATGAAAATATGAAAAACATGATAAAATAAAATTCACTCTAAAAAAGTTTTATGACATAAATTGACCCTAAATTCTTAGATGTTTAAAAATGTTAACTTTTTTTTAACAAATAAAGTTTTTAAACAATTATTGTTAAACAATTATTGTTATAATTGTATATTCAAAAGTTATGATTTCAATTATTTCCCCCTTAAATTTTAGTTAAAAAAATGACGATTTTCCCCCTGTTTTTTACCATTGCATTGTGCATGCATAATGAATTTATTTCACTAATTTTAGACTTTTAGAATAAAAAATAAAAAGTAGGAACTGGAAGGGTTAACAAAAGTAAGCAAAGTGCTCCCTTAATTGTTCTGAGCAGTGTACAGTCCCTGGACAAATTATTAGACGTACTGTATTTTTTTAGTATGAAAACATACCAAAGAATGCCATATCTTATAAAAAAGATGTCGATATATGTATTAAGTATAGCAGATAGTATTTTCTATTCAATAGCTTAAGTTTAAGAACACAAATGTCCTTCTAAAGGTATTTTGTTCATCATTGATTGATACAAGAAATCTTGCAGTACGTCTAATAATTTGTCCAGGGACTGTATGTATGAAGGGTGTTATGGGGCTAAAGCACCTATGCTTATGAGCATTTTGTACCATTCCCCTAATCCCTAAAGTGATGCGGTGGTAGGAGTCACCAGCAACACCGACACCGAAGAGTTCATTACTGCCTCATGCAGCGTGTTAGAGGACAGAACTACTACAACGCTCTCTCGTTCTGGGCAACTACTCTGGTTCCTTCGTTCCAGAGCAACAGAGCAGCACTACCGATTGTCAGTGGATCCTTCAAATTTTAGAGACAGAGGCTAATCAGAGGATCCCAGAATTGACATGTCACCATGAAGACTTTGTGACCACGACAGACGTAACCAGTCACCATTAGCGGACGTAACCAATCAACGTACACCAGTTACCATTAGCGTACACGGAGAATTCATAGTCCAATACTCACCAAATGGGCAATCCCGGCCTACAAATACTGGATACTTCGTTGCACAAATTAACTATATCTGGCAAATAAATAAAGAGTAAGAAAAGAAAATTTCGATTATAAACTATTTCATTTACTTACATTCATTAAACATTTACCACCCAACCATCCGACTTCGCTTTCTGTGGGTACTCTCTCGAAGGTTTCGACGAGCTTCGACATCGGGAAAACGCAAAGGATTGTCCCTCCAGTAACGTTGTAACTTACAAACAAGGATTTTTCCCCCGGTCCCGGGCCATCTCCGTAGAAAGCTCTAAGTGGCTCCATGATGAATTCCGATCTGTACCTGCACCTGATGAGAATATCGTTGTAGGATCGAAGCGTACTATCTCCAGGGCAAAACCGAATAATGTTGGTGGATACTGATGTGCTGATCCAGTAGTGTTCGTAGACGAAGTACACGAAACCGTCGTGTATGAAGCCTTCATTTCTTAGCATCCTCTGTAAAAGAAATACATTAACGATATCAAAGTGTCAATTCAGCTTGCTGTATATCTTAAGAAAATTAGTGTTTTTGTAGATGAAGTTCACGAAATCCTCTCGAGTATGAAGCCTTCATTTCTTATCTTCCTCTGTAAAAGAAATGCATTAACGATGTCAAAGCGTGAATTCAACCAGTTGCATCTAAAGAAAAATAGTGTTTGTAGATGAAGTACTGCACGGAACCTCCCCCCCTTCTAGTATGAAGATTGTAATCCTCTTTAAAAGAAGTACATCAACAATGTCAAAATATCAATTCAGCTTGCTCTACCTTAAGAAAAATAGTGTTTGTATATGAAGTAACACCCCGCCCCCTGGTGTATGAAGACTTCATTTCTAATCATTCATTATCATCCACCATCACTTCATTCATTATCATTTTGAGTGATGCCAGTAACGTGGTTCAATGCAAATAACTGATTATCTTGTTTTAAAACAATCACTAAAACGCTTTTGGTAAGCAAATATTTAGGTTAATTTTAATTGGATTGGGAATCAGTTCCAATATTTTTGCTTAGATATATGAATTTTACTCTTATGAAAAAAAACATAAGAATTAAAAGTGCCATACAAACCTTTTCTGATCGATCGTTATATAAATAGCTGGAATTCAAATAATCTTCCAAAGGATAATGAAAAAAATACTCATCATTATCTTTCATTAACACTTTTTTGGATATAAAAGGGATCGTTTTTGAATCTTCTTCATTATGTGAATGGACAGTGAAAAGAGTCCATTGTCCATTGTACCCACGGTCGAACAAGGCTTGGTTGCTCTCCCAACCAAGATTGAAGCCAAGGCTGCTGTTGTATGGATGAATCCATTTGACTGTGCTCAGGTTATTGGTGGGTCGGATCTGGCAGGACCTATATTCAAATTTTATTTCAATTACAAAGTGTATTATCTAATTATTATTATTATTATTATTATTATTTATTATTAAATTATTATTATTTATTATTAACTTATTATTATTTATTATTAACTTATTATTATTATTATTAACATTATTATTATTATTATTATTATTATTATTATTATTATTATTATTATTATTATTATTATTATTATTGTTATTGATTATCATTATTAATTATTATTTAATTATCATTTTATTAGTAAGTATTATATAATTTTAGTGTTATTTAATACAAAAATAGTAATGTTAGGTAATCTTCAAAGATGCCATATTTGAAGCGGTTCCAAGACCAAATGCTTGATTTTCTCTTTTTTTTTCTGAATAAGAGGAGATAACAGAAATATCCATTTTTCAAATACCATAATGATTTTTTGCCATTCATAAAAAAAGATTTGGCACAGAAATACGGTTAGATACTTCTAGCCCCATTTCAATGATCTTGATTATCTAAAATTTACAATTTCAAAAATAATTATGAGCATATTGATCAGCGGTTTCCAACCTGGGGCGATCGCCCACAAGTGGGTGCGTGGCAGTCCACTCAGCCGAATGAAACTCAGCCGAAACCGCAAAAAGTAGCCAACTTGGTGAAAAAGTGTGATTGGGCTTGGCGAAGAGATCCCCTTCTGCTGATAAGGGTTTGTGGTTGCTTTTCTCCTACGAAAGCGTTGGCGATAAGAATTCAACCGAAAGGTGCTTGCAAAGCCAAATCGGAGCCGAAAGTTGTACAATTGGTGAATGCCCCTGCTCATGATGTGATTGCGAATACAATGCGATCCCCGTGCAGACCAGGAGTCATAAAAAAGGCCCCACGTTCTAAGAACTCAGACGGGTCCTGTTTCAGGCGACAAATATAACCAGATAACAGGCATTTAAAGGATGGACTTTGATGGTTTGAACTTTTGAACTTGTTCTCAATGTCTCCACCTATCTCAGTAAAAGAAATTTACAAAATAATGTTTAAATATAAAGCTATATTGAAGGATCAATATTAACATTTTATTTATTAATTAGTAATTTACATTTAGCAAAAAACTGAATGCAAGTAGAGAAATTGTTATACTATTTTATTTCGATTGATATATATATACACATATAATGTTTCAAAGTTAAGTTGTGTTTCTATACTTCCGTATCGTTAATTATTACTTTAAAATATCTTATAACTTGGCCGCTGTTAACACTGATAATTGAATTGTTTTGTCATAACAACTTGTGCTTTGTTCAACTTTTTCAGTCCTCAAAATTCTTTATTTGCTGTAAAAGACAAACTCTCAAATTATATGTTCATTTTGGGTGGAGCATAAAAGTTCGATGATGGGCATTTTTAATATTTAAACAATTCTGTCTATAACAGATTTTGATATCATAATTTAAATAGTATTAAGTTCATATGTCAATATTTCATTTACTTAAAAGCGCCACGCCAGCGTGAAGCGCTGTGTTAAGGCATCATGGCACCGTCGATACCTTCGCATGTTCTGTATCCGTCTTAGTCATCTTATTAACGGCCCGTTTTGGACCAATAAACGCCGTGTATATGTGACTGGTGCATGTTAAATCTGTTGACGTTCAAAGTTCTGACACCATGTACGACGTCTCTATAAGATTGCGTGAGTCTGCGCACAACAGTCTGCGCACTGTACCGGGTGCGAGTTCAATTCCCGCCTTCGCCCTGGGTGTAATTTCTCTTTCTGTGTCAGTAAAAATTCTGTCTGTCTTACTTGACGAAGGTTTATAAGCGGGTCTCTGATCAAGCACA
Organism: Oedothorax gibbosus; assembly: GCA_019343175.1. Lineage (NCBI taxonomy): Eukaryota > Metazoa > Arthropoda > Arachnida > Araneae > Linyphiidae > Oedothorax > Oedothorax gibbosus. The sequence goes on from CM033273.1 coordinate 22,564,161, forward strand.
CAAGCCGGAAATGCATGTACACAACCAACCATATATATAGTTTTAGAAGTTTTTATACGTGACGAACGACAATTGGGTTTGGGCTGAATTAACGTCGCACTAAAGCTACAAGAGGACTATTGGCCACGGACCTCATATTTAATCAGGGTCAAGTGACGAGGCCGAAACCCGAACTGGCACTTAGGTAACCGTATCGCGACTTCTTACGCGGCGTCAGAACTTAGGACTACGGCAGATTTAACGTGCACCAGTCTCATATACACGGCGTAATTTAATGAGATTTTTTTTTGCAAAATAAAATTTTTTGACCTTCAAACACATTCTAATTAACAAGCCGATAATATCAAAAGAAGTTGTTTTTAAGGGGTAGGGGTGTTAGGAGTTAAGACATTTCTAATCGAAAAAAATATACATATGTATTTTGAACATACTCGCATTGAAGCACACTCATGTATGCTTAATATAAGGTATCATATCATATGTACAAATCATACATCTAAATTCAAACAAGTTTTTGAAATATTTACAAAAACGTCGTGGTATTTTAATGATATTTGACCAATACTCGGCTTTTATAATTGCCCCATTCTGAATTACATGTTTTTAGAATTTATTGCTCACGAAACACCATTTCTATTAAACCAAACCATTCCAAATGAATTGAAATTTTTTACTATATGTCAACCATATTTATATGCTTGTTTTCAATGCCTTTACCTAGCTCATGAAAAAATTACAGAATAATTTTTATATAGGGAGCTATATTAAAATAAAGTATCAATATTAATATTTAATTTATTATTAAACAAAACAAGTAGGGGTTTGTTACAGAATCTGTCACTTAAACCGCTTCCACACAACATTTGTGTTCAACAGGAAACAAACTATTTATACACCCACCTCAGAAAGAAATTCGGCAAACAGAGCCTTTAGCTAGTTGTAATTAAACATTTAAACGATAAAATTAGTTATTTTCATTAATCTTCTTTCTCAGATTTAATAATTAGACTTTATCGTTTGCTTAATTTGTTTGAAGTTCGAAGAATAATAATGTTATCTTTTTTAATAAATATCTTTGTGTCGTCGCAAGTTACCATTTACATTTCTTTCGAAAATTCAGTCATTTATCGTTTGTTAAATTAATTTACAGTTCGAAAAATATATAATTAGTGCAATTGATGCTTTAAAAATAAAAGCGTAACTTTGCATATTTTTTATGCCAAGTTAGAATTCGCTATGCATCCTTCTTCATACATATAAAATGAACCATCAAAAGAACTCTATTGTGATATTACAACAATCCAAACTAAATTAGAGATCACATAAATAAATATTCTTTCAAAAGTTTTTATTTTTATTTTTGATAAAGTTTCTTGTACGTTTAACGAAATGGCAACAGTGAAAATATTGAATAAAAATAAAAATGGAATTTGCATCTTATTTCAATGTAGATTAAATTTTTAGTTATTTAAATTTTAAATAAACTTCTACTTAAATTTTTTTAATGAAATTTGGAATGTAGCCTAATCTGATTTTTTGCTTCAAAATGACGTATCCCACTTGTCGTGGGACTTGTGGATGGCAACAGTGAAAATATGAATAAAAATGGAATTTGCATGCTATTTCAATGTAGATAAAATTTTTAGTTATTTAAATTTTAAATAAACTTCTAATTTAAATTTTTAAATGAAATTTGGAATGTAGCCTAATCTGATTTTTTGCTACAAAATGACATATCCCACTTATCTGTGGGACTTATGGTTCTTTCTGTGAAAGTGGGTGACAGACGGACAGACAGACCGACGGACTGAACGATTATAATACCTTCCACTTTTTACGTTATAAACGTAGTGTGGAAGCTAAAAAACAGGATTGGGGATAATTTTAGCCTTTTCAATGCTCAAAATTCTTTATTTGTTGTAAATGATTAACACTCTCAAATTATATGTTCATTTTGGGTCTAACATAAAAAATCGATAATGAACAATTAAAGACCAAATATAGAAATGACATAGCTTGTATAAATGAAAAAAACATATGATAATTTTAATTCCATATATTCTAGATTCAAATTTGCAAACATTGATTTATTTCTAAATCATTTACAGTATTTTTTTTTTGCTTGATTCTATCTTTATTTTCATCACTAGACTTCTATTAATTTTAATGCTAGGTGATATGTACTCTTTAATTGATTTCAGTCATTCCCTGTCAAATCAACCAATTGTCTTAACCTTGACATTTCAGAAGTGGATAAGTGGATAAGGTTTGATACATAGGTCACAATGCGCCAATCGAGACCATGTTTTCATTCCTGAGGAACTGTTGCCACTCAAGAAACATGCTCCATTGACTGTCAAAAAGTCTCAGATTGGCCGAATTCGGCAACACTATGACGTCTTGAAACAGCTGTAGAACATTTTAATGCTTTTTAAACCGATATGCTAAACATATATTTTTTTTAGAAAAACAAGTTTAAAATTCCCAAAACCACCACTTTCAAATATCTATATTTGTTTCACTGACTGTGATTAACTATCAATATGCTATATTTCATAATAGGAGGACAGTATAGGTTTGTATCAAACTATTCGCGAAATCGTTCCATTGTAAGGCAGTGAGTTATTTAATTGGTCCTTTCACAGGAAATTTCGCTGTTGCGTATTTGTGTATAACTTGAAACAAATAATATTTATTTTTGCCGAAAATAGAAATTATAAGTCTAGCAACTTTTGAAATCAAATCTTAACTAATAATAACTAATACCTTTTAACCCTTTAATGTATGATTTTTAATTTTTGCTTAAAAAAATATTTTTGATCTTTGATGATCATACAGTATGGGAAAAATATTTTAATAAAATCATTTTACCCTGGAACTTAATTATATATATATTTTAAACTTTGGCATCGCCATAGACTTAGCATTGAGGACGATGTATTAAATTTGGAGAAATTGTATCCTTTTGATTGTATGCAACATAAATATTTTTTTTAATTTAAATAATTACCTTATTTACTCTAAACATGAATATAGCGTTTAATGGATGACATATAGCTAAAGTTGCCCAACATCAAGAATATTTTAAAGTAATTTTTAAATGGATTAACGTGTGTGTTGCCAAATTGCAACAGTATGCACTAGTGGGCTAAACTTGAAGTTTATTATAACATATCGCTAAAAAATAATGCAATTTACTCATTAAAATATGTTTATTTTGAATATTTTTTTTATCAGAGAAAGTCACAAAAAATGGTAGTAATAAGCATTTAGTTATTGGTTTCAGCTCTAGACAATATTATCAGCTACATTATACACTATGGTATACTAGCAGGAGTATAAATTGTATAAATAAGTTTAAGTACAACTCCGCTACGTTTTAATATTAACCTATAAACTACTTGCTGATTTTGCAACAATAAATATGGTATGCGCTTAAATCGTCTCGTAGTAGGATATTTGTTGCGGAAAAACGAAATGGCTCTATTCGATAAATAAAATCTTATTTTATTTTTAACATTTTCGGATCCTCGACAAATGAAATATTGTAGGGTAACGAGTACAGTGATTGGCCCCTCATTCATTATTGAAAATAATAAGATGTTAAAGCCCAAAATAGGTGTGACAAATGTTTTTAAAATTCCCGCCATTAACGTTTGCCATGTTGGCAACAACATTTTGGGCTTTAATTATTTGGGCTCTTATTATTTTCAATAATGAATGAGGGGGCCAATCACTGTGAGGGGGGGGGGGCAATCACTGTACTCGTTACCCTAATTCGTTTTTTCGCCCGAAAGAACCTTAAAAATAATAAGAATAATAATTTCGAAAATGATAATTAAATACTATTCGAAGAAGTTATGGTATTTTCAGATACTAATATCTTTCTAAATAGAGACAAGATATTGTGTTTCTTTCAGTTAATGTAAAACAATTCATTATTTATTATTAAAAAGTTTTTTTTTTTTGTTAAAACGTTTGTTTTTGGAAAGGTTAATTTCCAAAAGTTTAGTAGATCATTCCTTCATCATGAAATTCCATGCCTGATCTACATCACACCCTTATTGTTATGGAAAAATAGGTTTACATTTACCTATATCTAAATTAATCACGTAAAAAGTAAAACTAATTTAAGCATTTAAATTATAGCTCAGCTAATATAAAAACAAATAGTTGATAATTAGGCGACGAACTTAGCAAAATGTAACATATTATCCTCTAATTCGACATTAATTAAACTTAAAAAATAAGATTTATTTGTACACACATGGCTACTTTCGATTTTTAGCAACCAAATAGCTTTGCTCATACAACTTTGAATGGTGGACACTGGCTTCCCGCAGAGCCAATCCATCGTTGTGACAGCCGCTCTCTTCAGTAAAATTCCCAGCCCCTTAGTGAAAAGCTAGTATCAGCTATCTTCGGAGGGGCCGTATATGTTGGTTTGTTTTCTTAAACACAATTGCTATTTTAGAGCGATAAACCAGCCAAATTGTTAGCCATATTGAAGTGCAGGATAACGAAAGAAAAATCTATGTTGAAAACATTATCGCCATAATGGTGAATATGTTGCCATGAAATTTGGCGAGATTTTGCGGTTTAGGGCGTTCGGCTGAGTTTCATTCGGCTGAGTGGACTGTAACCAGTGGGTGATTTGTGTTTCAAGGGGGCAAAAAATACTTGAGGGGCGATCAGGGGGCGATGAGTATTCAAAGGAGGGAAATTAAAATAAGTTGTAGCTTTGTACAGTAAAACCATTCTCCAACCATGACCAAACCAGCCAATTTTTACATTCAACTCTCTTAAATTTTCTAGAGACCAGTAAAAATATCTTAGTTAATTATTTCATTTTTGTTCTTTAAAAATATGTTAAAAATATGTGTTTTATGTTTTTTCTATTTTATTTAAAAGTGACCGGATAAAGCTTTTTTGGTTTCTTTTATAAACGGTAGTAAGTGTTATAAAACTGTTTTATAGTTACACTTTAACTCAAATTATGATTAGACATAACATGAAAATTAAAAGGGGGCGATGGATGTTGATCAACCTAAAATACTAGGCGATGGTCCAGAAAAGGTTGGGAACCACTGATATTAATAGTAATTATGTTCATGGATTTTGTTTTCCTTTAGAATTTGTCTGTTAAAAAACAGCTTTTGCATTAAAATTTAAAGATTATTTGTATAAATTAACCATATTTTCTTTGTACATTATATGGTATTTTTATGGCACTCCAGCTGACAGCTTTTTCTACAAAAATATCATACTTCTTTTTTGCAGTGTACATAACCTACCTGTTAAAGGCACTGCCGCAGAGTAACAGTTTCGGGGGCGAAACCAAGAAGTCGACCACTTTTAAAATATCGTTGACATTGGCCGTGCTCGTGTTGCAGTCTTCAGGAAGAACCGAGCAGACGTCCTCGTCTTCAATGGGCCAAGTCCTCACAGTCCCCAAGTCCTCCAGATCTTCAGAGAAGTGGTAAAGGAACTCGTCGCTGGTGACGAACACGTCTCCACTGGTGCGGTCGACGGCCAAGTTGGACAACTTTTGTTCTGGTGGGAATGTGAAGGATTTTAAGGTGTCCAGGAGAGATGGTATGTTGGACCCCGAAGAGAATAATTGTAGAGTAGAGTGCACAGAAATAATTAGAATAATCTGTTTGAGCAGAAACATCTGAAATACAATATAACATTATAATAACGCTTCAAATATGGCATCTTTGAAGATTAACTAATATTACTATTTTGCATTAAATAACACTAAAATTGTATAATAGTTATACTAATAAAATGATAATTAAATAATAATTTAACATATAATAATCAATAATTAAATAATAATTTAACATATAATAATCAATAATTAAATAATAATTTAACATATAATAATCAATAATTAAATAATAATTTAACATATAATAATCAATAATTAAATAATAATTAACTATAATAATCAATAATTAAATAATAATTTAACATATAATAATCAATAATTAAATAATAATTTAACATATAATAATCAATAATTAATAATATTTAACTTAATAATTAATAATAAATAATAATTAATTTAATAATAAATAATAATAATTTAATAATAAATAATAATAATTTAATAATAAATAATAATAATTTAACAATAAATAATAATACATTAACGTTAATAATAATAATTAACTATCATTAAAAGGTAGATTGTTAAAGAAAAGTTTGGTGAATTAATGCAACGGAAATCTGGAACTTTCTAGCTGCCACCACTATTTGGAGCGTTGATTCTCAATTTTGGCGGTGTATCAAAGTTAAGGTTTTTACTACAAAAATAGCAAATTCAAGCTCCAAATAGTGGTAGCAGCTATAAAGTTTCAGAATTCTGGTGCTATCTTGCGACAATATTTTTAACAGACAGTAGCTGTCATGAAGAACATTTTCAATAAAATTTAAGAATATAAAAAAGTAGTAGTTTTACGCAACATGTTTCCTATTGAAAAAGTCTTGAATTAATATATTAAGCTTTTAAGAATCGAATTAATATATTAAGCGTTAAAAAAATTATTTATAGTTCGAATTATCAAAAAATTAAAATTAATGTGTAAAATATTGCAAAATTTGTATATAATTTGAATTCGAAAGAATATCCTTTTTTATAAGAACAACTTATTTTGGAACTACTGCTTTTGAAATTAAAAATATAAAAAAAATTCAACAACAAATAAAAGGAATAAAAGATTTCTAGTTCAGGCAGTGATTGTTAAAGTTCTGGGTTTTGTGTTTAACCATTTGTAACGACACATTTGTGGATGGGACGTTAATAATAAAATTTACCATTTAAGAATACCACCATTAAAACCTTAATTGTCGAATTAAAACGTTGAGTTAAAGTTTTTTTTTTAATTTGCTTAGCGTGTAACCTTATTTACATACATAAATAAGTACATAAATTTTTCAGTACTATGGTAGTCATTTGTCTTATATTTTGTTTATTTAGGTGAACTTAGTCAGAATGTTTATTTTCGAGAAATTTTCTTGAAAAAGGTGCGAAGGAGTGAGAGAGAGTTGGGTCTGCAACTCGTTTTCTACTATTCTTATATTACAGTTTTCGATATTTTAAAACAAAAAAATAATTTTATTCATTATAAGATAATTAACTATCACTCCATAGCAGGTAACATGTTTTTAGCTTGTGATATAATTTTTAACACTATGACTTTAGGAATTAACTAACATTCAAATAAAATGTATGACTCCTCTAATTCTTTTTTAAAAATTGCAAAGCTTAAAATATTATAAAAAAAAACTAAAACTTACTGCAATTCACTTTCTTATTGAAAATGTAATATTCATCACTTATAGACACTAAAGTTTTTAGAATAACATTACAGCATCATGTCTTAAAGTTTGTTAATTCTTACTTCAATTCACCGTTAGAACACTGGTGAATAAATATTTTGTTAAATCCTTTTTGTCAGGCACTTTTCTACATATATTAATATTACTTATCATAACATCGGCTTCGTTTCGCTGAACGGAAGCAATCACTTCCTATAAATGTAAAAGGAAAAGTTTTCGGAAGTGTATTTGACGTCCCAACAACAAAAATGCATTTTATAAAATACTAACCAATTTACAGCAATTACTTTAAGCTTTCATACTACGTTTATAAAGAGATAAACATGTAGGTTTGTAACAGATATTATGATAAGTTTCGCTTTTATTTTCACAGCAAAAAAATTACATAATTATTCTTCAAACTTCAAACAAATTTAGCAAACTATAAAGACAAATCTGCGAAATTAATGAAAATAGTTCATTTTGGCGTTTAAAAGTTGAAATTAGAACTAGCTAAAGGCCCTGTTTGGCGAATTATTTCTAAGGTGTATAAATAGTGCGTTGCTTGTTGAGCACAAATGTTGTGTGGAAACGGTTTAAGTAACAGATTCCGCTACAAACCTACTTATTACTTAATTATTAAACCACACTAAGAGGCATGTATTTCATGCGGTCCTCTTACGGTCAATCAACAACGCTGCCAAAAAGCTGCAGTAACTATAGACTAATAACTTAGACCATTTTTGCAAGCGCTCGATAAATCTAACCTGTATAAGAAAATATACTGAAATACTGAGAGCAAATATGATCCAATTGATTGTTGTGGTTACTGTAGTTTACCTGCCCACGGCAGAACGAATTATAACTTGCAATTAAAAAAAAAACTATCTAAATTGCCGTGTTTTAGTTGACGTAATTCTTGCAGCTTTCATTCCTGCACTTCTTTCGATCGGTGCTCCAATTCCACGTGACATCAATTCACCAAGGTTCAAGAAAGAATTTATTTTCATTCCGCGTTTCTGTTGCTACTCAACACCTGATTGAACATGCCCATTGGCTATAACTTTTTCAAATTTCGTTAATTATTAATCATCCAACCATTTTAACGACATTGATAAAAAAATATGTTGTAATGTCATTTTGTCCAATAGTATGCAAGTTAAATGATTTTATTTGGCTTAATAATATCTGAAAATCTAAAAAAAAACGATGCATAAGCTTGAAAAAGCCACTGATGTTTGCTATATATACGAGTAATGTTACGATATTTTTTACAGTGTAAAGAGGGTTTTAATTCCTAATTATTTTAGATGTATTTGAGAATTTTGGTGACATGTTACAATTGTCTTCTATTAACATATGACATGTCTGTTTATATAGTAGCCTCCATTTTTCTACTGATGTATTTTGTTTCCATGACGTTGAAGAAAAGTTATATATTTAATATTATATAATTATTACATTTGTGATCAATGATTTCCTTTTTTACACACGCTTTAGTCAAAAAAACTAATTTGTGATCTCTTACTAGGTGTTCGTATAGTAAATATACATTTTTGTTGATAGAATGAATAAGATAAAAAAAATATTACGCCCCCTCACACGAAAATCAATTGATAGGTATTGCGTGAGCATATTTATTAGTTTTTAAATCGTCCCCGGTAAAATAATTTTTCTTTGGAAAGTACTCAGCGTGAATTGAATCTTCGGCCACTGTCACGAAAAGGTTTTTATACTAGGTTGTTTTCATTTAATTACGTACTTATTTAGGGTAACGAACGAGCTTTGTTGATGGTTTCAGAATGTAGTTTATATTTGTGAAACTGGGAGTTTTAATTTCAATTTTTGGATATAAGTGAATGTTCTATTATGAATATAAGTGCACACATGAATATAAGTGAATGTTTATTTGTGGATATAAGTGTTCACGCGGATATAAGTGAATGTTCATTTGTGGATATTTTGTGGATTTAAGTGTTCACGCGGATATAAGTGAATGTTCAATTATGGATATAAGTGTTTTGTGGCAAGAGACATTGACCAATTTGTCTTAAAAGAAGCATTTGTAAAGAAAATAGAACATTAACAATGATTGGTCTATGATTTACTTTTATAATTAGAAATGCATTATTTGCAATAATGTTTGACCACACTCAGGAAAGGAACAGCTTATCCTTTATGATAGACAGAAACACACATTCCCTCAAAACTTTTTCTACTTTTCAGTTGTTCAAACCAATTAAAATTTATTTTTTAACTAATTTCATAATAATTTTGAAACCTAATCGATTGCATAAAATTTGTGACAAAATTTTAATTGGAATTTTTAACATTTTGTGGTTTTGGGATTTCATTTCTAAGGTAATTTGCTTCAGGATTTCTCTTGGTGGACTTTTCGCTCTGTCCTATGTTTCAAGAATGCTGTCTTATGCATCTTGGTGGACAATTTATCGTCAGACTGCTTCTATCGAGGACATACTTCACCAGCTCAACCACTTGAAAAGTATTTTTAGAAAGCCTAAAAACAAGTCCCGTTTAGGAATTTGTATGACTATATGCGTTTATGCTGTTGGGGCTAGTGTAGCGTTTTCATTAACTTACCGGATAGTAGCGTTAAGAAACAAATCATCGCAAATCGATGCTGAAAGACAATGGATTAATAAATGCCGAATGTTTTCCTTAGTGCTTAAGGTAAATCAACAGAATGAAATTAGTGATGCAGTATCAGACTTAATTCCTCAGCATTTGGATTGGAACATTCAGTATGCCATAGCTATGGTATACTATTTTTGTTGCAAAGAACTGGAACAAATAATTCGTACAGTTTGTTCTGAGCACCTTTATTTCAGTTCTGTTGGAATATGGAATAAATACAGTGAAATTAAAAAGTGTATAAAAGACACGGAGAAAAGTTTTTCATTGCTGATTTTTCTGTTCATGAGCAGATCTTTCGTAGAATTCTTCCGAGTCCTGTCCTTCCTTTTTAACAAACTGAACGTAAAAGTCGAGGTGCGATATGGGATTATCACTGCAATTTATTGTTCAATTATATTGTTTGTCTTTATTTCGGTTGTCGACTGTGCAAACACTTTACTTAGCGCCTACAAAAAACTTTGCACGAAAATGCTTCAGATTCCGAAAGAACTGTACCCTACAAAAAAGGATTTCGAAGTGTATTGCAGCTGCATGTTGTTAATGGATGATAAGAAAAATGTGACTCTTACAGCTTGGGATATGTTTCGCATGAAAAGGAATCTTTTTACGGCTGCCATTGCTTCACTTATTAGTTATGGAGTTATTTTACACCAATTCCACTAATTGTATGGTAAATTATTTAGAAAATTAAAGATTGGCAATTCCCATTAAATCATCATCAGCATCGATTGATATGCAAACATTCTCGATGGGTCTCCGTAGCCCAGTCGTCAGAACATCGACCTCTCATACAAAGGATCCCGCGTACTATACCAACCATATCCTATAAACGAATATTTGTTAGCAATAAAATAGTAATAAATACTCTTATTTCGGAGTTCCCCGAGTACACTGGGACAGATGTGCTCATGAAATCTGTGGAATTTAAAGTCCCCACGGCGTTATAGCGTGCGATGTCGCTCTAAGTCCAGTTGGGTGCCAGCTCAGGTGTGGACCTCGTCACTTGACCATGGTTCTAAATTACGAGGTGCAATTTGGCTTCCTTTGAAGCTAGAAAAAGACAGCTGCAAGTGTCAACCTAACCTAACCATTATCGCGCTAGGGGGGTTGTTTCTTAACCGACTGTTTAGTCTTAATTCTGAGAGTCTGTAGTAAAAAAACACACATTTAAGGGATATCCAATGACTATCGAAGGAAAAGTACCAAATAGGAAATGAAACTGTTCAAGTCCGATAACGGAAATTGAATATAAATAGACTTGAAAATAATTATAAAAAACTTTTATTTTGATTACGATAGAGCAGATATATGTTGAGCAATGATTAATTTGATTTAATATTTTCTTGATATTTGAAAAATAAATGTAAAAACACAAGTTTAACAATGAAACTTTTTAGTTTGATGATGTAGGAATATTCAATTATTTTATTCTTGAATCTTAATATTCCAAAAAAAAAGTAAAATAAAATTTAGTTGATTGTTTGATTTTAAAGGATTTTTAATTGTATTATCAATCTTCTGCTGTGACCTGTACGGGTTTTGTTTCCCCTTGGCCATCAAGTGTGTTTTGCCTTTGTTTTGTATATGTAGCTTGTAAATAAATATTCAAAAAAAAATCAAATTTTAGCAATAAGTCAGTTCAAATAAATTCCATTTGTTAAAAAAAAAGAATATATTATCAGTTTTATTACTTATTTCCTCATAAGCCAGCTTTTCATTTGCTTACGAAATTTTATACTTTTCTATAAACACTCATTTTCAATACATGATAAATTTTATCAATGCTTTTCAAGTTGCCTGAAAAAACTTATGATATACCTAAATTAAGAATTGTAAACTTTTCATATTTTCGATAAGCAACAACAGCATAGTTATTGAAATTTTGTAACGCAAACACTAACTTTTTGCTTAAAGGCGAAATGTGTTGACCGAAAACATTAGGATGAAGGTCAAAAGATATATATATCAATAAACATATTTTCTTTTACCAAAACTTAAATAGTCTGTGCATAGTCTTAGGTTTAGATTTGCGTACGAAAGGAAAGAATTTATCGTAGGAAGCTAACTTCATATTTATAATTTGTAAGTAATTAATTTTTTGTTTACAAACATTTTTTGTGGATGTTAATAATTACATTAATTTTTTAGTGCCATGTGATTATGCATCAGTATTACACTATCAAAAAATCTTGTTATAATATAAAAAATTTCTGGCAGCAAAGTTGCTAGAAAATATCCGCAATGCTAGGGAAAAATATTTTTTAAAGTAGCAAAAGCATTGCAGAAGTACTGTATATCAGACATACTGATGCAATCTGTACCAATGGTTACGGATTTTTTCTGCGTAACTCAAAAATATGTGTTTAGACAAACTGATCTGTAAATTTAGAATCAACTGCAGAAGTTTTAGAAAACAGAAAATTTTTGCAGGAAAATAAGAAGCATATTCTGTTTTATAAGACTTTTTGCAGTACGGTTATTTTATCCAAATTCAGATAAAATATTATTATAGTGTGGTTCAAAACTAAAATTAAGTTTAAAGTTAATATTTGTTAAAAGGACGATAGGTTTATGTATAGTATACACTCTTTTCTCTAGTGTTAAAAGTGCAAATTCTTATTAGTGCACACTCTTAGAATTAGTATTCTCTAATTCTAATACAATAGGCATATGTTGATAATGCCGTTTATTATGAAGAACATAGACAAACTGGCTCTAATATTAAAGAAAAACTTCAGCTGTACAACAAAATTAATGGTTCCTGTGGCATTGCGATAATTTTAAAGTGTACCAAGTAAGATTTGTGTTCCTAAAAATAACTTGCCAAGCTACAAAAGGCACGGAGTGAAGTAAACGCATGCACAATAACCCTTAGAAGGACTTAAGAAGCACAATAATTAAAGTTATCCTTGTCTTACTATTTTATCATTATCCTATTCTTGTAAAGTGAATTAAATGAACTACTTAAAAGCTAATAAGTAAAGATACAAAAATCGCAATAATCTCTAAATATGCGCTATATGATAGTAGAGAGTTCTCTTCCTCCAGTGATTCAACACAAAGAGACTGTCAGGGAACAATTAACGTTTGCTGCTGTTTAAATATATTATGCGTTCTTACAAACAAGCCAGCACTAATGATTACATTCGTTATTCCCTACTATAAAAAATTTCGCGGAATTTGTAATTATTTGTTTAGATGTATAAAAAAAATAATTTGTTTTTTTAGGGATTCAGAGAGAAATGTTTCTTTTGTATTCATCCGTGATACTTTTCTTAGTTGTTTCTGTGAGGTCAGATTGTCCATCAAATTTTTGTTATAAATGTAAGTATTAAGAACATTATTATATATTTTTTAAAAATTGACTGCTTAATTTCCATTAAGTTATCTAGTATCTTCTAAAAAATATAAAAAGTCACAGCTACAAAATATGATGCAATTATTATAAATTCGTTTTGATCCATTTAATTTCGTAATCTCAAACTTGTACTTGGCTGTACCCTGACCTATCAACTTTAAGGCCGCAGAAGCTCTTCGTGACGTCACGCTATTTTTCGATTTCGGATTGTCAGCTTTTCCGAAGAAAATGTACGTAACCTATTCGCATTCCGCTGACTATACTTTTCATGTTCCAAACGGGTTTCTTTCCTCTCTTTCGGAAAATCTGACAATCCGAACCAGACTGATAGTGTGATGTCGCACAAAGCTTATCTGGCCTTATCAATTGAGTCAGCCTGTATCGAAGAAAGCGATACCTGTTCACAACCTTAAAAACTTAGTCGGCCGTAATCGAACAGGTTTTGTTCTTCATCTTCGTAACCGAACGTTAAGCTTCTTTCGCCGTATAAATTAAGCAGGCTGTGGTATTCCTGTGTCATGAGCCTTTACTTGACCCCTAATCGAATCTCACTTATATAGCTACTTTTTATAGGGATTCCTTTTGTTCGTAATTTCAAATTGTGCGACCTTCTTATAAACGAAACTTTAGCCAGTAATCATCCTAAACAGCTTGACTCTTTTTAAAGTTTTGTTTTACTTTTATACTCATTCATTTTTATTTATTTAAAACTAGTCTTATTATTTAATATTTACAGCAGATACATGTTGTACACTCTCATCCGGTGCCTATGCCTGCTGTCCGTTTGAAAATGCTGTCTGCTGTCCTGACAAAAAACACTGCTGTCCTTCTGGAACCACATGCGATGATGCCACAGGGAAATGCAGAACGCAGTTGGGCCGTCTTACCAATGGAACAAATGGGTTACCAACCAATGTGTCAGCAAATGCCGACGATTGTATGTATTGTGAAAAGGACACTCCCTGCTGTCCACTTGTGACTGGTGGACACGCTTGTTGTCCATTCAAATATGGTACATGCTGCGAACATAGTATCTACTGCTGTCCTGGTCAAAATAAGTGCGATCTCTCATCTGGGTGGTGTAAAGTTTAAATGAAGATATTGTTCAAAGCATATGTTTTTGTTATTACCAGGTGTTTTAACTCTCTAGTGCATGGCAACATACACTTTAACTCATTTTATGACTTTAAAATATTGTTGATGTTAGGCAATTTTAGTAATTTGTCATCATTGATGTTACACAATGAAAATGTTAACTTCTTTAAAGAAAAAAAATATTTTATGTTGCATACAATTGAAAGGACACAATTTACCCAATTTCATGCATCATCCTCAATGCTTAGTCTATGACGGTGTTAATGTTTAAAAAAATTAAATAAAAAAGTTCCACTACAAAGAAATTTTTTTAATATTTTTTTCCGTAATGAATGTGACCATCAAAGATCGAAATATATATTTTGGATTAAAAATATCTTTTTTTAAATATCATGCATAAGAGGGTTAATTTACATTTGGTGTTTTAAATCTTTGACTTCTGTGATTGAATATATATTGTTTTATGTAAAAGTCATGCAATAAATCAAGTTAAACTGAAATCATTTGCGGAGTAATGATGACAATATTTAAAGTAATTTGTTACTTAATATATATATATATAAACTATATATATATATATTTATTTTAAAATCGTTTAGAAACAAATACATTCACAATTAATCGTTTAAATGTTTAAAATTATATGTTAAAAGTTTTATTCTTAAAAATATTTTGGTGCTATGAAGTGGTGTGAAGTTTGAAACAAAAATATTTTTAAAAAATTAACATAAAAGCAGTCGCAAATGCTTTTTAAATTGACCTTAAAATACAAACCTTTTTTAAATTGACCTTAAAATACAAACATTTTTCAAATTGACTTTAAAATACAAACAACAAATATTTAAAGTTATACTGCGCAAGTGAAATAATTAATTAACGAAAATTGAAATGATTTTTTTTACACTTCAGTCTAACGTAATGTATAGTATAAATAATATTTACTCGCACCTATATATTTTTACTCTAGTGGTCGTACGGAACACATTGATTCTATTAATAATTTCATTTACATGAATGTTATAAACATTTCAAAATATAAAACACATGAGTTATTTTTCCTTTTGAACAACATCGAGCTAGTACTTTAAACTTTTAAAATAATGCCTAGAAATACTTATTAGTTAGACATTTTCATTGACTTTTAATTACGCCTTTGACCCAACCTAAACTAAATAGAACACGTGCGACAAAAGGGTTAATCTTTGGCTACATTTTTTAAGGTTTCGAAACTAATGTCTCCAAATATCACGTGATTTTATTTACTCCAGCTCCCTCTTGAATGAACTATATGTTACCCATTAAATATATCAATTAACAAACTAAGATCAAATTAGAAAGTTGTTCACTGTAACTTTTAAGCACATTTCATTTTTGGAAAATATTTCTAAAACTGGTTTACAGAAATTTCGTCAGATACGCGATTAAGATGAATTAGTCGGGTTTGATGAAAATTTAATATTAGAATAACTTCTTTTATCAGGAGAGATTGAAATAAATAAACTTTGGAAACAAATAAACTTTGTCATTGGAAAAAAAATATCAAGTAGAGTTTTTACAGGTTTGAAAGTTTAAAATATATACTTTCAAAGTTTTCAACTAAATTTGAGCCAATTAGTTCTTATGGAGATTATGAAACATATTTCAATTTTCTTTTAATAATAATTTTCTCTTTTTCGAAAGAAAATTAATGAACATGGGAAATTGTGGCGACTAAAAGATATTTATTAAACAATAAATTGCATCATTATTCTTCGAATTTCAAACAAATTTAGCAAACGATAATAAGTAATTATTAATTTGCGAAAGAAGATTAAGGAAAATAGTTAATTTTAGCGTTTAAAAGTTTGAATTAGAAATAAATTATTAGCTAAAGGCCCTGTTTGGCGAATTTCTTTCTGAGGTTATGTTTTTGTTGAGCACAAATATTGTGAGGAAAAGGTTTAAGTGGCAGATTCTGTAACAAACCTACTTGTTTACTTTATAGTATTGTAATGTTTGTTTTACAGCGACTTGATGCTTTCACGACGTACGGAGTCACATGAACAATTTAATTTACACCAATAGCAATTATACAAGTAAAACTCAAAAAGATGAAGATAAAATTTAATTCTAAATAAGATTTCCATACACTAAATTTGCTTTTGGAAATCAATTTATCATACAAAAATATATTTAATACTAATATCGTTTTCTTCATTTACTTGTAAATCCAAGAAAATATAATAACAATTATAATTTAATGTAGTTTTTATTAAAATTTATTACTCTTATCATAACTTGATTTTTTATTATCTTTAGTAAAAAGTTAACTTATTGTTTTTTAAAAACTCTTAAATTAAAATGTAAGAGCATATTGTATTAAACTCATAAAGCCATCCATAATTTATTTTTCATTACTATATCCTTCTATCGTTACTATAACTTTAATCAAGTCTTCTAAAGAGGTACAGCATTAATTTAAATTGATAATTATAATTAATACATTAAACCTATGTTTATTACACACCCATAAAAGCCCTTTTTTTATTACAAATATATTATTTGTGCAGTAGCATCATGTTTGTACTTGTTTTTTTTTCGATTGCGGAGTCTGTAGAGTGGCATGTTTTTTAATGAGCATTTGTTATTTCGTAGTATTTTTTTCCCTGTAGGATATTTTTATTTTAATTAAAAGAATGAAAAAGTGTATATTGACGATTCTCAAAACTAGTCGCGACAACTGCGACTAATTTTATGGTCTACGACCATAAAATTAGTCGCAGTCTAGCGCGTTTGCGTCTAGCGACCGGGAATTTCGAACTTTGGTTATGTCATTTAATTATTACTTTAAAATTTTAATAGTTACTTGGATATTTTACTTACACCGTCAATAATATGTATTGATTACAATAATAAAGGTGTTTAAAGATTAGGATACAGACCCCACTACCTCGACTTTTAGCTTCCACACAACGTTTATAAAGTAAAAAAAGGAAGGTATTATAATCGTCCAGTCCGACCGTCCATTTGGTTGTATTTAAAAGCGGCGAATATTACTTATTTATTTTTTGAAATACAAATTAATTTAGCAAACGATAAGAAATAATTATTGAATTTTCGAAATAAAATAAATGAAACTAACCAAGTTTAGCATGTAAATGTTTAATATAGAAATAATGCTGTGTTTGGCGCCTTTTTTACCTGTTAAACACAACTGTTGTGTGGAAGCGGGTTAAGTGACAGATTCTGTTACAAACCTACTTGTTTCAATTTAGAGATTTCCCTCTAAGCACTTTCAAAATTATTGCTTTAATATCTCAGCAAATAAATGCAAAACAAATAATTCTTTTTTATACCGGGGTATTTTGAAGATGCTGAACATTTTTATGTAAAAAAAAATTGGTTGTTGGTGTTGGATTTTTCAAAGTTGGTACTCATTTTAATATGTAGACGGACCCCTTATACAATTTTTGTTGCCGATAATCAATTCCTTACGTCATTTCCTGCAAAATGACACCTTTCACAAAATCCCTTGAACAATATCAGCCGAGTAACGAGGGATGGAGCGTTTTTTCCCCCAGCTCTACGTTAATGCATAATTTAACTAAAGTTTGGGAAGTTTACGCATATATTTACTTTACTTAAAAAGTTTCATTTCAGTAAGTTTATTCACAAAATAACATTGGTACATCATTGGTGTGTAAAGCAGTCCCTTGTGTACTTTGTGCAAAAGAACATAGTAACGGGCAAAGATCACATACACATTTTCTAATATTATACTTCTTTGAATGAAGAAAGAAGATTTCTTTTACGTTATGAAGAAGTTTTTATGAATTTATTGTCTTAATACTCAGTTATTGGTTTCCTATTCTTCAGTTGTTTTTTAATGTTAAGTCGAAACTCCAAAAGTCGCTTTTTTATATTTTTATTTAAAAGAAACCTAATATTTCAAGAATACTTTTCTTTACAAAAACGCTTAGTAGTGATGAATTTGATCTAAATATATTCTAATTTGTATTTTATAGTTGAAAGTACGCAAAATAATTATTAGGGTACTTTTGTAACTTGAAATGTCATTTTTGTACCAAGAATTTATGACAGTAAAAAATTTATGTATCCTAAACATTTATTCTGCAACAAAAATTAAAAAGTCAAACAAATAAAAAAAATACTTTTAATTTGTAAACATTTTTCTAAAGAATAAGGATAGATATCATAGTTAAAGTATTAGATTGGCAGATCACGTGATCTCCAATGCTAACGACGGGACGATATTTTTTTGTAACTTTAGAATAATTCTAAAATTACAAAAAAAAATTGTAAAAATACTAGCTGCATTTTGGAATCTTTTTAGTGACTTGAAATGCTTTTCTAGTATTTTTCTTTGTAATTTTAGAATTAAATGGCATTTTTCTCCTTAAAGTGGTGGAACACTGGCCCCATTGCCCTCTTATTCTGGTCCTCCATGCGCGTCTCGTGTGGTTAGCATTGGAGGTCACGTGATCTGCCAATCTAATACTTTAACTATGATATCTATGAGAATAACAGACATGTACTAAGCATTATTTACTAACATAAAAATATAGTTGCAATCACAAATCAAACTACTTTATAGAGAAAAAGAATTAAAATTGTATAATGTATTAATAAATATAACCTAAACATTTAAGCAAGTGAAATTTCAAAAGCGCATTTGTAAAACCCATCTTCTCTACGAGCAGCTCCCATTTCACACAAATACAAGTTCTTCACAATTTGAGTACCAAAAACGTTGTCTTCAAATTTGAGATACAAGTACTGATCAATGTACTTGCTGTGACGCAATCGAGAAACAGGTCGAGACAACTTAGCGATGGTCACATGGGGAACAAACGAAAAACGATCAGTGATTACTACGTTTCTGGAAACAAGTTCCTCGACTAATTTGTTCCTCAGTTCCATCAGCTTATCATTCTCTTCGAGCCTGGCGAACAAAACGCGGTGCTTGAAAGTGTCCAAACCCTCTAGGTTCAGTGTTACTGGAGATAAATTTCTGTCAGCTACGGATTTCAATGCTTCGACAGCATTACAGACGTCGCTTGCTGAGTCTAGTTTCAGGATATTGAATGTCATGTGTAGCATCTCTGGTGGAATGCAACATTCCCCTAAGAACTCATCTCTAGCCTTGATGTAGTCAGAGACCTCCTTCAAATTCGAAACGGTTTCTTCTGCTTCGATTCTCGCAGCGATGAAGAAGTTTGGTCTGTCGGTGGAATCACACTCGTCTTCACTCGCAATATCTTCAGACGAGTCCGATTTGTGCAGTGAAGATACGGCTTTTGAGTATTCTGCGATTTCGGGGAAAACAACTTCATCTTTGAAGTCCAAAATATTGCTGTCGACTCGAGATATGAAATCGTGAATACTTAGAGGGTACCCGGTTGAACCAAAAACAATGTCCAATCTCGTTCGTTTGTCCCAAACCTTTCTAGTGATGTACTTGAAGTATTGTATTCTATGCTTCGGTAGAGCTAAAGTGTGGTTGTCTACAATAGCCGGATCCCTCCAGTCCAGAGAGTCGAACGACTTCTCAACGATTCCATCAAATCTGTCTAAATAACCAACTACAAACTTTTCGTGAGGGAGGGATTCGTCCCATAACAATCTAGAAATGACATCGCTCGCAGTTTTCATGGAAGGTTTTTTGGAATCCTGGATGTCACTAGAGGACAGTTTCAGATTGTTTTTCTTTTTTGAATTCCCTGCCATCTAAAAAAGAATACATATTTCAGTAAAATATATGTATTTTTATTGTAAATTCATTTTCCTTGACAATTTTATTAGACTCGCATTTATTGCCTAAAAGAGTTTTACGAGTTTCTGTCAGCTTACCCTTTATTAGTATGTAGAAATTTTTTAACAGTGTTAAAACTATTCTAGGAAACAATTTTTTGAGTTTAGAACTTCATGTTTATATTGGTTGGCCATGTTAAAAATAAAGAATATTTTTGTAGATTAAACTTAGTCCGTAAAGGTGGAGCACGTGTTTCAAAGAGATATTGTTGAATTCATACTCTGTAAAATAGTAGAATACCTGCCTCGTTGCCATAAAATGACTTGACGTGTAGAGGTTTATGTAATTTTTTAAATAAATAAATAGGTATTTTGGGGAAGAAACCACCATAGTTCACACAGCGATAAAACAGAAAGTTTAATAAGTTTGATTAGTTTCAATATAAGCGTGAAAATTTACTAAAAGTTAAAAATCACAGCTTTAATCACAATATGACAATACCAACTTAAAAATTATGATAATTTTTTAAAAATAACCACATTTTTTGAAAATATTCCCACCAATTTTTACTATTTTTCCGCCTTTTGTATTTTGTGCTAAAAATCAGCTTTGTTTTAGTTAAAGACGTTTAATAACGAAAGAATCTACAAACAATTTTGTATCAATAAACTCCAAAAAGTAACATTCGAAGATTAGAAAAATAATCGTGATTTTTTCTTAAATACAAAAATTGAGGTAAAAATATTGTTTCACTCAAACTGAATAAAAGCTATGATCTTTTTACAGTTTTGAGGGTTTTTAGGAAAATTACGTTTTTTAGTCTTTTTAATTTCAAGCGTTTTGTTATAAAACTATAAACTTTACAAACTACGTACAATTTCTACATCTAATGACAGAAATATATAATAGTCAAACTCAAGAAAAAAACCATGATTTTTCTGAAGTTTGAAGTTCCTTGAAGAATGACCAATTTTGATTTTTTTTCTTATTATTAACTTCTCAATTGATGAAGAAATTATTTTAATGTCAATTGATGGAAAATTTCATAAAAATTATTAGTTTGTCAAACATGTAAACCGTAAATTCGAAAATTTTACAACAAAAAGCTAAAAAAGAAAGAAAAAGTAAAAACAAGTAGGTTTGTAACAGAACCTGTCACTCAGCCCGCTTCCACACAACATTTGTGCTCAGCAGGAAAAAAGTATCCTAACACAATATTACTTCTATTATAAACCTTTAAAAGCTAAATTTGGCTAGTTTCATTTATTTTATTTCAAAAATTCAATAATTATTTTTTCAATAATTATTCAAAATTTGTATCGTTTGCAAAAATTAATTTATATTTAAAAAAATAAATACGTAATATTCCTCTCTTTTAAATAGAACCAAAACATTTCATATAAACAACAAACAAAGAATCTCTTAGTGAAATATATTTGACGTCATTTCAAACTGATTGACGTCGCAAAAATAATTTTTTTTAAATTTATTATTTCAAATTATTAGTTTCTCGAATGATTGTTGCGAATGGCAATGGTGATTTAATTCTAATAAAAATGGCTTCTTATGCTTTTTAAATGAGCATTAAATTTTGCAGTTTTTAAAATAATTAAAGTACTTCGAATTCGAATTTTTTTCTGAGATTTTCAATGTCTTCTAATTTCGATGCGCTGAATTTTTTGACGTATCATATTTGTCTGTAGCATTTGTAGTTTGGTCTACTGAAGTGGGTGACGGACAGACAGACGGTCGGAACGGTTATAATACCTTCCACTTTTTACGTTATAAACGTAGTGTGGAAGCTAAAAATAGGCAATTTTCCTAAAACCTAAGACCTTGAAAGTTTATATTAGTCATATTTTTTTTGTAATTAAGTTTACACAATGTATTTTATGTCATTGGAAGTTAAATTTGGTCTAGTTTGTAATATAAAACATTTATTATGTCTTACAACAATTGCTTGAAATTTAAAAAAAAAAGTATATAGCTAATTTTCCAAGAAACTTAAATCTTTGAATATATATGATTTTTAGCTTCCACACTACGTTTATAACGTAAAAAGTGGTAGGTATTATAATCATTCAGTCCGTCATCCACTTTCATAGTCCAAACTACAAATGCTACGGACAAGTGTGATACGTAAAAAAAATTAAGCGCATCGAAATTAGAATACATTGAAAATTTCAGAGAAGAATTCGAATTCGAAGTACTTCAATTATTTAAAAAAAACTGCAAAATTTAATGCTCATTTAAAAAGCATAGGAAGCCATTTTTATTAGAATTAAATCACCATTGCCATTCGCAACAATCGCTCGAGAAACTTTAATTCTTTTAGACAATAAGTTAAAATAATTTTTTTTTTATTTGCGACATCGATCAGTTTGAAATAACGTCAAATATATTTCACTACGAGATTCTTTGTATGTTGATATGAAATATTTTCATTCTATTTAAAAGCGAGGAACATTACATATTTATTCTTTGAAATATATATTAATTTTTTGCAAACGATAAGTAATAATTATTGAATTTTCGAAATAAAATAAAAGAAACTAGCCAAATTTAGCATGTAAATGTTTAATATAGAATTAATGCTGTGTTTGGCGCCTTTTTACCTGTTAAATACAACTGTTGTGTGGAAGCGGGTTAAGTGACAGATTCTGTTACAAACCTACTTTTTTTTTAGCTTCCACACTACGTTTATAACGTAAAAAGTGGAAGGTTTTATAATCGTTCAGTCCGTCTGTCCGTCACTCACTTTCACAGAATGAACCGTAAGTCTCACAAACAAGTGGGATACGTCATTTTGAAGCAAAAAATCAGATTAGGCTACATTCCAAATTTCATTAAAAAATTTAAATTAAAAGTTTATTTAAATAACTACAAATTTAATCTAAATTGAAATAACATGCAAATTTCATTTTTATTCAATATTTTCCCTGTTGCCATTTCGTTAAACGTAAGAGAAACTTTATTTAAAAAAAATTAAAACTTTTGAAAGAATATTTATTTATGTGATATAATTCAATTTGGATTGTTGTAATATCACAATAGAGTTCTTTTGATAGTTCATTATATATGTATGAAGAAAGATGCATAGAGAATTCTAATTTGGCATAAAAAAAAATATACTAAGTTTCGCTTTTAATTTTAAAGCATCAATTGTACAAATTATATATTTTTCGAACTGTAAATTAATTTAACAAACTATAAATAACTGAATTTTCGAAAGAAATGTAAATGGGAAATTGTGGCGACACAAAGATATTTATTAAAAAAGATTACATCATTATTTTTCGAACTTCAAACAAATTTTGCAAACGATAAAGTCTAATTATTAAATCTGAAAAAGAAGCTTAATGAAAATAGTTAATTTTGGCATTTAAAAGTTTGAATTACAAATAGCTAAATTCCCTGTTTATTATTAGAATTACGTCACCATTGCCATTTGCAACAATCGCCCGAGAAACTTAATTCTTTTAGACAATAAATTAAAATAAATTTATTTTTGCGACATCGATCAGTTTGAAATGGTGTCAAATGTATTTCACTACGAGATTCTTTGTATGTTGATATGAAATGTTTTTATTCTATTTAAAAGCGAGGAATATTACATATTTATTCTTTGAAATATTAATTTTTTGCAAACGATAAGTAATAATTATTGAATTTTCGAAATAAAATAAATAAAACTAGCCAAATTTAGCATGTAAATGTTTAATATAGAAATATTGCTGTGTTTGTCGCCTTTTTACCTGTTCAACACAACTGTTGTGTGGAAGCGGGTTAAGTGACAGATTCTGTTGCAGACCTACTTGTTTTCTGATAGAGTTGAAACAAAATAAATAATTTACATAATTTGATGCTAAACTTTTGTTGATTATTTTATTGTTAAACATTTAAATCGTAAAGTTGATGTTTTTACGGTACACAAAAAAACATGAAAAAAGAGCGGAAAGTAATTTTTAACACAAATATTATATTTTCTAATAATTACAATTAATTTTATAATTGTTTCAAAAGTTGCTATTGATTTCAATTGATACAAAATTGTATGTTGAAGGTGTAACTACATGAAATAATAAGGCATACCTTTGGTTGATTTGATATGGAATGAATAATATGCAAAAACGGATTATGGAAGAAGTTGTCACTAAATTTTTAAATTAACAGTTATAAGGGAGACTGGGGAACCTTGGCCATAAGGGAGACTTGGCCCACCTTTAAATTTTAGTATTTAAAAATATTTTAGCATTTTCTCAATAGATGGTACTCAAAGCTACTGTTGTCAGCAGATAGCCACCTTAGTTTTATTGAGCTACTTTTTTGCATTGAGGAGATAATAAAAAAAAGAAAGTTTCTCACCCCAAAAAGTAAACATTTAAGACATAATTTGTGAGATTTTTTCTGAAAAACCAATTCAATTAAGTTTAAGTATATGGTATTTTTAAAATACTGTTATATTAAGGTTTTATGTTTAGAATAAAACAAAAACTTCAACTAAATCAAACTTATCATTTATGACCAAATATCAAACTTTTCTGCAAAAACTATATAAGTTATTAATTCAAGAATAATAATACTTCAGATAAAAAAAAATCAAACTGAGGCTTATATATCTTGTGCATTTTAATGTGTGTACAAACTGAATAAAATATATTTAACATAAATATAAAAAAAAATTATTTGTTGTGGACAATATTAGAATTTTTAATTCATACAATACTAGAAAAATGTATTACTCTAAATATATAAACGATAAACATGATTTTTAAATGAGTTCCAGAGTGTTGAATTATAATATAATTTTTTTTTACATTTAATGCTTACAAAATTAATTTGAAATATTTATTATTTTGCCCTTTAAAATTAGGCATTTTTGCATGGGCCAAGTCTCCCTTACCATGGGCCAAGTCTCCTTTAATAAGGGAGACTTGGGCAAGTTTCTAAGTTTTAAAAAACAATATATTTAAAAAAGAAAAAATGCATTATTTATATTATCACTATTATATACATGTTGCCAATAAAATTTCCTATAATATGTGCTATTACATGAAACTTTTAGTGCAAAAATAAAATTTATAAAAATTAAATTCTAAAAGCATGGCCAAGGCTCCCCATGCTCCCTTACTTTTTACATATTGCAACTGTATAGTTTTATATGCTTCCATTTGATACTCACTGCAATGGTTAATGCAAGAACAAGTTAATATATTTTAATAAAAGGAAAATAGCTTTATTTATAATACTAATATGAATATCAGTTGATAACTATCTTAGAAATAAAAATTAAAATAAAAATCGATGCTAGAAAATGGAATGTAAAAGTTGACTTCCATATGGGTTATAAGACAAAGCTTTAATGAACACGAATCAAGTTATTTTTCAACAAAAAAACCAAAAGAAATGTCTACATAAAATTAGATTTAACTAAAAAAAAGTTATAAGTAATGAGAAAAAGCATAATATTAAATACAAGTTTAAAAACATAGAAATTTAAATATAAAAAAAATAATTCAAAAATCTCCATACCTTTAATGCTCACTGTTATCAATATTAAAAACAATAAAAGTTT
This sequence comes from Oedothorax gibbosus, assembly GCA_019343175.1. NCBI lineage: Eukaryota > Metazoa > Arthropoda > Arachnida > Araneae > Linyphiidae > Oedothorax > Oedothorax gibbosus. Next base: position 22,589,922 of record CM033273.1, read on the forward strand.
CAGCTGCTGCAATCACTTTTATTGAACTCTGAATTGCACAATTTTGCGATATTTTGATTTTAATATAATTACGTCATTTTGACACCATAGTTACGCAATGTTGTGTAAACAAACCTCAACACAGTTGCAGTGAGTTCTTGCACAAATCATAATATAGGGGATTTCATCTGTCATTTGAAAAGTCATATTGTTAAACTTTTTATGCAATTTTTAATATTTTTACAGTGAAAATGAAACTTTTTAAGACTAATTAATGTTCCTTTAATTATTAATTAAACGAACGTCCATTTTTTTTAGAAAATTCTTGTAAGTAAATTATGCTATCAATGAATCTGGCAATGAAATTTTCGAGTTTAGAAAATTAGTGAATGCTGAATAAATAAATAAGCCAAAAGCTTTACAATTTTATATTAAAATAATAATATATCATCTAAAAAATGTTTTATAGGAATGAATTTTATCTGTGGATTCCCTTTTTGTAATTTAAAGGCTTAATATACTCCATAAAGTAAGTTATTCAACTCAATCGTGATCTAGACTAGCTTGACCTGATCAATTACTTTCGAGTTCACGGAGAACTCCGACAAATCAAACGTGTCATAATAAATATCATTGATTTTATATGTGGTATTTAACATCTCTATTTAAATCTTTAACTTACCTGATACGTACTAGTACGTACTACCTGATACGTACTAGTCTTTCTAGTTATAAAAATAGTATCTTAATTTTCCATATTGGATGCTTCAGGATTGCTTGAAGTAATCGGGCGTTTTAAAATAGTGAACTTTTTTTTGAATATCAACCTAAAGCTAATATTCTTTTTTTTATACCCCCATCGCATCAGAAAAGAACTTTTTCCAGGAAATCTATATTTTTGTTTAAATTATACTTGTTTTTAACAATAATTTGATCTTTTTAAATAATTTTAATGTGGTACAGTTTTATATTATTTATAATTATATGGATTTTAGTAAAGCTAAAAATTATATATTTAACAAAATAATTTAATTTTTTTAGTTGTAAATTTTCCTGCGAGTTCATGGAAAACAGTCCACAATTGAGACGCATTAAAGTTCAATAGTGAAAAATTCCTCCACTATTTGAAAAACGTGCATGGTATTATGTTCAAGTGGTAAGCTAATTTTATTTACGATTCTAGATATTTGAGGTTTAAAAGCCAGATTGAAACAAATAATTCAAAAATGATTGAATATAAATTTTAAAAACAATCACTCTGTTCCTGCTACTTTATCATGGGGTCAGAGCATGAACAGGGAATTTTTTTTTTATTTGTGGTAAAACATAAATAACATTTAAAGGCTATAAAGCTGAGTTTAACATAAATTAATTTTAATAATGAATAACTCTTAAAATAAATATATAGGATATATAGAATTTAAAAAAAAAAATGTTCTTGGCCATAGTAAATAGGATGTAAAGTTAAATTCCAAAAGGACAGTTCTTCTGTATATGAATAAAAGTTCTTTGAATAAGTTTATGGTAAAATCCTATTCACTCACCAGGCAAAAAAAATGACAAAATTTGGTAGAAAAAGAGGTTTTTAAACTAATAATTGCATGTATACAGACAGAGGCAGATAGAGATCGGTTTTAGAGTAAAAATCTTAAGCTAGGACAGCGTTCGGAAAACATGATATTCAATTTCGAGATGTCACTAAACTCGAAAAATTGGCTAGCCAGCGACTAGGATTTGACCAAGATATTACATACGATATGGACATGTTAGTCAAATAGGAATTTCTTCAGGGGATAGTATATGCCCTGCTACCTCAGATTCACAGCTAGCTACTTGTTGGATAACTTAATTTTCTCAAATTAAAAGTTAGTCTATGGTTGTTTTATGTCCTAACAACAACATTATTCTTGAATATGCCTTTGCATAATATGGCTAGCTTCAGTATATTTTGAATGCCTTGAACTGTTCAATTCCAGGAGAAGACTGCTGTTTCATGCTGGCAATTTTAAAACCTAACCCTTTCAACCTATTTGTTACGCCTTGCCCATTTGTAGAATAACAAGAACAAATAATCAGTATAAATGCAGTATGTATTTTACTAAAACCATGACACAACAAAATTTCATAAATATTTTATTTAGCTCAACATTTTGATATTGTGCTTGCTTTCTGAGCGATTTGCAAAATTATTGAAAAAAAATTCAAAAGCAATTACAGTATTTGAAAAGCCACCACTCCTCCCCCAAACCCTAAGGTTTTTTTTTCTTTCTTTGGAATGCAGCCTTTCTCCAGAATTTAGTTAACTAGAAACGGCAATGAGCCAGAAATAATTATTTATTGCTGTACCTATCAAAATCGGTCAAATGTTGAATATATGTAAATGGCTTCAATCTTTTTACTAGTTTAAAAATTTTCTCTAAGAAAATATTTTTATTAAGTTTTAAATTTAAACTTATCAAATTTGTACAAATGTATGTTAAGAACCAGAAAAGTATAAATGCAATGAAATTACTATTAAAATAGATAATTAATTTACTTCATATTAAAACTAATTACACAGAAGTTTTATTTCAGATAAAAAAAATTTACACACAATAACCGATGAAATGGCCGCCTCTCAATTATATTGACACAATTTATAGTCAGTTTCAATAAACAGTCTAAATTTTTGTATATATCTTAATTTTAAATTTTATTATTTTTTTAGGTGCTGTTTCGTGGATGTTACTTAGTATGTTGTATGGAAAATGGCAACCGATATCAGTGATATAGTAAAACAAGGCTATTTAAGATCTCGTAGTAGCAAACTTGGTGTTAGTATAACTTATGTAATATTCTTTACTTTTTGTGTAACTTTAGCTTAAAATTCTAATTATTTACAACACCAGGGTTAAGTACACATTTTTATATCTAACACCTAAATTAAAAAAAATAATAAAACATTAAATTTTGTTTCCCTGATTCAGTGAAGTTTTCTTTATTTTTTTAATATTAGTATTTTGTATATTATGATGGTATTTCTTTCCTTTACCAATTTTATTTAGTTATTTGATCAAAACGTTTTCTAGTTTCTGGAATCACTTTATTTTACTAAATTTATCAATAAAAATGTTCTAAGTAAAATTCTTAATATATAAAGAATAATGCAGTTAAACCTGGCCAATCTAAACTTGTTTAATGTTAAATTCTGTGTAAAGTACACTGAAGATATTTTCCTTCCTAATACAGCTTTAGCTAATGCTAAACCAGGGGTTTAAAAGTTACTTTTAAAAAAGTAACTGTTACAGCTACTTAATACGAAAAGTAACAAATGGCAGTTAAGTTACTGTATATACTCGTGTATAGCCCGACTCTGTGTATAAGTCGACCCCCCATTTTTCAACCAAATATCCATCCAAAATCCGTAACCTGTGTATAAGTCGAGGTAGGAACTAAGGTAAGAGCCTTTTGAAGAAAATAAGAAGATGAAACTGGTTCATGACGGGACCGTAATTTTATTTTGCAAGCAAGACTTCAACTCCTTGACATTGCTAACCCTGAATGGAGAAACTAAGTTGAAGCTATGTTCAGTGAAGCGTGAAGACCACGCTGCCAAGGTCACAGACCAACATTGTTTCCGTTACACTTTGAAGACTGGTTGACTGAACTGCCCTGTGCCAGAGCTACACATGCAAATTACGCATCACACCCAGAAATAACAATTAAGCATCATTATGGTGGATACCGTGAATAGATAATATATTATCTAGATTTATCTTTGGAAAGAATTTAACTCTTTTTTTTGTGTTTTAATTTTTAAATAGATAAGGTAAATTTTAAACTCGGCTTTACCTAGTATATTATGACTTATATTATTCCTCAGTTTATTGAAACATCGTTAATTGAGGCGGTGTTTTTTTCTCCCTCGGAAATTCGATGTCCTCGTGTAAAAGTTCGACCTCGATTTTTAAGGCACTAAATTTATCCAAAATTTCTCGGCTTATACACTAGTAAGTATATACGGTACTTTTAAAAATTTCAAGTTTAAAGAAAAATTTAAAAATAGCCGTCTTACTGTTTTTCATATAGAAACAAGTCTAAATAAATAAGGACAATCGGAAAAAGTTCAGAATGAGCATTAAGTGTTAACAAAAGTTAAATTTTAAATAATTAAATTTTAGCCAACGCCAAACTGTGCCAAAAATATCCATGAAGAGTGGTGTGATAAGTAACTGGAAAGTAATGAAATTTTTCGTTTCTTCGTTACCACTAAAAATAACAAAGTTTCAGTTACTTTCTGGAAAATCCAACAACATTACTGGGCGTTACCTGAAAAAAGTAACTGTTACAAGTAATGCGTTACTCCAATCCCTGGACTTAACCAACAACAAATTATTTTAAATCTAAAATACTTGACTTGAAACTCCGGAAAAAGTTATCATTGTTGAAAATATATCAAAAACACTGAGTTAACCTCAAATTAACTTAAATTTTTTTTTAATTTCCCAGTTGTGGCAACGGAGATGGATTGTCCTTAGACGCGCTTCAAGCAAAGCCCCATGTCGGTTAGAAAAGTATGTGGATGAGAAGGCAGCTCGCACCACAACTGCACAACACAAGATAGCACTATTAACTGCTGTTAATAGTATTTGCCGAGTTCCCAACAGTGTAAAGAGGCATGCATTCACAATTTGCTACCATGATGGCACTTCCAAATGCTTTGCCTGCGATTCTGGTTGGTTTTCTTGTTACTTGTGTAAAATATCTATCCTGGGCTTATAAAGATATTCTAAATTTTTGCATTATAAATCTAAAACGACCTATTTAGCTGATGGGGACTTATATTATTAGTTACATTTTACTGAATAATCGATGGATTCCTGCATGTATTCGCTTTTCCTTTTTTATTACAAAATAGTTATTCATATATGTTTTTAAAAGTATATCGAAAAAGTATCTTAGTTTTATTTTCTTCTTAGAGGTAAAAGTTTATTTTTTTCAAAATCAAATTGTAATTTTTTCTTTTGCAAATATTTATATTTATCTCAAATGTTTTTTTTTAAAAATTAACTTATTTTGTAACAAATATCATTAAATTTGGTCAATTAGCATTTGTCCTTAATTGATTTAAGTATCTTAGAATTAAAAAATGTCATTGTCTACTTTTCTTTGACTTGAATGATTTCTGAAATAAACAATTTTGCAGTTTTGCTTTTAAATTGAAGCATGCTGATTGTGTGGTGTTGATCACTGTTTAAAAAAAATATTTTTTAATAATTTTTTTTAGACATGGAAGCTGATACATGGGTTAAACTGTTAGTCCAAGAATCTCTAATTCCTCAACCTGGGTTTACAACAGGAGAACCTGATGTATTAAGTCCAGGAATACAAAAGGAGCTGCAAGGTAATAATATGGAATTATTCTTCATAAAGCATTCTATATTTGCATTTATGTATTTTATTTTTTGTGGATGTTAAAGCTTTCTTTTACTCAAGATGTTTTACTTAGTATTGTTCTGTTTTTCGCTGGAAACCGCTTTTTCAAACCATTTGGCTATCAGTTCGTTAGTTTTCTAATATTGTCCAAAATATATATTGCTTATTTGGGGAAGCGGGTTAGGTTTTTGTGAAAAGGACAAGAAAATTAAGCCAGTAACTGGAAAATATCTGTGTTGGTGATCTTTTCAATTTTACTGTTTACTGAAAATTCTATGGCAAAGTTTAGAACAAATAATTGTCTATTTAGATACCTAGAACTTTAGGCAATATTCATCAACAATACTAAGTCTGTACCAATCTCTTATAAATTTCTACAGAAGCATAATTGTCTATTTAAAACAAATTGACTTACTAGATCTCTGGAATTAGTTGTTTGACTGTTTCTCTGTTATGTATGTAGTTGACTTTCATTAATACTGTATAACCCGGTTGTAGCGTCATTCAAGGGATAGTTTATTATTTTTTTTGGCGGGAAGTAAATGTCAAATTTGGCAACTTTTGTCTTCATTTGGCGAATAAAACATAATTTAAGTAGTGAAAAAAAATTTAATTTTTTTTCTTTAAGAGGGCATTTTTGATATTATATAAACATCTTTTTAGCATTATACCCAAGGAGTTAATTAAAAATTATCGTTTTAAGCAAGCTATTATAACATTGAGGTCTATGGGCAATTCAAGAAATGAAACATTAATGGCATTATAAACTAGTTGTGAATGTAACCGAGTTTGACTATATCTTTTATGTGTCTATCCAAAACAGAACAGTTTCATGTTTACCTGATGCCAACCCCAAAGCTGGATGTCTTTGGCGAATGTCTACTACAGGTGACGCATGAAAATGTCTATCTGTGGGATATCAACAACACTCGGGTAAAGTTGGTTGCCTGGCCACTGACTGCATTGCGGAGATATGGCAGCGATCCCGCCAAATTCACTTTTGAAGCTGGGAGGTTAGTTTTCAAAATTAGTTGAAGAGCTTAGTGGAAGAACGTGCTAAGTGACAAAAAAGTGAAAATGTAAAATGAGTGTTTTGTTTGCACTTAGATCTGTTAAAAACGGTACTTGTGCAAAAGGTAAAAAAATATACTTCACTTTAAGCATACGAAAAAGGGGAAGCTTGTTATCTTTAAAGGAGAAAATATGTTTATTGACACAAAAAATTTCAATTTTTCTCAATGTCTCTTAACATGTTATTCCACTAAGCTCTTCAGTTGTTGTCTATTGTTTTACATAATTGTTGTATAAAGTAGTTTAATTTATTTTTATGGGTTTTGAACTATAAAAATGCGATTTCTTCATAAGAGTTTCTGGTTTGTTAGCTATTTCCTAAATACTTATTTAACATACTTTTTATTGTTATTTATTTTAAATTGTGTAAATTACCTAGAATTAAAATAATATTTTTTATTTGAAATTTTAAAAGTTATTTAAATCAATAACTTATTGAAATAGAGTGATACAAGCCATACCTGTTCATTCTCTTTAGATGGTTGTTAGAACAATTATATGTGAAATAAAAACTCTTTTTTGAAATGCTCTACACATAAATTACAATTCCAGTATATTGCTGTTTCTTTAATTATAAGTTTCTGAAAATTTATACAAATATGCTACAAATATTATTTTTGTATAGGCAATGCCAAACTGGTGAAGGCATGTTTGTTTTTCATACACTGGAAGGAGATAAAATTTATAGGAAAGTTCATCAAGCTACCTTGGCTATAGCTGAGGCCCATCATCGTATGAAAGAACACAATGATAAAGTTCTTTCAAATCAGGTACTGTTTTAAGTTTATTCAAACTAAATTTTCATAATTTTTTTCCTAACGGGGCTGCAATCTTAGTGGCAAAACCTTTGAAGACTCGGCATATTCCCCAGAACTGAGAGCCATTTTTTGTGGCACTGTCTAGGTGACTCTCGATACCAATTTTGACGCTCAGACTATAATGAATCCGAGCTATTTATGGACGTTAAAGTGTGCCTATATTTAACTTTTGTAAGAGAACCCAAGCCAAATGGGTACTCAAGGGATCTTCTACTTGACACATAAACACATGACAAGCATGCCCACAGTTTTCCGATCTAGAAAATCTGACGACTCAGTAGGGGCTTGAACCCGAAACTTGGGCTTTTGAGGCGGACACGTAATACCTCTCAACTACTGACCCACTTTTTTCATTATACAGATTTGTTTTTAAGGGTTTCTTGAGAGCTTGATAGGCAATGAATTGGCTTTTTTTTTAACTGGAAGTCTTCAGATTTACTCGAATCTTTAATTCTGCTCCATCTTTTAAGCTTTCTGACAGATTGTGTAGTTCAGAATCCAATCACTCTGTAAGGAAAGGTGGGCTGGTGCATTGTGTTCTGAATGCCATGATCCATAGTATAATTTTATGATGTCACTCTGTGTGCCTGCTCTATTGTCAACTTTTTCACACTTAACTGCTATTAAATATTCATAGCTTTCATGTAGTGTAATGTGATATTATTAAAATAAACTTTTATGGAAATGAGAAAATTCAAAGAAATTATTTTAAATAACATATGAAATCAGAAGGTGTCGATTCTTGCCATTTTTAGTACATTCCGTATTTGTGCGTTTTAGTGGGAAGAAGACTCTTTTCTACTGATAACATAACAAAAAAGTTGCCCAATAAGGGAAGAGTGTAGGCTATGTAGCCGATTACTCTATGCGCATAGGATGACAGAAATATGCTAGTGGTCCATTTACTCAACAAGATAGGTGGGGAAAGGTAATGATGATAAGGAAGGTATCATAGCAAGATTGCATGCCACCCTCCTGTATATGATATAACTGTGTAGGCTGCTATCCGTTTCATTACTCTGTAGTTCCACTGGGCAGGTCACCATCCTTCTGCCACAGTGGACGTCGTAGGTTAGGGGTCTATCTTAGTCGGAGAGAGAATCCTGGAAGGTAAAATAAAACAATATTCAAATGAAAATTGTAAAGTGGGCAATGTAACACAAAGTTAGAAAATAGCCTCTGTGAGGTCAAATTCTCACAGAGGGCCATGGACGCAATGTATCAATCCTGCTTATTTTGAGACAAGATGTCTTGTGTAGTTTAAATACCCTATAAGACCAGTAAGACTTTTATAAGAAAGGGCTTGATCAAAGCTTATAATAGGTAAACCAAAAAACTTATAATAGGTAAACCAAAAAACTTATAATAGGTAAACAAAAAAACTTATAATAGGTAAACCAAAAAACTTAGACCGAGAGGAAGAGAAAATTGGACATTTTTCCCAAGAAAATGTATGGGGATTTCATCCTCTCCACAAACAGGACAGATGGGAGAGTCAACGTATCCGCAGGTGTTAAGATGTTTAGCCAAGTTTGGCGTGACCTATAACTACCTGTATTATCTGCCGCAGAATTAGTCTGTTGAGGTGAAGGAGTTTGCCTTCCAAATCCATCAATTTAAGAACTACTTTGTATGTTTACAGTCAGTGCGGCTATGCCATGCGAGAACATGCTTTTTCTTTTCCCAATTCCTAACATCGTTTTTTATAGACTGATAAGACAAGGGGTAGAATGGGTCAGGACCACTAACAGCAAGCTGCGAAGCTTCCTTTGCAGTAGTATCAGCAAATTCAATATCGCTATAGCTGGGGACTCAACTAATATTCACGGAATTGGGGGTTAGCGCAAGTCGATTAAGTGTTTTTTTTTCTGATAATATTTTAAGAGCTACGTGTGTGGAAAAATGTGCTTAGTGACATTTTTGAAAGAATTGAGATTTTTGTGTCAATAAATATGTCATTCCCACCTTTAAAGATAACAAGACAAGATTCCCCTTTTCATAAATTTCATCAATTAAATGTATCAAATAAATTGAATATATTTTTGCCTTTTGTAAGTGCTGTTTCTAACATATTTAGGTGCAAACAAAAAACTTTAAAGCTCATTTTCTCTTTTTCGCCTTGTTTTCATTTAGCATGTTCTTCCACTAACATCTTCAATTATGAAACTAGGTTTCAATTTTTTTTTTTTCATTCAAATGTGCAGTGTTGGGGAATTCATTGATTTCTTCCATGACCACATGTCATTTATTTTATATTTATCTGATTTATAGTGTACATAAAATAAGTATTTATAATCGAAATGTCCTTGCACCATTTAACATCACGTATTCCAACCGAACGCTTAGTAAAATCGTAGATCTATCCACTGTTTCACACCCAGGGTTGGGTTTTTACCAGTAAAAATAGGTATTTACGGGTAAAAATTTGGTATTTACTTTTAAAAACCATTATATTTTTGTATATATGAAAGCAAGTCTTATAGTTTGAATATTTAAAATCCATATATAATTTACACATATATTTATACACTCACCTATACATACTTAAGTGGTGTATGTGTATGATTGTATATTACTCTTTCCCACATTTATATCAAAGGATTACTTTTTTGCTAAGGCAAGGTAGTAGGGGGAGGGGGGGTTGCAGTTTTATTTTTAAAAAAATAAACTTGTGTTTATAAAAGTAAATCTTCAAACATTCGCCCTTTCAACTTATATTTTTTGGTAAATACCATATCAAATTCCACAAGTGGTTTAAACCACACAAAAGAGCTGTTTTTTTGCTAGTTTTACCCCCTTCCCTCCATAAAAAACACAGTTTAACACTTTCCCAATTACGAAATGTCATTTATTTTCTAGAGTATATGAGTATATGTGCAAAAAGCTGCAAAACTTGTGTTTTGTTACAGAATGTTGAGAGCTGGAATGTTGAGAGAGAGATTTGGATTGGTGAACTTCGGTTTTATAAATGTATACATAAGTTCTCATTTCTTATCGAAGCATATTAAGTATAGGAATTAGCCTTTAGTTTATTTTGTAAATGGGTTTTCTAATTTTTGGTATTGCATAGTTATTTCAGAAGGTGGTAAGAAACATGTTTTTACCTAGGCGGTAAATACTGGTAAAAACCTTACATGGTAAATTCCATGCCAACCCTGTTCACATCCATACAAAACAACCCACTCACAGTCTCAAACCTCCCCAGGACCCATCATCTCAAACTGCATCATCCTCACGAAGTGTGTCTTATCCATCTGGCTTCCCCGAATCAGCCTCGTCGAGCCACATCCCACTCGACAACGAGGAGGACCAATCAGAGACCACCTCTAGCAACCCCGAGGTGGTCTCGGACCACAGACGCATGGTTGCCAGCGAAGAGACTCTTATCGCACCGGGTCACGTTGCCCAGAGACCGCGATCCAAATGTAGTTTGCGATCACATCTCCTCCAGTACGGGAAGTGACTCTTTTTATTTTTACGTTCATTTGAAGTCTCGGGTGTTGGAGGACTGTCTTCTTTATCTGTGAGATCAAAATTATTGTCAGGGTTTGAGGGTACTGAATGAAACCAGAGTTAAATAAACTGAAGTGTTAAAAAAAACCTTTTTCATACACAAGATTTGGAGTAACCCGTAGGCATACCTGTACATTATAAAAACACAAATTGTATAGAAATTGCATTGAAAAATGTCAAGTTACTAAAAATAACCAAAAAAAATTAATGTTAAGTTATTATCCAAACAACAATTTATGTATCCATAAAAGGAAGAGATGACCTGAAATTTTCCGTGTATGACGTACATATATATTATTCAACCCTGATTGAAACTTTGACTGTCAATACAAGATATTTCAGTTATATAAAAAAATCTTTGTAGTTAGTGCCACGGACAAAAAGACATGCTGAGGTGAACCATCGCCAAGCATTAGGTCATGCTTTCTGGTTTCCCTTAAATTTTTTTCTTCCTTTTTGAATGCTATTGACATGTGATGTCATTTAGGCTTGTGGACAATACCTAACCTTGAATCCACTCTTAAGTAAACAAAATATAGATGTGTAGCAATTTCAATACCATTATTTCCAAATCAAATATAACTTTTTTTTTTTATAAAAAAAGTATTTCCAAACAAAAGTGAAGATACCCTATTGGCTTGTTTCTATTTGTCTTCTGTTTAGTAGATAGACTTCTTAAATCTGAATTTAAATTGTCCATAATTTTAATTTTAGTAAGTATTTTTCTGTTATCAAAATATCTTAAAATGAGTTCAAAAGTGAATTTTCATAAACATTCTTGAAAGCAAATAGTTTTGATCGTATGGATAAAGGAGGTTTTGTTCTGACGCCCCGGAAATAGTGATTATATTATGGCATTTTGCATGCAAAGAGGATATTTTTGTGTGCTAGCTTGTCATCCATCGTTTTTGTATAAAACAATTTGTTGAGATTTTAAGCCGAACAAAAAATATTTTCTATTAGTTTGCTATAGAGTGTTCGTCCCGTTGAAGTGCTGGTTGGGTTGTAAAGAAGAAAGAAATGAAGAAATTGGAGGAATATGGTGCTCATCTTAATACCAAACAACATTAAGTCATGTAAATTATATTTTGCTGATTCATTTTAAAGTGTTTACATATAACATTTTTTTTTGTATTTTGAAAGTATATTAGTGTATAAAATAACTAATTAAATTCAATATAATGGAGAAATGATCGTTAATCTTTTTTCATTAAAGTAGTTTTTAGCTTTTATGTATTATGTTTGAGGCATTTAATTTTTTCATTTGCTCTTGGCTATGTTACTTTTTATTTGAAAAGATTCTGTATTAAAATTTGAAACTGTAAGTATTGAATTACAAAAAATTTGAATTTGTACTAAAAGTTTGTTTTATGTTCTTTATACAAAAATAAAATTCAGATTAAAAAAAAAAAGGTCTTATCATGTCAGAACAATGTTGATTAGTATCATGTTGCCTTCAACTTCCTCAATTTTGAATTGTTCTCTAAGAACAATTGCAGAACTTTTCATCATGTAGGGCAAACAATGAGTATATTTGTGTAGTTGATATAAAAGGAATTTTATATCTTGATTCATTGTAACTGCTTAGGAAGAAAATAGCTCTCTCTATCTGCATTATTTTAATGTGATAGTAACATATGACAGTTTTCTGAAATTTGTAAGCACTCTTTGACGGCGTTTCGCCCAAATGTTAAATATTTTACAAGTGCATCAATATAATTGGTTTGAAAAGATCTATAGATCTTTAGATCTAAATGATTTTCTAGAACTTTTAGTTTATTAAATGTAAAAAGAATTTCTCCACCATTTATTGTCATAAAAATGTTTCTTTTTGAACATTTTGTTCATAATATTTGTTGTGATATCTAATGCAAGCCGTGCTTGCAATGACATGTATTTTATGGTAGTAGTTAGTTATCAAAAGCATTTATTGGATTTTTAAAAAATAAGTTGGTTTTTGTTCTCTATTTTCTCAGAAAGCATTATTCATTTTGAATTTTGGTTGTATACTATCTGTTGTTTATGAATTTATCATTAAACTTAAAAATTTTCATAATTAAACCATATTTATATTATGAAATTCATACCATCAAATTATTTTTAACTATAAATTTCTAATTTTGTATAGTTTATTAAACTACTGCTTCTGCCATTTGTGCTTCATAAAAAAATCACCTATATACAGGGAAATAAATAAACCTTCCATAAGCATCTCCCAAACACCTTTTTTTTTACCAAATGTTATTTATCTAAAAATATGGTTTAGTATTTTATTTAGAAGTTTACTTATAAACTCTGAATACCTACCATATCTCATGTTTAAATACACTGCATTTTATATTGAATTAAGTTCCTTTTTTAAAAAACAATATTTAATTTAATTATGCCCAAAAATTGCCTATCTTGAATTTTATCAATATTGGTTTATTGTAATTGCTTCATTGTAATTGTATAAACGTTTCCAACTCAGAGTTTTATGTTTTACATAATTTATAGTCATGTATATTAAATTTTCTGCATTGGCGATTCAAATTACTTATCTGAGAATAATTTATCAAAGTTTTCACACAATTAAGAATTTATTTTTAAAATGCATTCCATTGTATTTCATGATTCAAATGTTACAATTGTCACTTTCTTATTGTGTTTGTGTATAAAGGAAAAAAATGCTATTCACGTTTATAATGCGTATATCTGGCTATAGAAAAGAAATGTTGTTTAGTTATTTGTGAAATGTGTGATGTCTTGTGTTTATTAATTTATTATGGGAATTCTTTTATGTTTTCATGTATAATTTTTTTTATGTAGCAAGTTTTTCAAAAATGCAAAAAATTTAAGGAGTTCTTTGAAACTGAACTATAAAAATAATTATGTATTATAAGCATGGTGTGTAAAACTATGGACTATCTAAATTTGACATTTTTTTTCTAAATCTAGGAACAAACAAGCAAAAAGGTAATTGATTTTACAGTATGCAAGAGCAAATTTGATATGTAGTCAACCTTGGGCTAGGCAAATTTATACTCAACACAGAGCATTCTAGGTTGTTCATTCCTATTGTCCTACAAATAAGGATTTTATGAATCTAACCAAAAACAATGCAATTTTATAGTAAATTATGAAACTGGGAGTACAATTTTAAAATTATTATTTATTTTTTCAAAATTACTTGACTATACTCAAACAAAGATTAAATAAAAAAAAATTAAGTGAATTGATTTTTTAAAATATATATAAATTTAAAAATGAATGCAAACTGTATAATTTTTTTTAAGGGAATGTCCAGAAATAAACTGCAGTTGAAAACATATTAAAAAAAGATTTCCATTTTTTTTTTGTCTCATGTGAATTATAAATACATTTAAAAAAAAACGAATAAGTTTTCATCTTTTAAATATACACATAAAACTATATTTTACCATAATATTTAACAACTTCTAAATGTTCAGACTACTTTTGGTCCATAAAAAGTTTAGTTGGATGCTTCTTTAAAAATGTATTTGAACTCACTTTTGTAAGTTCTACACATTTGCCATCATTTTGCGAACAAAATGCATGCTTTTATCAATTTGTCATTTTGTGAAATTCATCCTCTTAAAAAGACATTTGTGTTGAATGATCTGAAAAATTTATGCTTTGTATGTGCTTTAATTATACATTTTCAAAAGTTTCACTTAATAAAAATGTTTATAAATATTTTGTTTTAGGTTCTTTATTACTTTTAGTATTCAGATTGCATATCTGTACTATCCTGACTTTTTTTTTTGTACTCCGGATTTTGCTTTATATTATTGTTTATTCAATGTAGGTGCATTGAAAATTACTAACAAATGAGATAATCGGAAATTTCTCACAGTTAAATAAGAATTAATTATTAGATGACAACATTTTCTATCAAGTCGGGACATGTTAGATGGAAAAACTTCACAATCAACAAAAGTTAGTTCATTTATGTAGGCCTCGCAGCGCTCCTATAGTTCCTATGAATTTTAAAAAGTTCCTATAATTCCTGTTTTTCCTATATTTTAGACCCTTACTTTCGTTTTTTCCCCTTTCATCATTACGATCTTTACATTCAAACTGTTACTGGGATCACTACTCACGGACTTAATCAGCAAGTCTATTCTGGTTGGTTTGACTTGGCCTGAACCGGATCTACAAAATTAAAACGAGACACACTTCCGATTACCCGGAGGCAAAAATCTGACAATCAATATAAGGCGCTGCGACGTCATCGGTGGATTTTGTGAAAATTTGTAGTCATAAAAAAAAGTAAGTCAAGAAGCATTATTGGACTTCATATTTTTGGTCAGGTGAAGATGATCCTCTTCTAATGGGGGATTTCACTGGCTGGTGGCCGATATTTAGAGGTATCTTAGTGTTATCTAATCTTAATTCTTCTTTAAATTTCAATGATATTTTTTATCTTTATTATTAAAATTTGTTATTTAAACTTGTTCTTCATATAAATTTAAGTTTAGTTTCCATTGATATAGACTGAGAATGGAGGAAACTATTGGTTTCGGTGGCTTTAATGTTGTGGAAATTTTGATGCCTCGTGTAAAAGCCAACCCTTTTTACTAAGGCCTACTTGTGATAAATTTCTCGACCGAGATGTACGAGTATGCGGTATTTATTAACTAGATAAAACGAACGGCTGATTAAGGAATTTTGTAATTCTTTGTTAAAATCGAAATCGATTGAATATTTTCTCTCAAAATTTCCTAAAATGGCTACAATTTCGAGCAAAAATAACGCCTAAAAAATGAAACCAGCTCTTGCATAGAGACCTCAAATGTTTCACAACATTAACGCCCCTGAAAAAAACCTTTTCCTCATTTCCTCTATTTCTTTTGATCAAGTGTTTGTGATCTTGTGATCACAAGAACAGCTTGATTGTTAAAAGATTATTTTTGTCTATGTTTGAAACTTTCCCTTATTATTCCTACTTTGGTCTATTCTGGGTTTCTGATTTAGACTGGTTAAGGGGTGTCGGATGGGTGTTTGGGTCAAAAATGTCGATTTTCTGTTTTTCTTTATTTTTAATCTTCATATCTATAGCTTTAATTTAAGAAAAAAATTATCGATTTCTGTTTAGTGGTTTTCTTTTTATGAGCATTTTTGAGAAACTCTGAACATCAGTTTTTACCTATACCTTACATTTCTTTTGCGTTTCCTGAAATATAAAATTTTTCAACAGTTAGGAACATTTTTCTCAGGAACTATAAAAGATATCAACATGTGTTGTATTATTATTTATTTTCCATTAATAGCTCTTTGATTTAAACTGAGAATATCTCTGTTAAAAAAAAGTTATACAACTTTAAATCGGATTTTTTGGTTTTTTTTTCAATACATATTTTTAAAAAATTGTTTTTTTTTTCAATACATATTTTTAAAAAATTGTTTTTTTTTTCAATCCATATTTTTAAAAAATGTTTTTTTTTTCAATACATATTTTAAAAAAATAACTGTAAAAGTATTTTTTTATACTGTGAAATATCCTCATTTTAAATCAAAGAACTATATTATGTAAAGAACAAACTATAAAAAAATTCATTATGATATCTCATGTAGTTCCTGAGAAAAATGTCCCTAAAGTTAGTAAAATTAACATGGCCAAGATAGAACCATCCGACTCCCTTTTAAGTTTAAAAAAAAACCGGAGTAACTCCGGGAAATTTTTCGGACTGTCATCGAAATTCAAAAGTGTCTGGGTTATGGGTGTCCGGATTAGCGGTTCTGTAAGTGTTTATGGATCGCCGGAGTGTTTTTAAATAAAATATAGCTATAGTTTTTTTTAGTGATGTAGGATCAGTTTTGTTACCGATTGTAACCTGGTGAAATGTATTGGAAATTAAGGGTATTTCAGGTCCTCTGGTAGGGCTGCAACCCCCTATCAGATAGCTGGAGTTAGATAGGATATTAGATCCGATTCCTATCAGATATCGGTAAAACAAAGCTAAAAAATCATATATATTTTTTTATGTATAATTTTTAATCATGGTTAAAATAATTGGCTCATTGCCATTCATTTTATCCATATATTTACTCCATAAAAAATTAATTTATCGACTTGAAAATATTCCTATAAATCCCAATATTTTCTTTGAAAATTCCTATATTTTCTTTAAAAATTCCTATATTTCCTATTATATTTTTGATAAAAGTCATTGCGAGGCCTGATTTATGCTTTGTGGAGACACAATAATCTATCTTATACAGTGCTAATAAGCTTGTATACTTTCATGCAAGTATAAAGATTTATATAAGTACACAAAATAAATTTCCCCACAGTCATATTTTATTAAAATCTAACAAGACACTTTTACTTTGTGAAAACTTCACACTTGTAACGTTACTAACTTAACTATGCATTTATTTTATTGATTAACTGTGCAAAACAGTTTTTTACGGTGTTTTGAATATTATTCGCTGGAATATGTAATGCAGAAAAAAAAACAATTGATTTTCCAAAAACCCTTAACTTAGTGATTTCATGAGAGTGAAGAAAAACAACGTAATTATTAGCGCAAATGGTTTATTTAGGTGAAATTGTACAGAAGAAATTGTTTCGGAAAGTCTCGATACTTTCCGAAACATGTACAATTTCACTTAAATAAATCATTTACGCTAATAATAACGCAGTTTTTCTTCACTCTCATGTTTCGGTGCAAATTCGAAGATATTTCCTGAATATTAGTGATTTCAGTTTTTGAAAAATTAAGATGCTGAATTGCTAAAGTATTTTCTGGCAAAATACTTCATTAAGTTTTGAGTTTTTATCTGGTAAGATGGTAGGGAACTTCATATTTTTGTTTTAATCCACATAACAAATTTATAGAAATCATACATTTTTTTAAAAAAAATTTGATAATGTTTTTTTTTTGCCTTTTATAATATGTTGGTTTAAAACCTTTTTTAAAAATGTATTTTTTTTATTCATTTTTTTTTTTACAAACAACATTATTCAGTGACCACCCTAAATTGCGCTGTTTAAGAAAAATACCTTCTTTTTGGCTGTGAAAGCTACTTTAGTTTTGAAGACTAAGCTTGAAGCAGTTGTTATTTATTACTCTGCACGTCATATATGCAAAACTTTTTCGAACAAGAGAAAGTCTATATTAAAAAAGTAAGCTCTTTTAAAACGTCCGGAGCCATAAAAGGATGAAATATTCATCTTAGAACTCCATTCTTTTTCTGGAATGTGCGTCTCCTTTGTATCTCGGGATGAAGTTTTCTTTTTTTTCAAATTTCCAATTAGTTTTTTAATTAAAAATTAAAATAAATCCCATGAAAACGAAAATATGGTTTTTTTTCTGCATAACATCACGGGAGAACATAAAAGGCGACGCACCGTCTGCCACAGAAATGGGTGATTGGGGACGTTATATTTATGTGCTTTTTAAAGAACAGTTGCTCCCTTCTCTGTTCTTTTTTACAAAAGTTGCTTTACACGTGGAAGAATTAAAAAAAAATCCGATCGGAAATATACTTTTTATAAGTAATATAACTTTAATAAGTTTTATTACTTAAAAAAGTAATAGAACTTAAAATTTTAGAATAATTTATGACAAAACTATTTAAAAATTTTAGTAGATTATAAAAATTACTGGTAAGAAATAAAACAAATAAAATATTTTAAAAGTAAATTATTAAAATACATACAATAACGCAAACGTAATGAAAAGAGATTAAATATTTTTTGACTTATAAAAAAAACCAATGAGCCATTGGGTTTTTTAAAAAAAATCTAAGAGTAAAAACATGCTAGGTTAATTCTGCGAAAGTAGAATTACTAAATTTCCCTTTTTTTTTAGAAAACACACACATACGATAACTAAGTTTTCTTTTATTTTCTGAGTACTGATAAAAAAATATCGAGTTGTTAAATCTTCCTCCAATTTTTTTCTTGTGGTAAAATCGACTGGTTTTTTTCTGAAATCAAAATGTTCTTTTTTCTTTCGGATGCGTTTTCGTTTGATAGAAAAAAGACTTAACACCTTTCATGAACGCTGCGTAAATGAAAAAAGACAATTTAACAAAATCAGCAATTAGTTTACATACGAACAATTCGCGTATTATGGGTCATTTTAAGTCCAAAAAAAAAATTATCAACTTTAAAATTGCATTTTTTTTAAATATTACGCCTATAGGCAAAGCTAAACTACTGTAGACTACATTTAGAAACTGAAAAAAAAAATTCCTCTAAAAAAACACAAATTTAAGAAAGATAGTTTCTGTGATTTCCTTTTTTTCTCAGTTGAGTGACAGTACCCTCGCAATAGAGAACGCAATATAATAGAAATTTTCTCTCAATTTTTCTACAAGTCAGAGCCAAAGGGACTATAAACACCATACCTATATTATTTAATTTGTAATTATTTTACAATGCAATGTTATTTGGCACCACATCGTATACTTGCACTTCAACTTGAAATGCATGTCTACACTTTTTCTTTAACTTTATACCACAGCCGTCAACTGTAACATATAACGACTCTTATCACAAACTTTCTGCTTTTTTTAGCGATGTCACAAGGAATTTCTGTCGTAGGGGCTTCAATTTTCGTGACATTTAAAGGGGATGAATGGGGGTGTTTTCGACATTCCCTTTTTCTGCTAAAACTCCGAGTTCTCATATTTTATTGTTGGTTCTCTTTTTAAAAAATTTAAAGCTGGTTTTTGGTGGAAGTGTGGAATAAATAGTTTAAGCATTTGAGGTCTATTCGTAATATTTTTAGTTTAAAGTGTGATTTTTTTTTACCCAGATAGAACGTTTGTGTTGGCCAATGCTTAATTAAAAAACGTTTGCCCACATTCGTTATAGAATCGCTAAAAATATCTCAATCGATATTAGTTTACCAGATTGATGAATATTTTATTTTAACAGTATGCGAATTCATCAGTGTATAAAAAAAGTTTAATTAATGTTTTAAGTGTTCCTTTTAGCTTCCACACTACGTTTATAACGTAAAAAGTG
The DNA here is from genome assembly GCA_019343175.1 of Oedothorax gibbosus. NCBI lineage: Eukaryota > Metazoa > Arthropoda > Arachnida > Araneae > Linyphiidae > Oedothorax > Oedothorax gibbosus. Next base: position 22,609,701 of record CM033273.1, read on the forward strand.
GAAGGTTTTATAATCGTTCAGTCCGTCTGTCTGTCACCCACTTTCACAGAAAGAACCACAAGTCCCACAGACAAGTGGGATACGTCATTTTGAAGCAAAAAATCAGATTAGGCTACATTCCAAATTTCATTAATAAATTTAAATTAGAAGTTTATTTAAAATTTAAATAACTAAAAATTTAATCTAAATTGAAATAACATGCGAATTCCATTTTTATTGAATATTTCACTGTTGCCATCCACAAGTTCCACAGACAAGTGCAATGCGTCATTTTAAAGCAAAAAATCAGATTAGGCTACATTCCAAATTTCATTAAAAAATTTAAATTAGAAGTTTATTTAAAATTTAAATAACTAAAAATTTAATCTACATTGAAATAACATGCAAATTCCATTTTTATTCAATATTTTCACTGTTGCCATTTCGTTAAACGTACGAAAAACTTTATTTGAAATAAAAATAAAAATATTTATTTATGTGATATAATTCAGTTTGGATTGTTGTAATATCACAATAGAGTTCTTTTGATGGTTCATTATATATGTATGAAGAAAGATGCACAGAAAATTCTAACTTGGAATAAAAAAATATGCAAAGTTTCACTTTTATTTTTAAAGCATCAATTGTACTAATTATATATTTTTTGAACTGTAAATTAAGTTAACAAACTATAAATAAGTGAATTTTCGAAAGAAATGTAAATGGGAAATTAAGGCAACACAAAGATATTTATTAAAAAAGATTACATCATTATTCTTCGAACTTCAAACAAATTTAGAAAACGATAAAGTCTAATTATTAAACCCGAGAAAGAAGATTAATGAAAATAGTTAATTTTGGCGTTTAAAACTTTGAATTACAAATAGCTAAAGGCCCTGTTTTTATTAGAATTAAATCGTACCTTTGCCATTCGCAACAATCGCTCGAGAAACTTTAATTCTTTTAGACAATAAATTTAAATAAATTTACTTTTGCGAAATCGATCAGTTTGAAATGATGTCAAATATGTTTCACTACGGATTCTTTGTATGTTGATATGAAATGTTTTCATTCTATTTAAAAGCGAGGAATATTACATATTTATTCTTTGAAATATAAATTAATTTTTGCAAACGATAAGTAATAATTGTTGAATTTTCGAAATAAAATAAATGAAACTAGCCAAATTTGGCGTGTAAATGTTTAATATAGAATTAATGTGTTTGGCGCGTTTATTCCTGTTAGACACAAATGTGTGGAAGCGGGCTAAGTGACAGATTCTGTTACAAACCTACTTGTTTATTTTTATGAATGAAAATAATTGCAATTTGGTTATTTTTATGATTCAAATTTATAGAAATAATAAATTTAAAAAAAAAAATAATCTTAATTTCTCCTTCTGTCAAAAATTTTTTAGGTGGGAAATAAATTTCAAACTTGGTGACTTTTGGCATCATTTGGCGGATAAAATATAATTTAAATGGTAATGCTTTTTAGATATCATGTATACGTTTGTTTTATTGGTTATAACCGAGGTTTTAATAATAAAAAAATTGTTATAAGCAGGATATAATGTTAAGGTCTATGGGCCATTCAAGGTACCGCACATTTATGGCATTATAATATCGTTGTAACCTAGTTTGACTGTATAAAAAATATTTTGGTTTTAAGTTTGTTTACACTCTTAAAACAAACCAGCGGTTTTAACTCAGTCTGAGTTAATTTCCACTCCTTTCCGGTGCCGAAAATGCACTTCCCCTATAGGAGTGGATTTCACTCTTTTGTTTTAAGAGTGTAGGTCACCAATCCTATCATTCAAATCCAGAATTTATTATAATAAACTTTTTCCGTTATTTTCGATATTATTTGTATGTTTTTCCCCCTCTCTCTTAACCCTTTTGTTGTCGTACTTTCTTATTCCCATGGTCTTCGGTTTCCAATAGTTCTTCGAAGGAACTTGCATTCTCCTTACCTTCTATTCCCTTGGGAACGTTCTCGAAGAGCAAACAGGGCAATTCTGAAAATGTCTATGTGTAAATATGCTAAAATCGATAACGACATTTCTGAAGATTCTTCTTATGATAATAGAAAGCAGAAGCAGATTATCATTGTTGACAAGTACTATTTATTTTCTTAATTTAATTTTGCTACAAGTGTTTTGATTTATTCCAGGTAGTATTTTTAGTTTTTAGACATACTATGCTAAAACCTTCAGGTGATATTCATAACTCTAAAAACATACAACGCGTAATACGTGCATGTATTTTACTTAGTTTAAAAAAGTGGTGTCCGGATTAGCGGTTCTGTAAGTGTTTGTGGATCGCCGGAGTGTTTTTGAATAAAATACAGCTATAGTTTTTTTTAATGATGTAGGATCAGTTTTGTTGCCGGTTGTAACCTGGTGAAATGTATTGGAAATTAAGGGTATTTCAGGTCCTGTGGTAGGGCTGCAACCCCTATCAGATAGCTGGAGTTCATATAGCTGTTCAGATAGCTGAAAATATTCCTGTACATCCCAATATTTTCTTTGAAAAATCCTATATTTTCTTTAAAAATTCCTATATTTCCTATTATATCTTTGATAAAAGTCACTGCGAGGCCTGATTTATGCTTTGTGGAGACACAATAATCTATCTTATACAGTGCTAATAACCTTTCATGCAACTATTAAGATTTATATAAGTACACAAAATAAATTTCCCCACAGTCATATTTTATTAAAATCTAACAAGACCCTTTTACTTTCTGGAAACTTCACACTTGTAACGTTACTAACTTAACTATGCATTTATTTTATTGATTAACTGTGCAAAACAGTTTTTTTTACGGTGTTTTGAATATTATTCGCTGGAATATGTAATGCAAAAAAAAAACCAATTGATTTTTCAAAAACCTTAACTTAAGGATTTTCAGTTTTTGAAGATGCTAAATTGCTGAAGTATCTTCTGGCAAAATACTTCATTAAGCTTTGAATTTTTATCTGGTAAGCTGGTAGGGAACTTCATATATTTTTTAAACTCACATAACAACCTTAAAGAAATCATACAATTTGTTAAAATTTTGATGTTTTTTTTTTTTTTTGCTTTTTATAATTTTTTGGTTTAAAATTTTCAATTTTTGGATTTTTTTAATATGTATTTTTATGTATTAACTTTTTTTGTCACAAACAACATCATTCTGTGACCACCCTAAATAATTAAAATAATTTTAATTAAAATAATTTTAATTAAAAATACTATTAATTACAAATAATTCTAATTAAAAATACTATTAATTACAAATAATTCTAATAAAAATGTTATTAAATAAAACTTATTTTAATTAAAAATTATTTTAATTAAAAAAAAAAATTTTAATTAAAAATTATTTTAATTAAAAATTATTTTAATTAAAAATTATTTTAATTGACCCCCCCCCCCCCCCCCCCCCAGAATTTTTTTTCTAGTTGCGCCCCAGATGACTGAGGGGTGTTTCAAAATGTTTAAAGATTTGTTGGAAGTAGGGAATAAATAGTTTAAGCATTTGAGGTCTATTCGAAATACTCTAAATTTAAAAATTTAAAGTGGGATTTTATTTTACCCAGGTAGAACGTTTGTGTTGGCCAATGCTTAAATATTCAATAACTTTTTTGCCCGCGTTCGTATAGAATCGGTAAATATATCTCACGCGATATTAGTTTACCATATTGATAAATATTTTATTATTATAGTGTGAATTTATTAGTGTATCAATAAACTTTAATTAATGTTTTAAGTGTACCTTTTTCGAGAATGTTGCAGGAAATTTACGAAACGTTATCCTTTAATTTAAATTATATTAAATATTTTTCATTATTTTCCGAATGAAAATAGTTGCAGTTTGGTCATTTTTCTGATTAAAAAATATAAATTTTAAGGTCTATCGTTTCCATTAGCAAACGTAACAGGGAAAACTTTTTATTTGGAAAATGTACCGGTTATTAAATCAAGAAAATTGATTGAAAAATAGAGAAAAATCATTCCGAAGGAAGATTTATGTTAAACGGTTTTATTTGAAAATTATCTAAGTATAAATAATATTTTGGTTTTTAGTTATTTCTTACGGTCCAATCCTTTTATTCAAATCCAGAATTTATTTTAATAAACTTTACCGGTGGTTTTCGTTTATTTGCATCATTGTTTTTTCTTTCTCTTAACCCTTTTGTTGTCTCTCTTTCATATTCATATGGTCTTCGGTTTCCAATAGTTCTTCGAAAGAACTTGCATTCGCCTTACCTTCCATTCCCTTTTGTGGCCGTTCTTAAAGAGCAAATAGAGCACTTCTGAAAATGTCTAAGAGTAAATATACTAAAATCGATAATAATATTTTTGAAGATTCCTCTTATGATAATAGAAAGCAGATTATCATTGTTGACAAGTACTATTTATTTCCTTAATTTATTTTTGCTGCAATTTATTTTTTCTTATTTACAGGTAGAATTATGAGTTTTTTAGACACACGATTCTAAAACTTCAGATGATATTCATAATTCTGAAAACCTACAACACGTAATACTTACGCGTATTTTACTGAGAAAAAAATATGTCATGTTTTGATCCTTAACAGAATTTGTGTCGATAATTTGAATTTTGCTGGTAGATTCTTTTTCACTTACAAGCTCAAGTGTCGGCTTTGTCACTGGCTCAAAATCACGATACCTGTTTCCATTAGACTTCAAGTAGCTATAATGGGACGATAATTCAAAACCTAACCTTTCCGTTTAGAAGCTCAAGTATTGGCTTCGTCACTTGACCGCGTCTCAAACTCACGATACCTGTTGTCAATATTCCTCGCGTAGTTTTAGTTCGACTTAAATCAAACCGAACCAAACCTCTTATAATCTGATCATATTTTAAAATTATAATTTAATCGTTCTCAATATAGACCGGACACAGTTCCTGGAACTTTGGTTGGTAGACATATTTTCAGGCTTGTGTGCTTGGTCCATAGAGCTAGGAAGGAGAATAGAGAGGTCCTTGTATATGCTCAGTAGCGCACAAATGAAGCAGACTAGAGCGTTGCATTTTGGGATACCTCGGTGCCAGTATGTTATGCGCAGTAGCTCGAAAAACCTGACAGCCCTGCTTCAATTTCTCTCAACTGGTGGACCTATCTACACCTCCTTCCTACCTCTATGGCTTGGTCACAAAGACCCGCTTATAAACCATCGTCAAGAAGAACGGACACGACATACACACATACAAGACAGATGCTGCCCTCTATCGCCACCTCCACAATTTAGACATGTCCCTGAAGAGGAGCCCTGGAACGAATCTTTGGTAATTTTAGTCGTTTCCGGGTGTCTATTTCTGGCCTCCTTTAGGCTCTTTAGGAGGTTTAGTACAGCCAAACGAATTTTTATTGCTAGCTTCAAATGTCATTATTTCAAAACGCCGAGCCTTTACTGTCCTTTATAGGTTTCACTCTCCAAGACAACAGATGTGTGTATCTGAAAATAATGTTATGTTTAAAAAAATAATCCATTAAATTCAATGAACCTTAAGTTTGATGATAAATCATTTAAAATTTTAAGTTATCAACTTAAAAAAATATTTATTGGGTATTTCTAAAATGCCGAAAATCTTCTTATTGTTCACTTATATTTGTTTTAGAAAGTAGGTGGTTAACTTTGTGGAATAGACTTGTATACATCAGCACAAAAAACTTCAACTCTCCAATTAAAAAAAATAAACCTTTATATGAAAATTGGTGTTTTGGAATAACGTAATTTAAAGCAGGCAACAAAGTAACATTAAAATTAACTACCACACCTTGTACCGGGTGCGGGTTCGATTCCCGCCTGCGCCCTGGGTATACTTTCTCTCTGTATCAGTAATTTTTTTTTATCTGCGCCTGTCTTACTTGACGAATGTTTGGTTGTAAACATATTTTCCGGTTTGTGTGCTTGGTCACAAAGATCCGCTTATAAACCATCGTCAAGAAGGACGGACACGACATACACACATACAAGACAGATGCTGCAATCAAATCGCCACCTCTACAATTTAGACATGACCCTGAAGGGGAGAAGGTTTATAAGAAAGTCTTTGATCAAGCACGCAAACTGAAAATACATGTACCAACCTGCCTACCTACCAACATTACCTCAACATAGCCTCAAACCTTATTCGTATATAGAATCCGTCCCTTATACACGTATTGCATCTGATAGAGTGACGTTGATTAGGAATATCAAACCAAATCAACAATCAACGTGTCCTTCTAGTGCGATGTCAATTCAACCACGCCGAAGACAGTGCAAGAGCAAGTTGTCTTGTTGAGTTGTAGTCAAGGCTTTGGTCCTGGTTGTAGTCTACTGAATTTTGTCATGGAAGGTGCATCAAGAAGATTTTGTTACGCCTATCCACCCACTTCACCGACTGCGATGTTTCAGGAATTTGGTGTTTTAAAAGCTAAGTCATTTTTCGTATTTAATAGTAAATAAGGTTTTGTTAAGTTTCATTTTATAAAACTATTAGTTTAAAAAATATAGGTATTAATTTTTTTACACTAAGGAAGTTAATTTATTGCCGTTTTAGTGGCAAAATCGGTTAATGTTTTAGCACAGTTTTTTTAAAAGATATTTTATGTATTAAACATGAAAACGAAGCGCTGTCAGATGGTGTAAGGCCTAATACTATATTTTTAAATAGAAGAAAATGCGGTTAATCTGCCTCGTGGTTACTTTGTTGAATTTCGGAAATCTTGGATGTTTTAAATCTTCTATGCTGTTATTTAAAAATAGATTTCTATAATTTTCTGCCTGATAGTGTCCGATACGTAACATTTTTAATTTCTGTACTTATTGGGGTTTGAATATCGCTTTCAACACGCATGACCGTAGCCTTTTTAATCGTCTAGAAATAAGTCTGATCTAGTTATTCGTATTAAAAGGCAAGCTGCGTTTTGTTACTACATAAAAAAAGCGGACTATAGGGCTTTAAACAAACTAGAATTAGCTTTGTTAAACATGCAACGAAAAAATTAACATCGTTTTTTTAAAATCGATGTTAAATATTTTTTTAATTAGATTGTGTAATGGGTAAAGGCATTGAAATGAATAACATTAAATTTTTGTGGGGGTAATTTGCACTGTTCATGGGAAAATAACAAATTGTTCAATGATCTATCGATACAGTTTCGTATATCGATAGATCACGAAGGGTTGGGGGTTAGCTAGATGTTGCAATGAACCCAAATAGTCTGATTTATTTAATACTTTTAAAAATGAAATACTTAAGTTGTATGCTTCAGGTTTTTTTTTATCTTAACCTAAGTTCATAAATATTATTTTAATACATGAGGAGTGCTTTCGTTGGTCCCATTTAACACCCGCGATTTAGCGATTCCCAGCTTTTGTATTTTTTAATATTTAAATATTTTAATATATTATATTTTATATAAAATATTTATAATTAAATTTCATATCGTACGAGAAGTTCCAGTTTTAATTTTTGGAATCGTATTTTTTAATAGGACCTTTATAAAAAGTAAAGGTCTTAGAAAACTTTTCTCTAAGACCTTTATAAAAGTAAAATTGAATACTTTTAGCTGAAGTCTTTCAAAAGTTTTTCATACATTCATGAAAAAAAGTAAATTTTAAGTAAGACTAGAATTCTTAATCGCATTTAACTTATTTAATTTATCCAGAAAAAAATCTATTTTAAACTTTATAAATTTTTCTTTAACGATTGGAATAATTGAATTGTAATACCGCGAATGTAAAACCTTCTTGAGTTTAACATGTTATTCAGTTTATTTTTAACGAAGATAAAAATTCATAATATTTATGAATTATGCGAATACATTAATAAACATTTGACATAGCTAAACCTAGCTATGCGTAACTCAATATTTGGAATTCCATAAAATTTTTGAAATTCAATAACTGGTTAAGTTATATAAAAATGTTGAATTACCGATTAAGTAGCCTGGACAAATTTGTTTCAGTGATTAACTTTTCAAATATGAAATCATCATTACATTTTCATGAATCATATTTTATTTACGTTGTTTTTGTTTGAAGAAACTATGAAAAAATTAAACGGAGAATATTTGTACACTATTTATAACTAGATAGTTGTTAACCGATAGTTGACTAACAAACAATACTGTACTGCGAAATGCATTACGTCTGGTCACCCTACTTTTAAGTAAAAAAATAAACATCAATAACGCAAAGTTTGCACGATTCGATTACTTTAAATTCAATCGCTTTGGTCTACACTTAAGTTAATTACAATTAGTAAATTAATGAGTTTGTATAGTACGTCAAATGTAATTTTATGTGATAACATTTACTACTGCAATCAATGTTCTTGTGAAATAGTTTTTGAATTAAATCAATGAATTCCATTGCGCTTCTAAAAATAGTCGAATAAATCCTCAAACCTAAGCTTTTTAATGCTAGATTTGGTTAAACACCCTGTTTTCAATTACATTGAATATCTCAGTCACACATATAAATGGTTTGTGCAGCCAAAAATCCGACGAATAAAACCTCATGAAGGAGTGAACGTTAACCCTTTCAGTCCCAATGACAATTTGGCATCATTTTAGAATTTTTTTCTGATCGTCTATAGCCATTTATGATATCAAAAAACACGTCATTCGATTCTTCAAACTTTTTTTCTAATAGAAAATATTTTTTATTAATCCCAATAGATGTCGGACCTATTATTTTTTTAAAATTATGATCAGAAAAATGATGTCAAATGGCATCACTGGGACTGAAAAGGTTAAATATGCTCAAGTCCCGAAGCCGCGTACAATGTCGCCTTTAAATTTGGGTTGGCTGCCTTCTCAGGTGTCGGTTCGTCACTTGAGACTGGCTTTAAATTATGACGCCCGCTCCAATAGCCCTCGTGTAGTTCTAGTGCGATGATAGTTCTAGTGCGATGATAATTCTAGTGCGATGATAATTCTAGTGCGATGATAATTCTAGTGCGATGATAATTCTAGTGCGATGAAAATTCTAGTGCGATGATAATTCTAGTGCGATGATAATTCAATAGCGGTTAGTTTGCGATTTTAGCGATTTCTAGTGTTGGATCAGACTGGCCTATCAATTCTCATTTAAAGTGATTTTATGCTAGAAATTCTGACCACGGCCCATTACACTAGACAACAAAATTTCAAAAAAATTCTGTGATTGAGATGAAAGTACCCAATTTTGAGTGATTTCAACGTGCTAAACACGATTATCACCTTAAAAAATGTCGGTTAGCTCTAGTTTTTGACTTACGGTCGTTTATTTCATTACATAGGATACAGCGAAATGAATGGGCGTACCAAACGCAAAATAAATTAGTCAATTTTGTTTACAGAAACCCTCCGAAATTTTGCTCATACAGGCTTTATTTGATATTATCAACATAAGGGTGGAAGGAGATTATAAGTTTCAAGGTTTTTGCACCCATATTAGCAGCTTAATACCCCTTTCGTTAAGAAGAATCGTTTTCACGTCAAGAGGTGCAGAAAAAAAGAGCAATAAATTACTTGTATTTCGCCCATGGTTGATTTTAGAAGCTGTAGCATGTTAATCAGACGAATGGCAACCTCATTAAAACTATAAAAAAAATATTGGAGATTTTGGAGCAGGGAGTCCTTTGTCATGTTGGACCGGACGCAGAGTAGAAGGAATTTTAGGCTATTTAATTTTTTTTTATCTTTTTCTAAATAACACCTCCTTTAGCTGATGAGATGATGCAGAAATACCAGTCATTAACATGATTTCTTGGTTCCCTCCTAATCATAAAAGGGCATTCCCTTTTCTTCCATAAAACGGCATTAATTTTTCTTCCCAGAAAATGGCATTACCTTTTTTCCCTCATGAAGCCGAAGTGACAAATTTGCTACACAAGTCTAACAACATACTTGAGGAGCACAGTATATTTTCTGGTCCCCTATATTGTAACCAAAATACAAATGAAACGCTTTCAGTGAACGCAGTTCACGCAATGCAGTGATGCTCCTTTTTTTTTCGTGCAGAAAATGGTACTTTGCCGCAAATATAACAGAAGTTATTAGCGCTATTAATGCATTTACAAGGCATTACAGTTAGATTTATCACTAACACTAATTTTTGATTTTCTACAGCTTCTAAAATAACCGAGGACGAAATAAAAGGAATTTATTGCTCTTTTTTTTCTGCACCTCTTGACGTGAGATCGATTCTACTTAACGAAGGAGTATTAAGTTGCTAATATGGGTGCAAAAACCTTAAAAATTATCCTCTTCCCTCCCTCATGTTGATAATATCAAATAAAACCTATATGAGCAAAAATTAGGAGGTTTTCTGTAAACAAAATTGACTAATTTATTTTGCGTTTGATGCGCCCATCTATTTTGCTGTATCATATGTAATGGAAAAAACGACCGTAACTCAAAAACTAGAGTTAACTTACATTTTTTAAGGTAATATTCGTGTTTAACACGTTGAAATCATTCAGAATTGGATACTTTCATCTCAGTCGCATTTTCACTGTTGACCAGTGTTATCACTTGGCTTCGTAAACCGGACAAGAATTATTTTATGGTGGGAAAACAACGTTTTTTTTCTAAAAAAAAATTAAGACTATATAGGCTATTAAAAAAATATTCAAAATATTTTAATTTGATTGCGTAACTTATGAAGATACATAATTTATTTGTTCACTTATAATTTACTTTAGATATGCGATTAATTATCATTCCGATTACCAAAGCAGTTTTGAGCAATGTTGATTCAATAACTTGGTGTTCCCATAATATTTAAATGACACTAGAAGGTTTTGAAACATTCAGTGATTTATGGGTTAGTATCGTTTTAATGGTATATGTTGTAACTAAAATCGGAATGTATTCTATTTAGATATCGATAAAGAGCCTATAATAAATTTTCAGTTGCAGAAATTTAAAAAAAAAAACCGAAGAGTATGGGAAATTAAAAATACACTGCTCAAAATAATTAGGGGAACGCATGGTTTAAACCCTTTCACCACAATGATTCCATTTAGAATCATCAGCTTGCGATTTTTTTTTCTCATTAAGTTCAGCTCGCATTTATTTATCGTTAGATGGAAGAATCGTATCTTTTGAAGAATTAAATAATGTTTGTTTTAATTAAATGAAAATATGAAAAACATAGTAAAATAAAATTTACTCCCAAAAATTTTTACGAAAAACATTGGCACTAAATTCTTCACGCTTGCATTCTTAGATGTTAAATTGATTTTAACTTTTTAAACAAAGTTTTGAAAAATTATTGTTATAATTTATTCAAAAGTTATAATTCCAATTTTTTCCCCTTAAATTTTAGTTAAAAAATTACGATTTTTTTCTCCCGTATTTTACCATTTCATTCTGGATGCATAATGAATCTATTTCACAAATTTTAGATTTTTAGAATAAAAAATAAGAAGTTACTGAAAGGGTTAACAAAAGTACGCAAAGTGCTCCCCTAATTGTTTTGAGCAGTGTAGTTGAAAATATAAAAAAAAATTAAATTTTATGAAATTATGCATTTTTTTTGATAAAGTGGTTTTTATAGGCATATAAGGAAATGCATTTATAAGGAAATAATTCGAGTGACAAGTAGTTATAAAATACTTTAATTTAATCTTTAATTTGAATTCAGTTATTTAAATTAGTTTTTTCCCTATTGATCCGGACCTACCTTATACAAGCTGATTACAAATGAAGCTAAGCTATATTAGCTAATTTCAGGGCCTCCTTTGCGTGCGTGTAGGCTACCAAGGAAAATTCAGCTTTATCGCACATGCATGTAACTAATATTTGTATGCGTTCATGTGAAAAAGATAAGAAATATTCTATGAAAATATATTTTCGATCAGGATTAAACTGATTTTTAACGAGTGTAAAGAAATAATAAACGACTAACCGGTAATAAATATCCACTGTCTAATTGACATGAAAATATAATATGTTGGTCTTTGATTTTTTTTCCAGTAAGGGCAGGGGCTGTGTAGAACAGTTGGTAGGGTGCCTGCCGTGCATGCTAAAGGTCTCGGGCTCGGGCATTGCCAAAATAACTGTCAACTTATAAACGGGCTGTGCAGCAAAAATGTCCGGCAAATAACACCCCGTGTAAGAGGAAGTGCACGTTAAATGTACTCCAAATTCTTGACGCCGCGTACGATGTCGCACTAAAAAGTTGCGTTAGGTGCGGCTCGTCTCTTGACTGTAGTTCTAAATTATGACGCCAATCTTCAATAGCCCTCCATGTAGCTCTAGTGAGGCGATAATTCAACCTACCCATAACCCTTAAAGGTTGTTCTTCACTTGAACACTACTCGAAATTAGGGTACCCATGCCAATAGCCCTCTAGTGTGACGTTAAGTCAAACAAAAGTAAACCAGAATAGGTGTTTGTCTTATTTTCGTAGAACAACGAATTATGTTGTTTTTAGTTCATTGATTGTTAATAAATAACAAAACCAGTTGTTTAATATAAATATAAACTACTAAAATGATTGAAGCAATTGTTGCTGTTGATTTAGTCTGTGCTATTGCAGAATATAAAATTCCAATGTACCAGCAACTGACTCGAGACACATAACACGATAAGTAATTGGGAGAAACTAAGGTTGGTAATAGGACTTAATATTTTTGCTTCATACTCGAAGTCCGTAACTCTTTTTGTTTGAGCTGTAGAAGGGTTTCAGACATACTGACAGCGGACCAATGTTCAAAAACCACCATTTTCAAAATCAGAACCCTCCAAAACGTGTTGAAAACACAATCTCCATTTCCAACTTCAAACTCATCGCAATACTTTCATTACCTTAAATTGCATGTTTGGTATGTAATGCATGTTGAATATAAAAAAACGACTTGTGATTTACAATCTTTTTTTTATCGGCTATTTGCGTGAAACTGGTGGAACGGTTGTAATCCAATATCCTCCAGCTCTATATTTCCGAGATCGTGGAATGAAGTCTTTTGTCAAAACTTCGTAATTGGTTAATTACATTTCACAATACTTTTAATAAAAACCGTTTTCGGTAGTGAATCTTGTAGGGTAACCCTCCTGCCAAATACTCAATACTAATTTTCTGTGTTGGTACTTACTCAAGCGTCGGCTCGTCACTTGACTGTGGTTCTAAATTACGACGCCCGTCTCCAATAGCCCTCGCGTAGCTCTAGTGCGACGATAATTCAAACTAACCTAAATTTTCTGTGATTCCATGAAACGTTCATTGTGCACCGATGGAATGGGCTAAAAATATTCCAATTGGGAAAACTTTGTGTTTTACTAATGTAATTCCAAAGAGCAACGATTATTCGCCTGCAAAACTTTCAATACTCTATTAAAAAAATGGACTATTTGAAAAAAAACCTCCCAATTTAATATTGATTTACGAGATCAGAATTTTAGTGCACTATAATCTTAATTTCTTTAAGAAAAAAAAGCGTCCGTATAATGAATACTTTTAATCCTTGTTTGAAAAACAACTTTTATTGGCACCTTGTACCCTAATTTAAATTCGAAGCATAAAAATAGTTTGTTTTATTGTGTAAATATGCAACTTTGTTTTTTTCGAATACTTTTTTATTTGTTAACCTGTGAGTTAGTTAATTGCAAAAAGATGTCAAGTCAAATGAAACTTAGTTTCATTAAGCACATAGTTGCTTATTTGTACGTTTTTTGATACTTTTTTATTGGGGAAAATGAAGCGTAAAGTCGTTAATTGTAAAAAGGGGGTCAAACGATATTTAAAATTCGCTAATGACTATCCATTTGATGGGAATTTTTTTTAATCCGTTCTCAAGAAACATTCCACAAACCATACAACCACATTATTTACATAAAAACTATTGGTTAGGCTAAATGTTTTTAGTCTCTCCTGAAAACTTTTTAAAAAGTAGCTTGACCCCATTTTACGATTCATATAAAGTAAACATGTTGCCACATAGAAAATAATGTTAGAGTATACATTAGAGGCATAATGGAATTATAAAACTTATTGGAATCTGCTTCATTATCTATTCATCCTATATTTCCGTTCTACTGCTATAGCAATACCACCTAGATCAAAGAAAGGTACGGCCACTTGATAATCATACTTGATGACACAAAACCGAATTTTTGCCATTATTATTAGTCACTCGATTTCTTGAATTTGTAGTAAAACTATAATTATTGCAACTTCAAAACTGTCCCACTAAATGTTAACCAATAATTGGGTCCAAACGATAGCCGAGATTTACGAGCATTCTTTGCTACAAAAGTCAGTAGCCATGTGTCCTGCTTATGCGAATTGCATGGATGCATGAAATCTTTTTGTAACTACAGTAGGTCCCCTCGTAACCAGGCGCGTTTAATCGGATCTCCGCTGTACCAGCCAACTTTTTTTCTTTAAAGTCTAAAAATTAGCTAAAAATGACTTGTGTTATCGGTACCTCATTTATGTTATGCTGAAAAAGGAAATGGTGAAACTATATGGCAAGTTTCCGATTTTCGAGGTTCCAACGAAAAAATAAGTTGATTTTTAGTGGTATGTAACTTGTAATGCTTGAATACGTTGAAAAAAATGGTGCATTATTTTAATTGTATGTTTAAACTGAAGTATCATCAATGCATAATGCAATCAAATATATATCCAAACTTTACTTCGGTTTTACAGGATTTTCGCTTAATCGGCTTGCAATTGGTCTCATTTAAGCCAGTTAAGAGTGTCTGTCTACTGCAGTACATTCCATCATCCCAGTTAACCATCCCACGTTCAAAAAAAAAAAAGACCGTGAACAAGTAACGGTTCTGGATATCCAAAAGATGACAATACATCAAAAAGTATAAATCAAACAAGACTTTTTTAGAATAAAGAAAGCATACATTGGAACGCTAAATTTATATTCTTTAAATGAATTTGTAAGCAGTTTTTCATAAGACTACTATGGGTTTTAAGCTTTAGTCCTATTATCTTATTCAAACGTATATTTCGAATTGATTTTTCATCGAGAATTACTTTTACTATTGGAGAAGGCTCTATGCTTCAATGTTCCCCAGCAGTAGATTGGACAAGCAAAAATACAGATTGGGACATATATTCTGCAAGTAGTTTATTCAATAATAAGGTTTAATTATTATTTTTTTATAAAACCGTGTTAAATTATAATAGAAATGATAAATATATATTGAAGTAGTGTGGGTATGTGCTTGCTGGAAATGTACACTGTAGCATTTGATCATGGGCTAACTAGTAAGTGGTAAAATAGCCCACAGAATTTTTTACTAATTAATGTTATATACGAATTTAAGTGCTTCAAAAAGTGATAATTATTGCTGAAATATAACTAAATACAGAATCATATTACATTCTTATGTCCTAAATGTGCTAAGGTCTTATTGTTCTTGTGTATCCCATCGCCTTATTGAAGTAAAAATAACTTTATATTGTTATTATTGGTACTTTTATATAATATTTAAAATAATCATAATTAAATCTTAATATATTTAGATATATCATAACATTTATCTGTAACTTTATATAATGTGTTATTTGCTTACAAATAAGAACACAAAAGGTAACTTCTCGAAAAAGCATTTTCTCCATTTTTTTATGTTAGTTTTCAAATATCTTCAAGGCATTGAAGTACCAATTGTAATTTTTTTTTATTCATCCCAATCCTAACGTTGATTTGAATTCAAATTAAGATGTCTCCATGGCACCCCTCTGTCTTCTACAGTGTAAAAGTTTGTTGCAATTGATTTTCATTATAGAGTGGGAACCCTTTCTACATTCGATGTTTCCGCGTTACTGCGGTAAAGTCGTATGATATGACAATGGTTCTCAGACCAGAAAAGACCTTACTTCCAACATATTCGTGGGTCCACTGATATCATGTCACATTGGTAATTGACCAATGTGACATGATATCAGTGTGCCCAACTAATATGTTGGCAGCAAGGTCATGGTCTTTTCTGGTCGAACAACTATCATGGAAGAGAGAGGAGGGGGATGCCATGGGTCAACTTAATTAACCAGTGAAAGGTGTTATAAAAATTTAAATAGTTGGTATTTCGATTCTTTGTAACGTATACATATTTTGAAAAAATTGATAAAAATCAACGTTTAATTGAACACGCAAATTTCTTATAAGGTTAAGTGTAATTTATTTAAAAGTTTTTACTTGTAATGAAATAACAAATAATAAGTTACAGCTTAAGGCTAAATTGAAGATTACTACATATTTTAACCTTAAATTTAGCCTCTTAAGATCCCAGAGAACTCTACACACATATTCTTCATCTAAACATTTTATCAAACATATATTAAAAAGCAGGCTTGAAAGTAATTTTGAAAAAAAAACTAATATTTGCTGAGCCTGAGGGACATGTACATTTTTTTAATGAAATTTGAAGTCTTTTGCCTCAATATATTTTTTTTTGTGCTATCATTGCAAAAACATGCTGCATCATTTTTTTATTAATATTCATTCTAGCCCTATTTACGATGCAAAAGGACATTAAAATTAACTTGTAAGAAAACCCTTCGTGTTTCTGGTACAGCTTATTTGTACATTTCTATAAAAAAAATTGATACCTAAAACCAAAGGCTCAAAATATAGTTATAGATCTTCTATCGAACCATATCAGTGCTTAAAGTTAAAAATAAATTGTGTAGTTGTAGGAACGTTAAACAAAACATCTATTTAAATAGGTGCTAGGAGGTTATGATACAGTTTAACTAAAGTTAATAAGTTTTTAAAGTATCACAACAAAGTATACGCTCTCACTTAAAGCAGCATAATATACCGTTCTTATAATTTAACGACGCTGAAGCATTTTATTTCAAAATGGCTGCCAGGATGCTTAGGGATATGGAAATGTATTACGTAATTTAGACCCATTCAAATAGATGTCAGGATAATAAAATAGATGTTAGGAGATTAGTTTAAATGGATGAAGGACGTTTACATCACCCATTTAAATAGATGTTACGAGGTTCTGATTTATTGTTTAACATAAAAGTATCACAAAACGAAGTATAAGCCCTTATATAAAGCAACATAAAATACACCACATAAAGTAACGACGCTAAAGCATTTCATTTCAAAAGGGCTACAGAATACATTGGGGCACGGAATTGTATAAGTATTTTTTAGATATTTTTTTAGGATATAAGCTTAAGGCTAAATACATCTAAATATGCCCATTTTAAGTTAGCTTTGATGTACGATATTAATTGTTCATCCTTTACAGCATATAAGAGACAACGCTTTAACATTTTATTTCAAATGCCGTACATTGTGACATCGGAAGGTAATAATTATTTTTAGATGGCCTTTTCAAAGATTTTATACTATCATGAGTATGACCTTCAATAGTGAAATAATATAATGTTATTTTGTTAATAAATCAATTAGGTGGCTCACGATCAACTGCTGCAAGGTACAACTCCTTACAAGTTACAACACAATAGCTTTAATAATTTTTAAATATAGTTAAACCCGTTCTTTATAACAAAAAAGCTTAAATTTTTTATTATGCTGTAAGAAGTTTCAGAACGTGTCTCAATCTACCCCTTGCTTGTTCCATTGTACACTCGTACTGGGATAACTTGCCGACTGTCAGAATCGCAGTAATATTTCGTTTACAAAATTATTCAAAGGTTGATGAAATATTCGCTTATAATCTAATAATGTAGAACGACTTAACCAATAGAATTTTTCTAAAAATGGATTAGTAATGCGCCTCCATCTCAGTTTTTCTCTTTGAATGTAATTTTGCTATAATAAATTGCTAATTATGTCATTGTTTTAAATAGAATAGTCTATTTTTTATAGCTACTCCCTTACACGTCGGAGAACATTCTAGTACGTTTAATAACTGCACGTATATATTTTTTAAATTTATAAGAGTACTATACGTTATAAGTTAGTCTACACTGTTAGTTTGTTTAAAAAAATTTTTTAATAATGTATTACTCGTATTATGGTTGGCGATTTGTATGCGTCAGAGGCGAGTGCATTTAACTTAGAAAAATCTTAAAATATATTTAGGAAACGTTATGAAAAATACGACACAAATTTTTACAAATAAAATTATTAACAACATGTTTATTTACATTTAAAGTGAAAGGGAATCGTACCTTGCAAAATTTACAAACTAAAATGCTTTAATTTATTTTTTATGTCAGGTTATCGAATAATACTATGAAACTGTATTATAGTTAAACTAAGCATATTATATAAATGAATGCTTAAATCGTGCACATTTAAATGTGTAAGATTTTAGTTTGTTGTCTAAATGTAAATATCTAGTGAAAAAATATTTTCGTCTTCATGAATTTAGTGGGAATATACAACTACTTAAATTGCAGTTGCACTCGGTGAAAATGCAGACCTTTTAGAACTAACGGCTACTTTGGGCAATTCGATGTTACAGCGGCAAAGCCTCATTACCATGGCAGTCATTCCTAATCGAGAAAATACATTATCCTATGAAACATTTGTCGACGAATCCTATAAAAAGATCTTTAAAACTCCATTATGCCTAACTAAATCCTAATGAATGGTCTTCAATTTAAAATTTTAGACACTCATTTGGGTTAGTTTTTATGTGACGACCTTGAGTACACTTAACTTCTTGAAGCCAAATCATATTCTTTCAGATCTGTGTAGAATACGAATATTATACGAACTGTACGCCAGTAAACTCCTATTTATCTTTTCATGATGCATGGCAGCAACATGATGTAAACGGTTTGATAAATTAAACTGTTCGGGTTGCCTCCGTGTGGTCGCGTGACCGGGGCTTGCAGTTAGATATTAGGTTTCTGCCTTAGATAGGGAGATAAAATGTTCATAAAACAACACAAGTAGGTTTGTTACAGAATCTGTCACTTAAACCGCTTCCACGCAACATTTGTGCTCAACAGGAAACAAACTATTTATACACCTCAGAAAGAAATTCGCCAAACAGAGCCTTTAACTAGTTGTAATTAAACATTTAAACGATAAAATTAATTATTTTCATTAATCTTCTTTCTCAGATTTAAAAAATTAGACTTTATCGTTTGCTTAATTTGTTTGAAGTTCGAAGAATAATAATGTAATCTTTTTTTTTAATAAATATCTTTGTGTCGCCACAATTTACCATTTACATTTCTTTCGAAAATTCAGTCATTTATCGTTTGTTAAATTAATTCACAGTTCGAAAAATATATAATTAGTGCAATTGATGCTTTAAAAATAAAAGCGAAACTTTGCATATTTTTTATGCCAAGTTAGAATTCTCTATGCATCTTTCTTCATACATATATAATAAACCATCAAAAGAACTCTATTGTGATATTACAACAATCCAAACTGAATTATAACACATAAATAAATATTTTTATTTCAAATAAAGTTTCTCGTACGTTTAACGAAATGGCAACAGTGAAAATATTGAATAAAAATGGAATTTTCATGTAATTTCAATGTTGATTAAATTTTTAGTTATTTAAATTTAAAATAAACTTCTAATTTAAATTTTTTAATGAAATTTGGAATGTAGCTTAATCTGATTTTTTGCTTCAAAATGACGTATCGCACTTGTCTGTTGGACTTGTGGATGGCAACAGTGAAAATATGAATAAAATGAAATTTGCATGTTATTTCAATGTAGATAAAAAAAATTAGTTATTTAAATTTTAAACTTGTGGTTCTTTCTGTGAAAGTGGGTGACAGACGGACAGACGGACGGACTTAAGTGGAATACCACTTAATACTAAAAGTGGAATACCTTCCACTTTTTACGTTATAAACGTAGTGTGAAAGCTAACAAATACAAATAGGATCATTTAAAAATTCTTCTTACCCTAAAATAAAGCCTTAAATTTCATATTTTCCCTAATTTTTTCATAATAACCTTACACTGAAGTTAGTTTAACCATTTTCCCAATGAAAATTTAAAACATGTATCCCACGGGCCTTATCAAACCTATTTTTGATGATTGGGAAATAAATTTTTTGTTAGTTTTTGTTGCTTTTAAGTCTTTCCATATTTAGTAGTATTTATCGTTATTCAATTTTATCTTAGAAATTTTATGTCTTCCTTTAGTAATGATAAATCTTTATCTCAATCGTTCATATTTAAATATTGCAACTTTTAAATGCAGTGCAAAGAGTTTGAGCTTTCAAAGAAAAGTTGAAAGTGTATTTGCAATTTAATTGCATTCCTTTAAAGATATAAAAGTAGTATTTTCAGAAAGTTTTCGTAGTCTTATCGTATGCTACAATAGGCCACGAGAATTCTTTTTCATGTTTGTTAAGGGGTGTAAGTATTGGTAATCATTATTTTCAGCAATAAAATGGTTTTCTCCTCGAAAAATATAAAGACATATTTTAAGTTAGTGTTTATCAAATTTTATTTTTAAAGGAAAAATAATGTTTTATATTGCTTTAAACCAAAGCTCCTTATTTCGACTCGTTTGTATAGAGTTGAGGAGCCTTGAGGAGATGGAAAAATTCAAAATATTCCTAATTTTTTTTTAATGTACGTATCTACAATTCGGGGGGAAGGGGCTGTGAAGATTGAGTTTCGCCTCGGATGCCTGACAACCACGTGACAGCTCTGGCTTCTATTGTTATGCTGTATTTTTATGATAAATTATTGTAAGCTTACGTTTATAGACAACCATTGTTTTATGGTTTGATGTGTATTCATTAAATCGGGAAAGGATGAGAGGAAAATAAGTTTATACTTAGGCAACAATAGTAGAAAATTACAGAACTAACAAAAAGCAATCTTGGTATGCATAAATAGTAACACAAAATGACTGACGTGACTACAAAAAATTTACATTCTATATTCCCTTCTGGAGAGAGAACAGCAATACTTAATATATTGTAAGGAACATAGCTTTCATTGCTGATTCACTTTATCTTAGTCTGTTGCTTCGGATGATCTGCGTGGTTTGAGGCTGCTTATAGAGCCTATAAAGTTCAAAGTTGTATCTTGTTCGCCAACATCCTCTCTTGTGTGGCACCAAAGATAGTTCTCAGTATCTTTCATTCGAGAGTTTCTAGTGGGCGTTGGATGTCATGGTTTAAAGTCCAGTTTTCGTTTCCATACCACAAGACAGGCAGATTGAGTATCTTATAGGGTTTGTTTTGTTTTTCAGCTAATAAGATTCGATCTTAGTTACATTTTTAGCCCAAAAATAATTTGTTAGCCTTTTTGATTCTGTTATCAATTTCTGTTTTCAGTTTGGTCGTTAATGATTGCACCAAGGTGCTTGAATTCCTTACCTTTTTAAAGGAATGTCCATTTATCCTCAAAAGGTCACTATAGTTTACAGTGGAGTTGGGAACCTCTATGAATTTGGTCTTGTCTTCATTAATGGAAATTCCCATATTTATAGCAGAGGCCTCAAGGGCTTGGAAGGCTTCTTTAACATCCCGTTCTGAACTTCATGTAATGTCGATGTCGTCTGCGTAGGCAAATATTTGGAGAGATCTTTTCTAAATAGTTCCTCTTCGTTTTAAACCACTATCTAATGTCACACTTCCAATACACTTCACTAATGCCAGATTAAAAAGCAGGCAAGCATGAGTCTCTCTGACTCGGGCCTCTTTCGGTAAAGAAAGGTCCAGATATTACTTTATTATTTATTGGAGTCGGCAATTTGTTTCAGTGTGCCTCGGGCTAGATGAGAACAAGCATAAGAAAGATTTCTGACACATTAAATCAAGTAATGGCAGTGTAA
The DNA here is from genome assembly GCA_019343175.1 of Oedothorax gibbosus. Lineage (NCBI taxonomy): Eukaryota > Metazoa > Arthropoda > Arachnida > Araneae > Linyphiidae > Oedothorax > Oedothorax gibbosus. The sequence continues at coordinate 22,631,395 of CM033273.1, forward strand.
ACAAGAGATTTGTTCAATTTTTTGTTGTTGTCGTAAAACCTATGTTTACTTACTGTTCAAATGATGAAAAACTATTTATTAGCTTATGTACCTTGAAGGGAATGGTATCTTGCAATATTTGATCATAGTCTAACTATTAGCTAATCAAGTAACAAACTATTATACTTTGTTTATCTTTAAATGCTATTTGAATGAAAATTAACATTTCCAAAGTAGTTAATTATCTTTCAAAAAATAACTAAAAACCCATTTATATTAAATTCTTTTGTCCTAATATGCCTAATGCTTTGATGCTCCAATGTTTCCAACAGCCCTATTGAAAAAAAAATTTTACTTACAGTTTATATCTAAGGTATACATAACAAAATAAAGCTTAATACTTGTACATTTAGATGTATCTTAACATTTAGTTGTAACTAAATGTTAAGATATAATATAAGTGCATATAAGATGTCTTAATGGCTCCCTTATGACCTATTGTTGAAAAGTACGTTGCAATTTATTATTATAAAATGGAAACCATTCCTACATTCGATGTTTCCGTGTTACTGCGGTAAAGTCGAATGCTATATAAGAGTGGTTCGCAATCCAGAAAAGACAATGATCTGTCGATAAAATATGGGTGGGTCTTTCTGGCAAAATATAATGTTTTAATGGTTTTATTGGTAATAAATTATAAAGTTATAGCCACACATTAAATACATCTAAATATACACATTTTAAGCTTTACTTTGTGATACATAGTTCAACCTTAAAGTATCATAGATAACAACGCTAAAGCATTTTATTTCAATGGGGCTACCAGAGAACATTGTTAAAGTAATTAGTAATTTTAGATCTGTTTTTTTAAAAATATTATTCACACTTTCATAGAATGTCATTCAAAAGTAAAAAATATAATATTATTTCGTTACTTAATTAGTTAGCTCTGTATGAACCTATGCAAGGTACAACACATTTTATAAATACACAATTTAATTGCTTTATATATTTTTAAGTAAACCCGGTGTTTACAACAATTTTCCTTCAAAATTTTCAAAAATTAAAAGAAGTTTATTTCGTAAAATGTGCTACTCTATCTCGGGCTTGTTCCATATTGTACCCTCGTACTGGTGCCTATTGTAACAAATTGCCGACTCTAAGAATCTAAGTAATATATTCATAAAAAAAGGATTTAAAAAAAGGTATGACAAATATGCGTGTATAAGCTAGTAGTGAAAAATAACTTCCAGGAGTTTTTCTAAAAAAAATATTTGAAATGAGAAAATAACTGCCGGTAGCCTCCGGCTCTCCCTTAATCCGTTTTTATTTTGTCTTTTAATATAGCAATGTCATGGTCAATAATTATGTAATGATATGAAATAGAATATCTTTTGTCTATTGCTATGTTTATTTTGTAGTAATAGGTGAGTATGTAATAAACAAATAATAATTTTTAGACATCAACGAAATACTTTAATGGTCCTTATAAAAAAAAATCTTTAATTATTTGATCATAGAAAAGCCAGACTATAGTGGAAATTGAAGCCAGCTTCTTGAGGACTTGAGTCTGTAGTCTAAATATGGATAGCTACATGATTGCAGATTTTAATGCAAAATAAAGAGTTTTCAAAGAAAAGTTGAAAATATATTTATATTTTAATTACATTCTTTTAAAGATATAAAAGGAGTAATTTTGGAAAGTTCTCGAACTCTCATCGTATCATGGGATATCTATAATTGGATATTAAAATAAAGAACGCTGCACGCGCATATTCTTCATATAAACCTTTTTTCAAACATATATTAAAATTATCTTCTGGTTTATTAAACTGTTACTACGGATTACATTTTTAACATACTTTTTTTAATTCTCAGCATTGACATGCTGACGATGTTCGTCTGTCTATTCTTACCCCCTTCCAAAATCGGTTCTATCCGTCGGATCTTAAAAATTCTATTTTTTATTAGAAAGTTATGACCTCTGAGACCCAACTTTCATACTTTTTGTCAGTCTGTCTGGGTATCCTGACGGGCTGAGTATCCGGGCTGGGTATCCTGACAGGCTCTGTCTGTGTGTCGACGAATTTCCCATTGAATTAGCATTGGAATTCATTAGAAGAATTATAATTAATTTGAAGTCATTTAAATCGCTGTTACCACATCAACAACGGCATGAGAAACTTTATTTTAAAAATATTTGAAGCATAACTTATTTTTGTCGAATCGGTTTGGAAAGACTTCATAAAATATAGCACAATGTAATTCTTTGATTGTTCATTATTTGTTTGCTAAGAAAGCGACAAAGCCTTGAATTTTTTGCTTAGAAATTTCGTTAGTTTCAAATTACATTTTTTTTATTCTTTGTGCAGTTCAGAGTAGTTTTGTTATTAAAAAATATTGGGAAAATATCAGGTTTTTACAGATTATTTGTTGATACATATTCAAGAATAAAACGCTTGCGTCATTGAGAGCGTTTTCGACATTTTCCAAACGTTTTTTTTTTTTTTTTAAATTACGCCCGCCATTGTCCTCTCATACATGAGGCGTCTTGCAGTCCAGTACAGCAAAGAAGTGGCACCAGAAGGCGTGAGGGATTCCAAACGTGGAACGGATGTTTGGATTTCACCAAAGCAATTTTACATAATTATTCTTCGAACTGCAAATAAATTAATCAGACGATAAATAATGTTAATGCAATTTGCTAAACAAAATTAATGAATATAGTTGATTTTGGTTTTTGAAGGTTCAAACTACAACTGGATGCTGTGTTTGACGATTTTTTTTTTCTAATGTGTATAAATCTCTTGTGTATAAGCGTTTTCTAGGTGACGATTACTGTTACAAACCTACTTGTTTTCTGATAAGAACTTCAGTACGTATTTAAGTGACAGGAAGGTAAGCTATTTTAGTTCTTTTAGAACTTGTTTGATACACATTTTGGAGGCAACAAAAATCTTTGGAGGCGAAAGTGTTGTATCAATCTTTAGTACGCAAAAATACAATTTATTTTAGAAAGTGTTATAATGACAATATGTAAACTTAAATTTAGCTATTTAAATGTTTACATTTTTAAATTTTAGTCCTAAATTAAGTTTAGATAACTTTATAAATGTGTGGAATTAAGGAAATTAATTTAAGCAATTATAAATATTAAACTAATAGTACATTTATTCACAATTACTAATTTGTTTAACTAGAAATAATTATTGTAATAATATTAATTGACTAGGTGCCAGAACAAATTTAAGAGGGCTCTAAAACGTTTTCTTCCCTCCCATAAAAAGTTAAGTAAAAGTAAAGTTAGTAAAAGTTAAAGTTAAGTAACTTCCTGAAGAGAAAATCATTCTTTCAGATCTATAAAGAATATTATGCAAATTGTATGACGGCATACAATAATTTATCTTTTCATGATCCATAGTAGCAACATGATATTGTAACTTCAACGGTTTTGATAAATGAAACTAATGCAGGGGTTTATCGCAGTTCTGTCGCGTGACCGGGGCTCGCAGTTAGATATTCGGTTTCTGCCTTAGAAAGGGACATAAAATGTTCATAAAACAACAAAAACACGAATCAGTTAATTTAAAAATTCTTCTTACCCTAAAATTAAGCCTTAAATTTCATATTTTCCCTAATGTTTTAAAGGGAAAATGTAAATAACCTTAAACTGTTATTGTACCTAACATTATTTATTATTAACCTTATTACCTTACATTTCCATTGATGAAGGGTTAACCTAACAAAAGTTAGTTTAACCCTTCATCAATGAAAATTTAAACTTAGCGTTAAAAACAATATTTGTCTCGCGTGTCCTATCAAATCTATTTTTGATGATTGTGGAAAAAAATACCTTTCTGTTTGTTTTTGATGCTTTTAAGTCTTCATTTCAGTAGTATTTATGATTATAAAATTGTTCAAAATAAAATTCTGTATCTTAATTTGTTTAAAATGAAAATTATCAGCCTCGATTGTTCATGTTTAAGTATTAAAACTTTTAAATGTGTGTGTGTGCAGAACAAATAGTTTTCAAAGAAAAGTTGAAATTGTGTTTTCATTTTATTCCTTTAAAGATATAAAAGGAGTATTTTTCAGATAGTTTTCGTACTCTCATCGTATCATGCGAGAGCTACAATAGGTGACGAGAATTCTTTTTCATCTTTGTTAAGGGTTGTGAGTAGTGGTAATAACTATTTTCAGCAATGAAATAGTTTCCTCCTCGAAAAATTTACTTATTTTAAGCTAAAAAGTGTTTTTTAAATTTTATTTTTGAAGGGAAAAACATTTTATTTTGCTTCAAATCAAAACTCCTTACTTCGATCCGCATGCATAGAATTGAAGAACCTTGAGGATTGAAAGACAACATATTCTCGAGGTTTTAATGTACGTATCTACAATGTGAGGGGAGGGAGGTGGGGGGGGGGGGTGATTGAGTCTCGCCTCGGGCGCCTAGCAGCTAAGCGACGGTTCTGGCTGTTCTATTGTATGTGATGCATTTTTTATGAATTATACGCTTACGTTTATAGACACCGATTGTCTGCTGATTTGGTGTGTATTCATTAAATCGGGAAAACATGAGGGCGAAATAAGTTCATTTTTAGGCAAAAAGAGTAGAAAGTTACATAATTAACAAAAAGCAATCCGCTTGTTACGCATAAATAGTACTAATGACTGATGTGACTAAAAAAAGTTATACTATATTTATCTTCTTGAGAGCGACCAGCAATACTCTATATATTGTCAGGCCCATAGTTTTCATTGCTGATTCACTTTATCTTAACCCATTCACGATGACTTTGTGAATAACCTAACTTTTTCATTTCCGAATAAAACATTAAATTTAAGTTTTTGAATTATTTTTTTGTGTAACTTAATTTGTCAGATATAAATTATTTAGAAGAATGTCCGTTGTCGTAATTTTGTTTATTCGGATAAACTTAAGCAGAAGTCTTATTTTCGGTGTGGCAAATTGTTTACCAACCGTCGTTAATTGAGTTAATCTTCCCGAATGTTTTTCACTTCTCTTTCTTCAAGCTTTTCTCTATCAACACTTCAACTCTACATCATTGTGGTTAATAGATCATTATTTCCTTACCTTCTTTATACACAAAACTTTAAGTAGTAAAACCACGTTTGGCAAAATAAAATTTTTCGCCAGAATTGAACAAGCAATGTTGAGGGTTTGCAAATGTGGACCAATGCATCATGATGAATACATTAAATAAGACTTCTTATTAGAATAGAGAGAGGGGCATCCTGGAACATTTTTTTAATTGTTATTTTTTATAAAATATTCGGTATTTTTCAAAAGATTACTGTAGGTTATAAGATTTATTTTCTTACTTCGCATTTCGCCATATTTCTTTACGTCGACTTTTTTTTTTAATCCAGATATTTCTCTTATAGTTTAAAGGAGTCATCAATTTGTTTCAATATGCCTCAAGGCTAGAGGGAAACAAGCATAAGAAAGATTTCCGACACATTATTAAATAAAGATACTGGCAGTGTAAACGAGATTTTTCCCATTTTTTAATACAATTTTTACTTAGATTAGAAATAACGAAAAACTATTGAATTTGTGTAGTTTCTGTACCTTAAAGGGAATGGGTACCCTGCAGCATTTGATCTTAGACTAACCTTCAGCTAACTAAGTAGCAAAATATCATACTTTAGTTTATCTTTTTACTATTAAATACCATTCTATTGACTATTAGAATTTTAAAAATAGCTGTACAATTATCTTTAAAAAATAACTAGACATACACATTAAATTCTTTTGTTCTAATCTACCTAATTTATCTTGATGTTCCAATGTTTTCAGTCAACCCTATTAAAATATAATTTAAGTTGTTACTTAAATGTATACAAATAACAGCTTAATACGCTTACATTTAGATGTATCTTTCATTTAGCCGTAACTTTATATAATATGTTAGTTGCTTACAAACAAGATCACACAAAAAATCAATTTTCCTTGAGCTTTTTCTATTTTCTACGTTAGTTTTCAAATATCTTAATATAAGTACATATGGAGCATTGAAGTACCATTTCTTGTGTATATTTTCTTACTAATCCCTTTCCTTACGTGGGTTTTAATTCTAATTAAGATATCTCCATGGACCTCTTCTGCCCTACGGTTGAAAATTATGTTGCAATTTATTATTTGCATGGGGGAACCATTTCTACATTGGATGTTTCCGTGTTACTGCGGTTAAGTCGAATGCTATGAGTGGTTCTCAATCCAGAAAAGACAATGATCTGCCGACAACATATTATTGTCGGCGTCGGCAACATATTAGTGTGTCCATTGATAAAAATACAATTTTTTATCAAGTCTGTCTGGTAAATACATTTTTTAAATATTTCCCTTTTTTTATAATAAGTTATAATTAAATAAAGTAATAGGTGTATAAAATCAATTTAAATGTACACATAAGCTTTAATTTATCATATATAGTTTAACCTTCAAGTTTCATAACTGAAGACGCTAAAAAGCATTTTATTTATAAAAGGGCTGCCTGCGTATTTTGGAAATAGGAATGTAATAAAGTATTTCTAGATGTTTTTTTTATATCATTTACACTTTCAAAAAAATGTCTTCAATAGTGAAAATACAAATATATTTTGTTACTGAATCAATTAGTTAGCTCGCGATGAACTGCTGCTAGGTACAACTCCCTTACAAAGTACAGAATATTCTCAATTTTAATAGCTTTTTTATAATTTTAAACAAGTAAACCGAACCCTGTGTTTGCAACAATTCTTTTAAAACTCTCTTCATGCTGTAAGAAGTTTATTTCGTAACCTCTAACTCGGGCTTGTTCCATATTGTACCTTCGTACTAATACCCATTGTGACAAATTGCCGACTCTTAAAATCTATGTAATATATTTCAAAAAAATTTACTAAATGATTAATTTAAAAAATATGCGTGTATAAGTTCACAATGAAGGCTGACGTAGAACCTGCCCAGTTTTAAAAAAAAAAATATTTGAAATATTATTAGAAAATAACTGGTCCGATGTACCCCCCCCCCCCCTCTCTCTTATTCCGTTTATTTTTCAGTCTTATTTTCTTAACGTAGCATTGCTGTGGTCACTAATTATATAATATTAAATGGAAAGACTCTCTGGTCTTCCCCTATGACTTGAATACAAATTGAATAGCAGATTAGTATGTGGTGGACAAATGACATTTTTGAGACATCAACGAAATATTTTAAGGTCTTGAATTCTTGATATAAAAATATATATTGTCTAATTCTTGATCATAGAAAAGCTAGCGTAGCGATTGAAGCCAGCGTAATTAGGGCATTAGTCTGCAGTCGAAATATACATATCTAGTGATAAATTAAAAAATATTTTTCGTTATTATAGAGTTAGCTAAGACAAGACAATTTTGAGTACAGTGGTACGCCGAAAAATATAGACATAGAATGGACGATTTCTACAGTAGGTGTTTCCGTGTTACTGCGGCAAAGCCTGTACTATAACAATCGGTTTGCTAATCGATAAAGTGCATATGATAGTGCTTATAATGTTAGTGGACAATTCAATCGGTCTTTTGACAATCACAATCTTTTGACATTCGATTTCTTCAAACTTAATCGTATTGAATAATCTTGAGTCAGAATTTTAAATTTGGTATACTGATATGTCGTCGCAAATGTCAATTATCTGGTTTTATAATGACTTGGGTGGTATTGAGTACTTACTATTATTAAGTGTTCTATTATAACTTTTGGATCGTCTATATTTAATGTTTTTTAAAAGTAGCTAGTGCTAAATGAAAAGTTGTTAGGCAATAGCTAACAAGTTTTGCAATTGAATTTTTTTGTAAAAAAACTCAATATTTTTAAAATCATGTTTTATTTGTAATGATAAAAATATATTGAGGTTTTTTAAGAAATGCGGACAATTTCTACACGCTCTTTTAACAAAGGCTAATTTTTGAGTTTTTATTCATTTTCAATTAAAATTTATTTAAGAAATATTTCATATTTATAACAAACGAAGAACGCTGTGGGTATCCTTTTAAGAAAAGCTATTCCAGCGTTTTGTGTCCTCCAAAATTCAAGACAGTTGTAAAGCATTTATAAATTATCTTCGATTATCTTAACAAACACCCCAATAATATTTAAACTTTTTGAATAACTTTAAAAATAACTGGCTTTATAAACTCGCCTTGGTACTGATGTACTCATCATTCTGAAACAACTCATCATTGACACATTTAATGCATCTTCTCACCCTAGTTTGTTGATAAAGAGGAAGAAAAGAGACCTCGTTCATAACTCTACCTCTGCCATATTTATACTTCCCTGATTGCTTTCTTGATTGCTTGAGCCTAATTGATATCGGGATCGCTGCGGCCTTGGGAAGAGTGTTATTGTTTTCTTGTATTTCGCATCTTGGAATGGTTATAGGTTCCTCTTCTGTATCCTCCAACCCCTTAACCCTTTAAAAGAAGTCAGTTTGAAAGGAGCTTGCTGTTCGGCGGTTCTTTTTTTTTAATCTATATTAGCTGAAAAATGAACAAAGAAAGTGAACTTAAGAAAAGTGTCTTTTCAACAAAGTTAATGTAAGGGGGGGGGGGAGTGCTAAAATTTTGGAAATTAGCTTAACTGTTAAATAAAATAACAAGCTCTAAAAGCTCACTCTGCATGCTAAAAGTCTTGATTTATAATTTATTCACGAATAAAACCCCTACAATGTGTGATCATTATCCAAGGTTAAATTAAGAGGAAAAGTTTACCAGTTGAAAAAATCAAAGAAGGAAAAACCCACACTTTGTTTTTGACAACTTTCGGAAATCTGATACAGCGTAAAAAAATCAAATAAAGATTTAAAATCACTAAAATAAAACAAATAAAATAATGATTTTCAAATAACAATCCTACAAATTAAATCCAAGCGCTTTTACGTGTTTATACTTACTTTTCGCTCGCTCTGAAATTTCTTTTAAATTGAAAATAAAAAGTATAAATTCTAATCATACCATGCTATTCTTATGGAGAAATCGGCTCTCGTTTTACTCTCCTACCCCCGTTAGGGTTCGAATTTCGAAAATCGCTTCGAAATTGACGCTTTCAGTGGAAAAGGAATCGGCTCCTAAAATCTGGTCTCTGTACCTCTAATAGTTTTGACTGGGCGTTGATACGTCAGTCCGGATGTCTTCCTTTATATATAACTAGCAAATTTATACCCGTTCTTCGCACGGAATAAAAATATATCAAATAGATTCCAAATATGTGTACCATATACCCTGTTATAGGATCATAAACTTATTATTGTTTCCACTTGTTATAAATTATAAAATCCCGTTTCATTGCCTTAAAATTCCAAAATGAAAAATACGCTATAAAATGCACTCATAAATGTCATCACAATTCCCTCATAAATACATAAAACCTTTTAGCTCATTTGGCGCGTTTTGGGAAATAATTTGGCGAGAAAATAGATATAGCTACCCACACCCATTATACAGATCTAACACAATGACCTTCGAACAACCGACCAGCTTATAAATTATTTATAAAAGAAATCGCCTATTTAACGAATTTTAGTTAATAATTTGGCGAGTTTGGCAACGTCTTTGGCGAAAAAATAAAGACATAAAACACTAATAGCTCTAGTGCGATGGCCTTTATTAACCATCATAGTTCAGTAATAGCTTAACTATACATTTATTGCTTAAATATGCATACATGCAGTCAACAGAAAAATCAATGAAAAAATCATCAAATAAACCCACAATAAAATCCGGGAATGAAGACTGGCGGAATTACGTCACTTGAAACATGTCAATTATTTTTCAAATAATGAATTTAGTTTCTGAAAGTAATGGCAAAAGAATAAAATAAACATTTTGAATTTTAAATGTTTTCGTTAAAAGTTTTATTTAATTTTTTCAGCCGATGGCATCAGGAAAGAGAAAAAATGATCGGATTTGAGCGAAAGTGGTGTATTTTTTTCAGAAAATTCGAATTTTCTCTAAAAATGGAACAAATATGAAAAAACTAAGCCTCGGGTGCACACGTTGGTATTAAAGGGAATCTATCTTAAAGATTTCGAATTTCTGAGGGCAGTATAAGTTGGTCTTTTACGATCCGAACACAGACACAGACTCTTTCTTTTATTATTATAGAAGATATAAACAACCATATACAAATATTTTTTCTACTATCGACTATACGGTGCTATGCTACTTCCAATGCATCTATTTCAAATTTAACTGATTGAAGTAGTATAGAGATGTTATTGTTGAATCTTTTAATAAACTTCTTAATCCATATTTTACAGAAGCAAATATTTTTAGTTCTACAAAGGTTAAGGTTATCTGCAGCACTAATACGCGTTCTCAACAGTAGATATTCATTTTACAAAAACTAGTAAAGGGGAAAACTCTCTTGCCCATCATCCTTGATTTTTCTTCTTCTTTTAGATAGTTTTTACCTATAAAAGACTTAACAAGTGTTGGCGACGTTGGCGTATCAGGAAAACAGTTGTCGTCAAGAATATTTTAAAGCGGGTTCCACATCAGGAACTATACTTATTTATATGGAGTATAATTTAAAAATGTCAATGAAATTGTGAGCAAGTACACGAGGCTATCTTCCCTTATGGTATTGGTGACCACACCTGCAGTGGATCTGGATGTTTCCGTGCAACTGCGATAAAGTCAATTGCATTTGGTTATTTAATTTTATTTATGATGCTAAAGTTGCCTCGGACCATCACCAAATCATTTAAACAAATTTTAAATACCTTTTGCCAAACTATTTTATTGTCATACTTGCCATACGATAATCCTACACCTTTACTCTTATTAATAAGTATTGTTTCTATATCAGCAAAATATTTCTAGTCTATTGGGTCTATTGGTCTAGAGGGCAACAATGTTCCTAAGTTAATTTTTCCTAATGTTTTACACTTCCCTTAATTCAAGATTTTCTCTAGCAACAGTTCAGTTCCACATCTTTGTTAATGGTTTCTTCATTAATTTTTTACTTTATTTACATAGCTATTACTGCTTCTAGTTGGAAGTCCATGCTAAGCAATAAAAATATTTCGCCAGAATTAAACAAGCAAGGGTTGTGCATTTTCAAAAGAGGACAAAGCATCATAATGGATATGTAAATTGGACTTTTTTTTAAAAGGAGAGGGGGCGGCACCGTGGACCATTTTTTATATTGATTTTTATTATAAATTTTCAGCATTTTTCAAAAGATATGTTATAAAATTTATTCTAGTATCTATCTTCGCATTTTGACAATTTTTTTTTACATCGACCTTTTTAAAATCCAGATTACTTTTATTTTATATTGGAGTCGTCAATTTGTTTCAGTGTGCCTCGGGGCTAGATGAGAACAAGCATAAGAAAGATTTCTGACACATTATTAAATAAAGTACTGGCAGTGTAAACGAGAGATTTGTTCCATTTTTACTTAGATTGGAAATGACGAAAAACTATTGAATTAGTGTAGATGTGTGATCATGTACCTTGAAGGGAATTTTACCCTGCAGCATTTGATCTTAGACTAACCATTAGCTAACTAAGTAGCAAAATATCATACATTAGTTTATATATATATATATATATATATATATATATATATATATACGGCGCCCAAATTTCCTTATATTTCTATCTCTGGAATGGCTACAATCGAAATGAACAAAAATACTACTATTTTCAAAATGGCCGACTGAAAACAACAAAAAAGTGATTCCTAAGTTGATTTTGATTTACTCTAAGCGTTATATAAGATTCGTTATTAGTTTAAAAAAAATTTAGGATATAATCAGTAAGTTTACATTTAAACATGCATAATATTAGGGACGTTTAATGTATAAAAATTTAAATTATAATTTCGATTGACTGAACTACCAAACACTATTGTTAATAAAACAAGAAGTTCATAAAGAACTAAAATAGCCTACTTTCCTGTTACTTAAATACTTACTGAAGTTCTAATCGGGAAAAAACTAGGTTTCTAACAGTAAATATCATCAACAGCCGTTTCTACACTAGATTTATACATATTAGAAAAAAAAATCGAAACACAGCATCCAGCTAATAATTTAAACTTCTAAAAGCCAAAATCAACTATTTTCCTTATTATTATTTCGCAAATCAATTAAACATTATTTATCGTCTGCTCGCGATTTATTTGTAGTTCGAGGAATAATTAAATATTTATTAATAACAAAAGTAATGAAACTCCAAACTGCATTAAAAAAATAAGAAATGTAAATTAAAACTTAGCATAATTGCATGCAAAAGTATGCCTTGCCGCTTTCTTGTTAGATAATTAATGAATAATCAAAGAATCAAATTGTGCTACATTTTATGACGTCATTCCAAACTGATTCATGAAAATATTATTTTGCTTCAAATATGTTTAAATAAATAAAGTTTCTCATGCCATTGTTGATTTGGCAACAGTGATTTAAATGACTCAAAATTGAATTTCAATGCTAATTCAATGGGAAATTCGCCGACAGATAGTAGATTTATGTCCGTCCGGACGTACAGATAGACAGACGGACAAAAAGTATGAAAGTTGGGTATCTGAGGTCATAGCTTTCTAACAAAAAAAGAATTTTTAAGATCCGATGGATAGAACCGATTTTGGAAGGGGGGTACGGACAGACAGACAGACGGACAGACAGACAGACGGACAGACAGACAGACATAAGAACAGACAGACAGATGGACATCAACCGCATTTCAATACCTACAGTGATTTAAATGACTCAAAATTGAATTTCAATGCTAATTCAATGGGAAATTCGCCGACAGATAGTAGATTTATGTCCGTCCGGACGTACAGACAGACGGACAAAAAGTATGAAAGTTGGGTATCTGAGGTCATAGCTTTCTAACAAAAAAAGAATTTTTAAGATCCGATGGATAGAACCGATTTTGGAAGGGGGGGGGGGGGTACGGACAGACAGACGGACGGACAGACAGACGGACGGACAGACAGACGGAAAGACAGACAGACATACGAACAGACAGACAGATGGACATCAACCGCATTTCAATACCTACAGTGACTTAAATGACTCAAAATTGAATTTCAATGCTAATTCAATGGGAAATTCGCAGACAGATAGTAGATTTATGTCCGTCCGGACGTACAGACAGACGGACAAAAAGTATGAAAGTTGGGTATCTGAGGTCATAGCTTTCTAACAAAAAAAGAATTTTTAAGATCCGATGATTAGAACCGATTTTGGAAGGGGGGTTCAGACAGACAGACAAACGGACAGACAGGCGGACAGACAGACGGACAGACATACGAACAGACAGACAGATGGACAGACATACAGTTGGACATCAACCGCATTTCAATACCTACAGTGACTTAAATGACTCAAAATTGAATTTCAATGCTAATTCAATGGGAAATTCGCCGACAGATAGTAGATTTATGTCCGTCCGGACGTACAGACAGACGGACAAAAAGTATGAAAGTTGGGTATCTGAGGTTATAGCTTTCTAACAAAAAAAGAATTTTTAAGATCCGATGATTAGAACCGATTTTGGAAGGGGGGTACGGACAGACAGACGGACAGACGGACAGACGGACAGACGGACAGACGGACATCGACCGCATGTCAATACCTACTTTTTCATTTTTTTAATTCTTTCGAATTAAAAAAAGAAAAGTAGGCTAAAAAGGAAAAATTAAAATTGTTTTTAAATATGTAGTTTCTAAGTGTTGACGGCTATCACGGTTTCCAATTTATTTACAAATGGATCTTAGTCAAGCAGCGAATTTTTTTGCTCAATAATTACCATTAATTTATAAGCATTAATTTGTAATTATTTTATTTTAAAAGGATACTAAAGACGGTTAACCTAAAGGACCATGTCCGGATTTGGCGCCTGTCGAAAAATGTCGCCAAGTCAAAATGACAACAAAAAGAGCGTTTGCCAAGTCTGTGAAATGACAACAAATAATTACTTAAAATGTTGCTCAAAACTGAAAATGTCTGCTGAGAGAACATGAAAGATTTCCTTATTAAAAATTTTCGATCGTAGATCGTAGCGATATTTTAAAATAAGAAAGTCCGAACTTAACAGTTTGCTGCAAGTTCAAAAAATGTGCACAAAAAATAATTTAAGAAATGAGTTCTTTTAATAATTAATGATTAATAATATTTTAAGTATATTAATATGAATTAAGAATTCTTAATGATGAAAGAAATGGACAGGATCAACTTATAAACAAAGTAGCAAAATAAATTATCTAATGCAAACAGAAAAAACTGAACTATTTGATAATTATTCACTTAAAATACGATCTGTGGCTATTTTTGTAGCCAATGGCTGCCATAATACCAATTTGGAGAAAAAGTTGCCGGACATGTTCCTTAAGGTTAACCCTTAAGGCTAGACTAAAATATTTCAATGAACAGTGAGCGAGCGAAGCGAGCCTAGATCGCGAAGCGATCCAAAGGGAACAGCGCAAGCAATTCCTGGGAGTTGGCGAGCGATAGCGAGAAGGGGGTGTGCCCCCTAGTTATATTTAAAAAATAACTAAAGACATGTCCATATTAAATTATTTTGTTCTAATATACCTAACATGTCTTGATGTTCCAATATTTTCAGTCAACCCTATTAAAAAAATAATTTAAGTTGTTACTTAAATGTATACAAATAACAGCTTAATACGCTTACATTTAGATGTATCTTTCATTTAGCCGTAACTTTATATAATACGTTAGTTGCTTACAAACAAGATCACACAAAATATCAATTTTCCTTGAGCTTTTTCTATTTTCTACGTTAGTTTTCAAATATCTTAATATAAGTACATATGGAGCATTAAAGTACCATTTCTTGTGTATATTTTCTTACTAATCCCTTTCCTTACGTGGGTTTTAATTCTAATTAAGATATCTCCATGGACCTCTTCTGCCCTACGGTTGAAAATTATGTTGCAATTTATTATCATTTGTATGGGGGAACCATTTCTACATTGGATGTTTCCGTGTTACTGCGGTTAAGTCAATGCACGGTGTTTCAATCGAAGCAATGATCTGCTGATACTATTGGTGGGTCCACTGATACAATTGTGGTCCACTGATAACAATGGTTGGTCCTGATAACATATTGGTGGATCCACTGATAACATATTGGTGGGTCCACTGATAACATATTGGTGGGTCCACTGATAACATATTGGTGGGTCCACTGATAACATATTGGTGGGTCCACTGATAACATATTGAAGGGTCCACTGATAACATATTGGTGGGTCCACTGATAACATATTGGTGGGTCCACTGATAACATATTGGTGGGTCCACTGATAACATATTGGTGGGTCCACTGATAACATATTGGTGGGTCCACTGATAACATATTGGTGGGTCCACTGATAACATATTGGTGGGTCCACTGATAAAAACAGTTTATCAGGTTAGTCTGGTAAATGAGATTTGTGCGGTAAAATGCAATTTTTAAACTTTTTGGGGGAATAAATTATATAAAGTTATAGCGCTATAAAATACATCTAAATATGCACATTTTAAGCTTAAATTTATGATACACAGTTTATCCTTAAATTATCATAACGAACGACGCTGTAATAAGTTTTTATGTTTTTTCAATGTTTACACTTTCATAAAAATGACCTTCAAGAGTAAATAAAAAAAAACATAATTTAATACATAACAGAATAAACTCTTTTGACTGCTGCAAGGTACTGCACATTATCTACACAATTTTAATAGCTTTTTATAACTTTTAATAAGTAAACTCGATGTTTACATTAATTTTTCTTTACGAAACTATCAATGCTGTAAGAAGTTTACTTTGCAAAATGCGCAAACCTACTTCGAGCTTCCATTGTACCTTCGTACTGGGGCTTATTTTGTCATGAATAAACAGTGAAGGCTAGCTTAAAACCCACAGTGTTCTTCTAAAAATACTTGAAATATTAAGAGAAAATCAATGGGCCGTTTTCCCTACCTCCTCTCTCCTATTTCATTTTTAGCTTCCACACTACGTTTATAACGTAAAAAGTGGAAGGTTTTATAATCGTTCAGTCCGTCTGTCTGCCCGTCCGTCACCCACTTTCACAGAAAGAACCACAAGTCCCATAGACAAGTGGGATATGTCATTTTGAAGCAAAACATCAGATTAGGCTACATTCCAAATTTCATTAAAAAATTTAAATTAGAAGTTTATTTTAAATAACTAAAAATTTAATCTACTTTGAAATAACATGCAAATTCCATTTTTATTCAATATTTTCACTGTTGCCTTTATTTTTAAAGCATCAATTGTACTAATTATATATTTTTTGAACTGTAAATTAATTTAACAAACTATAAATAAGTGAATTGTCGAAAGAAATAATGGGAAATTAAGGCGACACAAAGATATTTATTATTAAAGATTACATCATTATTCTTCGAACTTCAAACAAATTTAGCAAACGATAGTCTAATTATTAAATCTGAGAAAGAAGATTAATGAAAATAGTTAATTTTGGCGTTTAAAACTTTGAATTACAAATAGCTAAAGGCCCTGTTTTTATTAGAATTAAATCACCTTTGCCATTCGCAACAATCGCTCGAGAAAATTTAATTCTTTTAGACAATAAATTAAAATAAATTTATTTTTGCGACATCGATCAGTTTGAAATGACGTCAAATATATTTCACTACGGATTCTTTGTATGTTGATATGAAATGTTTTCATTCTATTTAAAAGCGAGGAATATTACATATTTATTCTTTGAAATATAAATTAATTTTTGCAAACGATAAGTAATAATTATTGAATTTTCGAAATAAAATAAATGAAAATAGCCAAATTTAGCGTGTAAATGTTTAATATAGAATATCAATGCTGTGTTTGGCGCCTTTTTACCTGTTAAACACAGCTGTAGTGTGGAAGCGGGTTAAGCGACAGATTCTGTTACAAACCTACTTGTTTTTATTTATTTTAGTTTTCAATGTAGCATTGCTATGGTTAATTATGTAAAGATATTAAATGGAATACTCTGTGTTTTGCGCTATGACGTTTTAATTGTAATTTAGGTGAATATGTGGTGGACAAATGAAATTTTTTGTACACCAACGGAATTCTTTGTCATAGACCTGATAAATTCTTTTTTAATTCTTTGACCATAGAAAAACCATAGTATAGTGGAGATTGAAGAGCCAGCGTATTTAGGACTTCAGCCTGCAGTCAAAATATACATCAAGTGATAGACTAAAATATTTTCCTCTTTGAAATATACATCATCAGCCTTGGAGACTACAGTACAATTGATCTCTGAAAATACAAACCATTATGGAATTAACAACTTCTACATTAGGTGCTTCCGTGTTACTGCGGCAAAGCCTATGCTATGAAAATCAGTTTTCTAATCGATAAAATGCAAAGGCTAATACCTATATATTTGTAAACGGATTTTACTGAATCTTTTGACATTCGCTCTCTTCAAACTTAATCGTATTAAATGATATTGAGTCAAAATTTTAACTTTGGTTCCCTGAAATGTCGACGCGTGTCAATTATCTGGCTTTCAAATGATTTAGGTGGCATTGAGTACTGACTATTTTTACGAGTTCTATAATAACTCTTTGGAGCTAGTCTATATTTAATGTGTTTTTTTAACAGTAGCTAGAAGAATCACTTAGACAATAACTAAAAAATTTCGCAGTTAATTTTTTGTGGAAAATGCACAATATTTTTAAAAGCATGTTTTATGTATAATGATAAAAATATTTCGAGATTTTTGAAAACTGTTGGCCATTTCTACACGCTTTTTTAACAAATGGCTCCTAAACTTTTTGTTGAGTTTTTATTCATTTTCAATTAAAATTTATTTTAAAAATATTTCATATTTATAACAATCGAAGAACGCTGCGACTATCCCTTTAAGAAGAGATATTCCAGTGTTTTGTGTACTCAAAAATTCAAGACAATTTATAAATGCTTTGCAACTATCTTTGATTATCATAACGAACCCTCGAATAATATCTAAACTTTTGAATAACTTTTATAAAAAAAACTAGCTTTAAAAGCCCGGCGTTGCACAGGTGAAAGCTTAAAAACGGCGATTTGTTTTTATATAATTTTTATTTTATGCCAAGTGAAACCCATCTCCACTGGTCATCTCTAGATCAGGATACATTAAGTTTCCATTCTGTAATGAAAGAAATGTCCGATTGTATCCAGGCCCTTCCAGAACACAATTTTTATTTGCTGAATCGCATTTATCTTTTGCTACAATTTCCAGCTTATTACAATTTTCTTCCACAGCTTCATCATTATTGGAAATATTCTTTTTGCAGGGTGGCCTTCAATTTTGATAGAAGGTTGGTTGAGTTCAAATAACTTATGTAGATTGAAGAAGCCACCCATCAACTGCAGTTTGAATATTCATTTGTTAAAAGATTTTGTTACTTGCAATTAAACAAAAATATCTTTCAAGCTTAAATTTTAGCATAAGTAATTTTAAAATAAACGTTCAAAAAGTTAAATGAAAACATCTTGTTTTAAATAAGTTAATTATTTAAGTTCGTAACAAGTTTTTAGTTCGTAAAGAGTCAGCATTCCGGATAAGTCCACTGGTCACCAGTCTCACTCGAACGGATTACTCGATCTGGTTGACGCCCCTCTTTTACTGAGTTCCTGCTGAAATCTCGAGCAAAGTGTTGCTACTAACAAATTTCCCCTATCATATCTTCACTGATTTCAAATTCAGGTGGGTCATCTTCACAATCTCACGATTCATTTTTGTACCTCGCTACGTCTGTTTTCGAAAAATCGTTCTGAAATAACATCATTAACGGATTTAACGCATCTTTCTACCCTAATTTGTCGATAAATGGAAAAAAGGGACCTCATTAATAGCTCCACCTCTGCACATGGGATCATTTTCTTACTTCCCTGATTACGTAAACCTATTCTTATCGGGATCGCTGCAGCCCTGGGAAAAGTTGTGTTCTAGAGTCTTGCATCTCGGAATGGTTGTAGGCCTCTTTTGTATCCTCGACCTCCTAAAAGAGTCAGGGTTGTGGAGCACAGTTGGTTAAGGCGTTTGCCTTGCATGTGGAAGGTCCCAGGTTAGGGTCCGGGTATCGCCAAAATAACTACCGACCTATAAACGGCTCGTGCAGCCAAAAATGCCCGATGAATTATACCCCGTATAAGGGGAGTGCACGTTAAATATACTCAAAGTCCCAACGCTGCTTACGATGTCGCACTTAACGGTTGCGTTGGGTGTCTACTCAGGTGTCCGTTCGTCACTTGATTGTGGTTCTAAATTATGACTCCCGTCACCTGTAGCTCTAGTGCGACGATATTTCAAACTAAACTAAAAGTCATTTCGAAAGGAGCTTTCAGTTTGGTGGTATTTTCTATATGTAAGCTGAAAAAATGAACAAACTTAGAAAAGTGTATTTTTACCATAATGTTAATGTACAGCGGGGAGGTGGAAAACTAAATTTTGTAATTAGATGAACTGTATTTAATTCGTAACATATAAATACAGTCTACACTTATTAAATCAATTAGCAAGGCTCTGAAAGCTCACTCTGCATACAAAAAAAGTATTGGTTTATTTTTTTATATTAATCTTGGTTTATAATTTATTCACGAATAAAACCCCTACAATGTGTGATCGGTACCCAAGGTTAAATTAATAGGAAAAGTTAACCAGTTGAGAAAATTAAAGGGAGAAAAATCTACACCTTGTTTTTTCACAACTTTCGGAA
Organism: Oedothorax gibbosus; assembly: GCA_019343175.1. Classification (NCBI taxonomy): domain Eukaryota; kingdom Metazoa; phylum Arthropoda; class Arachnida; order Araneae; family Linyphiidae; genus Oedothorax; species Oedothorax gibbosus. The sequence goes on from CM033273.1 coordinate 22,651,125, forward strand.
ATCTGATCCAGCATAAAAAAAATCAAATATTTAAAATCAATACAGTAAACAAATAAAATATTAATATTCAAATAATCTTAGAAATTAATAACGTGCGTTTACTTGTTTATATTTAATTTTCGCTCGCTCTGAGCACGAAAGATAGGCTGAGTTTATTGAAGCACTAATACTCGTTCTTAACATAAATATACTTTTAACCATAACTAGTAACGGGGAAACTCTCTTGCCCATCATCCTTGATTTTTTTCTTTAGATAGAAGAGATATTTTGTTACATTTTAAAGCCTTAATGACATGTGTTGGCTTACCAGGAAAATAATTGCCACCAAAAACATTTTCAGAAGGCGTTATAGAAATTATACTTATTTATATGGAGTGCGATTTAAAAATTTCAATGAAATTATGAGAAACCGCATGAGGCTTACCTTCCATTACGCTATTGGGGACATTACGTGCAGTGGATGTTTCCGTGTAACTGCGGTAAAGTCCATTGCATATGGTTATTGGTTGTATATCATAATGTCAAAATAGCCCCTTAACATCACTAACTCATTTAGACAAATTATAAATGCTGTTTGCTAGTGTATTTCATGGCCAAAATTATCACACTTCAATCCTACACCTTTACTCTTAATAAATATTTTTTTCTATGAGAAAAATATTCCTAGAAATAGTCCAGTGGCAGCTTTTTCTCTTATAAGAGGACGACAATGGGCATGTTCTAGTCTCGGGTGGCAACAGAAATGCTGAAAGAAATTAAATTCGTTCTCGACCCTCGATTGGTGAATCAATGTTGCATGGGAACAGCACCAATCGAAGGAAATTGAAAACTTTAACGAAATACGTCACCTGAAACAAGCGATAGCAAAAATATTACTCACTGGTAGGAAAAAAATTATAATGCGGAAAATCATAAAATCAAGTGACGTCGATATTAACAACAAATAAATCCGATTTCAATATAAAAAAGCCCTATATCGTTTACAGCCGTCCCTTTTCAACTGACCCAGTTTCTATCAATCCCCCAATATTCTGACCATCCTTTCCAAATCTCTTTTCCCACTTCCCTCTTCGGGAAAGAGAATCGTATGCATTCTAATTTGCGGGAGGTCGGATTTACAAGTCAGGGTCTGTCACGAACCCTGGTAAGTTTTCATGACTTCACTTTATAGGAGGAGATGAGAAGTGAAATGGGAGAGACAGACCACGTGACCCCAACAACCACGCGCTGTTGACGCCCTTCATTGGTTGCCATGACGACCCACCACTCGATGCATTAGCGGGGTTTAGGGGGGTGGATGGGGCAGGGCATGTTTGGCGACTTATCGCCTTTTTGAAAATATTACAGAAAGTAATGTTTGGAAGGTTTGCTGTTTACAAGTGATTTTTTATGTTGGGTTATTTATTTTGTTTCGAGTAATTTAGTTTGTTTTGATTTATAAATTCATAGTCAAAGAGGAGAAAAATATCGGTGTCTGTTGTTATTAATATTCTTAAATAAGTGTTTAAATATTGTTGAGTTGAATTATTGTCGCACTAGATCTACACTAGGGCTATTGACACGAGTGTTATAATATATAAGTTAATACTTCAGCTTAAAAGGACCTTTCATGGACGATGGCCGTCTGGTTAAAGCACTGGCTTTCGGTTTTACCGTACTGTTATCATTCAAATACCCTTTTTGGTTATAAATGTTTATATCGGCGAAGTATAGCCTTTTCTGGAATTTGGCTCATTAACTTCAGCAAACCGCGTGTTATTAGACGATCAAAATCAACTTCAGGCCAGTAGATCTCAGTATAATCAACCCTTGTGTAGAAAAAATACAGTAGTATTTAAAACCAAAGATGGGCTTGAAGGGGAAATTGACTAACACCAATAGATTCTAGCAAACAGGAGAAAAGGAAAATAACTTTACAAAAAATAGAAAACTAAAATCTCGAAAGTTAAATTCTGAAAACTACAAAAAGCTTACCCTTTCCCTCAAAAGAATATCTATTTACAATGCATTGATTTCGAATAAATTACTACAACAGTCGATTCTAAAATAAACTCTTCCATTAAAGCGGAATTTAAAATGTGGCTACATTGCTGAAAATAAATGTTTTTAAAAACCCACCCATAATAGTTTTCTGCTTTGTTTTAAATCACAAGAAAACATTTCATGGAACAATGCACCGTTCTGGAAAATAACGACGGAACTCTATTTTCTTTGAAAAAGTATCGCAAACAAAACTCATTGAGTTAATTGGATGGAAATGTATTCCAATTATTTGGGAGAAAAAATTTCCCCATCGATTAATCGGTAATGACTTTGGAAATGTAATGGCAGTCTGTAATGATCCCATTTTCCCCAGGTTACCCAGAATGTTTCCAAACTAAATATCCACGGACCTTAAAGATCTTGGGGTAATCTAATATCAAAAGAAAATTTGAATACAACACATTCTTACTGTATTTTAAAAACAATGCTCGATGTATTTTATTATATTGGTTATTCAGAAATATCTTCAACTTGCGCATGAGAAGATTCATGAAGAAAACAAAGTACATTACTGCGGCAAATAGTTTATTCAGTAGAAATTTACAGAGTCAAAACTATTTGCACTGATTGTGTTCTTTATGAATCTTCTAATTATACTTGTTTTTTTTCCATTTATATTTCAGTAAAGCTAAATAAAAATGTTTAAGCGTTTATTTCGCAGTCATTCTGAACAGTCTGGTAAATCAAAAGTGGTTAGTCAGTTAAATAGTAATTCAATAAATAGTAATACAGATCTGCCAACTCTGCTGATTTAACCCGGCAATAATGTTTTTTTTAACTACTTTATAAATTTTCGTGTTAGATGTATCGGCTGCCGGATTTTCGAATGGGAGAAACATTACACTTTCTCTTGGCATCCGCATTCCGGAAAATGGTTATTACACAGTTAAATCCGGAGAGTTGACGGGTTGGTATGTTGAATTAACGACGCATTATAACTACAGTAGGTCTGATTATATACAGTCCCTGGACAAATTATTAGATGCACTGTATTTTTTTAGTAATTTTATGTTTCTTAAGAGTTTTTATGCAATAATGGTATATTTAAACTACAATATTATTGATTTTTATTTAAAAGAATTGTAGACTACAAACAAATATGTATTTATACAAATATGTAGGTACAATATCACCCGGTAATTAATATTTTACATGAAATCTTGCAGTGCGTCTAATAATTTGTCCAGGGACTGTAGTTGTTTATTTAAATAGTAATTTAAACTTTTTTAAACTTACTAAATAGTTTTTTTTAATTAACTGAAGTCTAAAATTTGGTAGTGGCATTAATAACCTCGAACGTTAATAATCGTTATATCAGCCCAAAATGCAGGTTCGCATGCGTCATAGTTAAATGTTAAATAGATGTTTTTCCTTGATTACTTTTTTTTGTCTAGTGCAAGTAGAAATTATATTTATAGAACCTAGAAAGAAACGCTACTTTATACATGCTATACGAAAGAAGTTCAGCTTTGGCTTTTGCACATGCTAGGTGAAGGAAAATAGCATGTTATACAATCCACACAGTAGTTTAAACGAATGCGCTAGTTACGTATTCTGTAGAAGATGATGCAACTTGGCGAAAGAATAAACTTAACGTATATAGAATACTAATGAAACTTTGTATACAAATGACATGGTGTACCATTTTTATTTGAATTTAAAAGCAGAACGCATTGTTTCGTTTAAAGCTAACCACAACCTTGTTTCTTTTAAAGTTAAACTAGAAATATTAAAAATATTTATGTTATACTTTTTTGCCGCAGTTAATGAAAAACTAAGGATGTGTAACACTTCACGACTTTCAATAACAACTCTATAAAGCAATACAAAGTTTAAGGTTATTAAGTACCCTATTAAGTAATTTCAATAAATTTTTAATCTAAAAAGTTCTATGGCACCTACTTGAGCATGCGCGATTTTCTCGAATCTTTTAACGTCCGATAAGTATTAGAAACTCGTATACCAAATTTTAAATCTGTATCTCTTTTCGACTTCATAATACGCTTTATTCAACTCAATTCGCAATACTTTCATTACCTTATACTTCATATTAGGTAATTGTAAGTAAAAATGACTTTCAAATTGCAGTGAAATAAAGAGTAACGTATTTGACATTAAGATATAAACTACCGTATTTGTAATGCTATTTTCTTAGAAACTTTAAGAGACAACTTTTGAAAATGCAGTTAGTTTTAATGAGTATCAAATTTATTAAACATAATCTAATTAGTTTTTGAATGCAACATTCCGCTGTATAGAACAGAAAAACATAATAAAATATTGGTTATATAAGACATAATTTATTCAACTTAATCATCTATTTTCGGTTCATATAAATTATAAAGGTAAGTTTTAAAATTAAGTAAGCTAAGCTATGCAATTTGTTATTATGTTATACTCACGTCCTTAGAGACTGTCAAAAGTGCATGCAATTGGTTTCAATTGCATTTTACCTAGTAAAACACGCGAAAGTTTATTGAAATTAATGATGAACATAAACTAAGTAGAAACGTTGAATGTACTTTAAACTTTGTATTTTGTAGATACGACATACTTTAGGGAGTTTCAATAAATATCAATTAAAATCTATCTAACCTTAGCTAATATTTCATTGCATTATCCTACATGCTAAACAGCACAAATATTTGATGAATGATAAATTGTAACTTGAAACAAACAAATAGTCCACTTAGTATATAATCCAGGGTCTCTAGAGTTGGCTAATATTAGCCATTTTGGCTCATTTTTAATCTGCTTGCCCAATATTCACTGTAGACTTTAAGTAAAATTATTTTGGCTAATTTATGTTAAGTTTCTTTTTAACAATTTTATCTACTGATAATACTTATAATTATCACTTATAAGGCCTCTTTTTTTTTTAAACTTTCATTGTTCATTTGGAGAAAATGGGAGCAAGGTGAAACTTTTTGATTGAACCAAATTGGTACGGTTTCAGAACATTAAATGTCTATAAAGGTAAAGTAAATTCTTCAGAAAAATTTGGATACCTGCTCCAATTCATTATGCCCTGACGGTACTTATAAGTCCCATTTTAAGAGACCGTTGTTTTACTTGTCATTGTTCGTTAAAGGGAGAATAAATGGTGTTGGGGATTTCATTAATTATTCAGTAGTAGTGTGAGCGGTTCTACGATACTTTTTTTTGTGCAAAAAGGGTTGTTCCAGAATGCACTTTAAAGAGTTTAGTGTGGTTTGAAACACAAGAAGTGCACAAATAATGCAGGCATACTTCTAAAACCTGCCTTGTAACAAATTACTTGAATTAAATATTTGCATTTGGTTAAAATTTAATAACAAAAATGGACATTTAAGTATTAATTTACTAATTAATTTAACGAAAAATAAAACAATAGCATTTGAATCTTTCTTTGTAAGAGATGTAAGAGACTAACTGTGTTTGGTCAAATTAATTCTTGAATGTCCATTTTAGTTATTAAACTTTAACCAAATGCAAATATTTAATTCAAGTAATTTGTTACAAGGCAGGTTTTAGAAGTTTGCTTTCATTATTTGTGCACTTCCTGTGTTTCAAACCACACTAAACTCTTTAAAGTGCATTCTGGAACAACCCACACTTTTTGCACACAAAAAAATGTATCGTAGAACCGCTCAAACACTACTACCCAAACATTAATTCAAAACATTAGACTAAAATGATAAGTCCTATTCATTCAACAAAATTTCGTTGTTGATCAATGTAATTTAGTTATGTTATTAATAGAAAGTATGAAAAAATAAAAATAAATTCATAAAGTGCGTTTTATGTTCCAACTATTTTTGTTATTGAAAAAGTTTTTAATTGCCCAGATAGCTTTAAAATTGGCAATGTCAAATAATTAAAATTAACCTTTTATTGCACTGAATTAATAAGATTTAAAGACCACCATTATTTGGTCAACCGTGGCGGAAGTAAACGTAATAAAAGTTAATATAACCTATTTTTTGCTATTTTGATCTGTAACGTGGCTAATTCCACAAAATCCAGCTGGCAACCCTCATTTCATCTACATATAGCTGACACTAATGATTCCGTTGACGTTTAACATTATACTTGTCCCCTGCACATATTCGTAGCTTAACCCTAATTGGTTCAGCTCACATAATTCTGGGTGCTCAATCATTTCGATTGTTGTCCATTGATAGTTGAGTTTAGCATTATGTCGTAATGTGTATTAGAATAATCCTAAATTAGATAATGCGTGTTGATACTAATCATTAAACTAGTTCGATATTCTCTGATGGCAAATCCTTGATAACGGATTGTAGTAATAGATATACGTAAGTCACTGTCGTAAACTATAAAAATATTAGTAGTTTTCTCAATTTCAATTAAATTTTTATTAACCCATTAATGACAATTGGCAAGTGTATTGAAGTGTCTTTCTCATAAAAAAAACAATATTTTTGACTGACTTTCATAATTGAACTGTACACTCTTAAAACAAGAGAGTAAAATCCACTCCTATATTGGAAGTGCATTTTCGGCACCGGAAAGGAGTGGAAATTAAATCAGAATGAGTTAAAACCGCTCGTTTTAAGAGTGTATACGTAGATTGTTTTCTTTTATTTCTTTTACCCACTCCGCAAAAAGAGTGAAATCCACTCCTATAGGGGAAGTGCATTTTCGGCACGGAAAGGAGTGGAAATTAACTCAGACTGAGTTAAAACCGCTCGTTTGTTTTAAGAGTGTAGTGAATTAAAGAATGTATAAAATTCGTGGTTGTCTTGGCGACAGATTGGTCAGAACTTGCTGAGATTGTGACTGTTTAACATCGTTTTGTGCTGGAGTCTTACAGAATTCTACCGTTTTGACTTGTACGTTTGTGTTTGTCCTAAATAAAAAAAATGTCTCGTCCTAAGCGCAGTTCTTCAAACACAAAATAGTACAGCAAGATAATATGCCACGCGAAAATGAGCTCTCTGCTTAAGTTTAATCGAAATAAACAAGATATAAGACAAATGAAGACCATATAGTCCTGTTTAATTTATGGGGGACAAATTAAGTTACTCGATAAACGAATTTAAGAAACTTAAAATTGACGTTTTTATCCGGAAATGAAAGTGTTAATGGTGTTTACAAAACCGTCGTTTATGGGTTAAAACCTTTTGGAATTTCAAGAGAAGCTTTTTCGACTTTTTCAAAAGCATCTCAAGCCCTTCCAATCTAATGCAATCTCGTATGTGAGGTCTAATAAGTTTCAGTACAAAAATGAAATGACAAAAATAAACCACTCATGCTGCTTCGTCAGGGCAACAAAGCATGGAAATAAATGTTTCGGGTTACACTAAATCGTAAGATCCAAAACTACCACAACACCCAGCGAGAGGGTGTTTGGGTTCTGTTGTGGTTTTCTTTTTTTATCTTATTTACCGCAAACAATACACCAAACACCGGGAGAAGTAGCGTAAACAGTGATTGTTTTTATTTTTGCATCGCTTACATATTTCAGATGATTTTTAGCTTTAGCACAATCATTAAATTTTTATGTTTCTTAAATTTGCTTTTCTTTGTTTGCCTTTTCATTTGGGGTGACACAAGTCTCATGATATAGTTTTAATGCTTCTAATTTTGTTTTGAATTCCAGGGCAAAGAGTTGACATGAAACAAAATATCCTTTTCCGACTAAACAATTTCTTAGGGAAAATATTTCGAGGGCGTCATTGGACTGAGAAATAAACAAAAAATATTGTTTGATCTAAATTAAGGAGAGGGTTTAACTATTATTATAAAACTTCTAAACGGTGCCAACATATTACATAAACGGAATCTTTTTCTGTCTCGTATTATATTCTATAAAAATTTCCCAATCCATAATTCTTATGGTACTAAAACCCAGTATCTTACGGTACATTAAAGTTTAACATGCAATACAAAAAATGTAAAATATAGGAACTATTTTCAGCTTTTAAAAGTTTCATTTGACGTCTACCACAGTTGCTTTGAACGGAATGCTTTTAACATTATCCTTTAATACATGTTACGGGGTGCTGAAGAATGCAGGGGCGGCGCCCCTATAACGCCCCTGGGAGCCCCAATGATGGATCGCTTTGTCATTACTCGTGCTTCTAAAGTGTGCTAAATATTCCGCGCAATTTTTAAAGTTTGTGGTTTTAAATGGCTTAAAGGCGAATGAGACCGTATGACTGCGGGTCTCCAAACTAAAGGGCCTAGGTGTGAATTCAATGGGGAAAATAATATTTTCTAAGCCCCATTCCTCCGGCTGTATTCGTTATTTTTACAAACTTTTTTTTTACATGATAAATCTCGATGACTTACAGGGCTCTATAATACCACTTTTTGACATTGGTTCGAATATTTTGGTGTAAAAATATTTATTGAAAATTAATATTTTTAAGGCCCTGTAGTCAGCTATATTTACCATGTAAGAAAACCGTTTGTCAAAATATTCAATACAGCCGGAGAAATGTGGCTTAATGAAAAAAAAAACCATTAGATTAACACAGAGGCACTTTGGGTATGGATACCGACGGTCGGTCCGGCTTAATGGACTTTTTTGAGCTTAAAAGTTGTCGGCGTGGCTCATGGGGCGGAGCCTGTTTCTATTGCGATTTGCCATGGGAGTACTAGCGGTTGTCCAGGCCGAGTAGCTAGTTCGAACATGATCTGTCTGTTTATATCCAGAGCAAACTTAATATTCATTTATTGACTCTTATTGAATTAATTTCATTAAAGGCTCATTATAGAAACTTTATTTTTCTAAGACAAACAGAAATAAAGAAGTATTCTATTTTATATTTAATTTGTATCGAAACATTTATAACTTTAAAATTAGTGGTATGTAACCCCCTCTATACCTCTTTTAATTATCACTCAATAAACAATACATAAAAAAGAAATAACATACCCTATAAGGTAATTTCAATAACTTTAAAATCAAAAAGTTCTATGGCAGATACCCTTTGTACGTGCCCTACTTTTACGAAAACCGTATGACGTCCAACAGGTACTGGGAACTCGTGTACTAAATTTGATGTTGGTATAGAATTAGAATCATCTAAAATGTGTAAAAAACACTCTTGATTTTGGATTTTTGACCCTATCGCATTTCTTTTATATTTTATACTAGCTTTATAAACCCGGCGTTGCATGGGTGTACCCTTAATAACGGTGATTATATTTTTTGTATATAAACATTTATTTTATACTAATTGATCCCTTCTCCACTGGTCAGCACTCCATCGGTATATTATAATTTCCTCCCATTCTAATATCAGCATTAATTTTTAAAAAAAAAGAAATACGATTTTGTATCCAGGCCCTTCTAGAAGTTAGAGGGCTTTCCAACAGACCCTGTTTAAATTGCCAGAATAGACACCCGAAAATACACAAAATGTGGTAAACATTCCATTCCATACTCGACCACTCGACAGGGCTGGGGAGCCCAGTCGGTAAAGGCGTTCGCCTGCCATGCGATAGGTCCCAGATTCGGGTCCGGGCATCGTCAAAATAACTGGCCGACCTATAAATGGCAAATGCAGCCAAAAATGTCCGACGAATAATACCACATGTGGTGGGAGTGCACGTTAAATATTTTTCAAAGTCCCGCCGCTGCGTACGATGTAAAAGTTGCATTGGGTGCCTAATCAGGTGTTGGCTCGTCACATGACTGAGGTTCTAAATAAAGGCGCCCGTGGCCAATATTCCTTTTGTACAGCTCTAGTGCGTCGATAATTCAAACTAATACTAACCCATACAATTGGATGGTAATAGCTACCCTATGTTAAATTTTTAACTTCGCCAAAAGCCGCCAATGCCAACATTCAATTTTCCATATCATAGCTGTATCAAATTGACAGTTTCATAAACATAAAGTTTTTACGCTATACGTAGAGGAAACTAACATTTCTTAGAAGTATTACCAGATCTATAATAGTAATCGCCTTTACTGCCATGAGACATTGTAGCAATATCACTACTTCTTACCATTTATAAACATCAATTAAATTAAATTCGGAAAAAAAATTCAAAAGATTTCAATGGGCTTGTTTCAACACTTTGTCAAAGAAAACAAAACCAATGAAATCGCAGATGGAGAGCGTGACATCATAAGAAGTATTCCCATTCAATAAATATAATAATGATATTCAAATAAAAATCCTACAAATTAAACTTACGTGCTTATACTTAATTTTCGTTCGCGCTGAAATTTCTTTAGAATTTATACTTTTTGTTTCAATTTAAATCTTACAATGCTATTCCTATGGAAAAATCATGTCACGTTTTGCACTCCTACGCCCGTTCGGATTCGAATTTCGAAAAATCGCTTATTAAAGGACGCCTACGAAAAAAAGAATATTTTCCTAAAATGTGGTAGCTGTACCTTCAGTAGTTTTGGCTAGGCGTTGATACGCGAGTGAGTTATATATATAGATTAGGTAATTGAAAGTAAAAAAAAATATCCATCTAATTTGCCTGTTTTAAAACCAATAGTCTTTTTAATTAGTATTTCATTCCCTCTAATCTATTCGAGAAGTATCAATGCATTTTGAAAATTTCCGAAAACAAATTTACAAATAAGTAAATGCTATTTTAGGCCATTGTAATATCTTACTTTACCAGTTCACTGATTTCCATTATTTTTTAGTATGATATATTGAATTGAAAATAATTGCAATTCAATGTATTTCTTTACACGAATTTAAATTCAACGCTGCAAACTAAAACAATGTAGAAAAGTCATTTTTGGAGATATATACTTGGCTCTTCGATTTGCAGAAAAGCCATTCACTTCTATTTAACTTCTTAATGTGCAAACACCATTAAGAAATGGAGGGTTTAGAATACAAATGAACCAAGTCCGTTTTTTGTTTTTCTCGAGTTATCAGCACAATTGCATGCACCTAACTATGTAGACTTTCAGTGCAATTATGATAAAAAGTCATAGTTCAGATAATACCCGTTATTCAGCTAAATTTTTTTAAAAAAATAAGAGGTAATTTTGTTATCTAAAGCTTTAACTTTAAACCAGGGTTGATGAGTCAAGCCAGTTTAGGCGTTCGCCTTGCAAGCGGAAGGTCACAGGTTCGATTCCGGGCACCCTCAAAATAACTGCCGATCTATACACGGCCCCTTACAGTCAAAAATGTCCGACGAATAATACTCCGTATAGAGGGAGTCCACGTAAAATATGCTTCGAAGTCCCGACGCTGCTACGATGTTGCCCTTAATTTTTGAGTTGGATGCCTACTCAGGTGACGGCTCGTCACTGGACTGTGGGTCTAAATAACGACGCTTGTCGTCTATAGCCCTTGTGTATCTCCAGTGGGACGATAATTCAAATTAACTAAATTAACATTAAACCTCTGTAGCACAAAAAAGCTTTTTATAAAGACTTGGCTCACTTGTATTCTGAGTCCTCCAAATATCAGGCATTAAGTCTTTCCTACTTTACGTTGACTCTTTCTAACACTCAACGGTCCAAATGAATCAAACCAAACAGACTAGCTTACTTTATTTTTTCTGCACCGCAGAAGCCCGCAAGAAAGTGACACAAAATCAATGGAAAGCAGCCCCAAACTAACAATTTACGGATTAACTGCGACAGAAAAGGGAAGAAAAATTTATTTTCTCTCGATGAAAAAGTTTGGAGCGAAAGGACTCGGGAACATCCCTTTGTTGTTTGTCAGAAGAGATTTTCGCTAGTTTGAGTTGGGCTTAACTTTTCAAGGGGGATAAGTTTTTGTTTGTTCTGTGTCTAACAAAGAAGCCGTTTTGTAAATAGCTAATTTTAGATGGATATTGATTTTTTGATCGGGAAAGCGAAAAGTAAAATGAGTATTTTCAGCGTCCCTTGAAGTTTATCATAGGAATTAGTAAGATAATGGTAATAAAAATTGTAGAAGAACCAGGTTTAAAGGGTTTTAACTCCTTTTAAACAATATATATATTTTAATTTCTAACATGTTCAAAATTTCTATTTTATAATAAATATTTAAACTCTAGAATAGAATAATTTTTATTGTGTCTAGAAATAGTACAAAAACACGCTGTTTTATTGCTTCTTATGGCACTCTAAAAATACGCTGAATCTCGAAAAAAGTAGAACGGACTTGGATCATTATTAAAATAGGCTAATATATTTTTTTGTTCTCTTTATGTCAGATTCTACAGTTTCATAAAAAAAGGGTGTTTTTTCATAAAATTGCGATTTAAAAAATGTGTACTGCAATATTTTGCGCAAAATTCGTTGACGAATATATTGCTACCTTTAAGATAGCTAAGCTAAGTACTACTAATACTTAATACCCCTTAAATTAGAAAGTAAATATTGCCAAAGAGGTTATTAACATATGTTCATCAACTCTATTGTAAATTGTTTTTCTCTATCAGTTAACATGAAAAACGGTTTTTAATTTTTTAATTGAAAAATCTACTGCCCATTGAAAATGGACAACTCAAATTGGGTCATTAATCTAAATTTGATGGTAAAAATATAAATTTATTGGTATTTTTAGGGTGCTTTTTGGTTTAGACACATGTATGGAGGAAATTAAACTATCATGATTAATATTTAAGGAATGTATAACCTTAAGTGGCAAGAAATGCATACAAGATAATTATTAAAGCTACTTCAAAACACTTTTACAATGAAAAAAGTAAGTTCAGCCTTGCTAAATAAGTTTTTAAATTAAAAAAAAACATTCTCGTCTTATTCTTTCTATAGAATAACAGTTTAAAATAAGGCACTTGGTAAGCGAAAAATATTCTTGTCATCTGGTATAAAATAACTTTATTTATGTAAAGATTACATTTTATATGACTTATAGAAATTAGAAGTAACATTTTAATCACTTATTATAGACTTAGCCTATATCTAGAGTATTCTTGTCTGAGTTTTTTTTCGCTTAGAAAAAAAATTGAACATTAAATTCTTCATTAACTCCAGTTTTTAATCTTCAGAGTAAAAAGTTGTAGATTTTTTTTGTTCATTAAAGCCTATGATATTAACGATAATTTTATAAAATATATTTTAAAAGTTTTTCAATTTTTATTTTGTAAATATATATTTGTAAAAAAAATGAACTTAATCAGTCTTTTTGCGACAGGATATTAAATAAAATGTTTAAATGTATTTTTTTTAATGAAGAGATATTGGCGTTATTCGGTTTATCAGAGAATTTTATAAAACTTTACTGTCGAACAGCAATCAAATTCTTAAGGCCTTATAAAAAAATTGGTAACATGCTTTCATTTATTTAAATTACATGGAAGTATTCAAAGTATATCGCATTTCTTAGCGTATATACTGTATTTCAAAATCTTTAAGTACACTTTTGAATACGGAAATATTAAATTATTTACGATTCCTTTGTTGATTGACATCCTTTGTTGAAGTACATCATAAGACCTATAAAAGTGATTGCAGAGCACTTTAACAGTACTTGAAATATAAAATAAGATTGCTTTCCTATTTTCTCGAAGAACTTATAAAATAAATCTAGCGTTGCTCTTTAAAAAAAAATTGTTCAATTTTTCTTTTTTAAAAAGAACTATTTATTGCATGTGGTAAACTAGATATTTTTATGTTACTATATAAACATAATTATAATTGAAAGACATAATAATAAGACATTATAAATTGAAATAATAAAAACTACAAAATAATAAATTTAAATACATAAATATACACAAAAAGAAAAAAGTGGCAATGCAATGCTAAATAATTAAAACAAAATGCCCAAAATTCTGGTCAGCGGGAAATATATATAAAAAAACCGTTCGCTTCTATAAATTAAAAAATACATCAATATCGTCTATTGACAAAATAAATTTAAAGAATTTCTAAACCTGCATAAAGAAGGAATACTCTGAAGTTCAGTAGGTAGTTTATTAAATACTTTTAGGGCTAAATATGAAAAATGTTTTCGAAAAATTTCCTTATGTGGAAATGGGATATGATAAATTTCATTTAAACGTCTAGCTGAAATATTTACTTTTAAATTACAAAAAGAATTATTACGATGTAAATATAAAATCATTCGAAAAATAACATTATGTCGAATCGGTAGTAAATTTAAAAATTTAAAAATGGGGATGTTTGAATAAAGATGTCCTTTCAGAATTTTAAAACATTTGTTTGAAAAGGTTATCTTACGCATGCTAGCGTATTCTATTCATTTAATTCTGATCGCTTTGACTAGAATTGAAGTCATGAACTAAAGTGTTTCAACTCTGCGTTATCAGTATGCATATTAAGTATAATTTTCTTAAATGACTTCCAAGGTCTTTATTTCTTTTAAAAAAGTTCCTGCTTTGTTCTAACATCTACCAAAGTTACTTGGAACCGAATGCTTTAAACATTACCCTTTAATGCATGCCATGAGGGAGAGGGGGTGGGCAGTACCCGATCACCCCTCTGGGAGATTCTATGATGGATCTATTCGTAATTACTCTTGCTCTGGTCAACTTAAAGGGTGCTAAATATTCCGTATATATATATTTTTTAAGTTTGTAGTTTTAAATGGCTTAAGAACACTTATTTGAACTATTTCTTGTTTTAGGACATTGATAATTATCTTTTTTAAAAGAAAATAGCATTTGAGGTTTAAAGTTTTTGGGGTTGCTGGTCCATTTCTATAGGAATTTGACCTGGTGGCACTAGCGGTTTCCAAGCCGTTTAGCTTGTTCAAACATGATCTCTCAGTTAAAATCATAGATATCATAGTTAAAGTATTAGATTGGCAGATCACGTGACCTCCAGTGTAACAACGGGACGCGCATGGAGACCAGAATAAGAGGGTAAATGGGCTAGTGTTGCCAGCACATTAAGGAGAAAAATACTACGAAAAAATACCGTTTAATTCTAAAATTACAAAAAAATACCATAAAAATACTAAAAAAGCGGTTAACGTTTTTTTAAGTCACTAAAAAATTCCATAATGCAGCTATTACTTATATGGTATTTTTTGTAATTTTAGAATTAAACGGTAGTTTTTCGTAGTATTTTTCTCCTTAATGTGGTGGCAACACTGGCCCATTTGCCCTCTTATTCTGGTCTCCATGCGCGTCCCGTCGTTAGCATTGGAGGTCACGTGATCTGCCAATCTAATACTTTAACTATGATATCTATGGTTCAAATCCAGAGAAAGTAGCAACTCGTATTTATACATTAAATTTTATTAAAGGTTGGTCAAGAAAAATTAAGTATTTAAAAATAAACTGAAATGGTTTTGGGACAAAGTTTTTTTTTAAATTTTGTAAACTTTATAAGCTGCCTGTTTTAAAACCAATATTTTTTTAAATATGTAATTCATTCTTTAATTTGTTCAATGAGTACCTAATGTATTTTGGATATTTCTGAAACAAATTGTTAACCAATTAAACGCTAGTTTATGCCATTTTATTATGCGAGTTTTCCCAGTAAGTTTTTTATTTATATTAAATTTTTTTTGTGGTGTTGGATATTATATAATTGAAAATCATAACTGTCCTTAAAATAGTATTTCTGATATGTAAATTTAAATTTCAACTAAACACTTCAAACTAAAACAACTTAAAAAAGTAATTTGCGGAGATATACTTGGCTCTGAGGCTTGTAGAAATGAAATTCACTTATTTAATTTCGTAATGTGCAAACAACCATTGGGAAATATCAGGCATTAAGTCATTCCTACATTACGTTGACTTTTTCTAACACTCAACGATCCAAATGAATCAAACCAAACAGAGTAGCTTCCTTTTATTTCTACAAGGCAAGAAAGTGACACAAAATCAATGGAAAGCAGCCCCAAACTAACAATTTCAAAGGATTAACTGCGACAGAAAAGAGAAGGGAAATTTATTTTCTCTCGATGAAAAAGTTTGGAGCGAAAGGACTTGGAGAGTTGGGCTTAACTTTTCAAGAGGGATAAGTTTTGTTTGTTCTAACAAAAGAAGCCGTTTTGTAAATAACTAATTATATCTGGATATTGATTTTTTGATGGTGAGAAGCCGTTTGTGTAAATAGCTAATTATAACTGGATATTGATTTTTTGATGGTGAAGGGAAAGTTAATTGAGTAGTTACTGCGTGAGAGTCAACCCTTGAAGTTTACGATTGTCTTATTAATTTCTGATAATTTGTAAAAATTAAGAGCCAGCTTGAAAGGGGGTTTTCAATTTTTTTTGCGGTTGTGTTATTTATATTTTATAATAAATATTTAAAATATAGAATAATGTTAGTGCATCTAGAAACCGTTTAACTGATATTAAGTGGGGGGACCTTTCTTCGACCACATATTTTTTTTGCTCTCTTAAAAAAATATTGTGAGTAAATGACGGTTTGCACCGAAGGACATGCTTGGAAATGTACGAAACATTTGAGTATGTAGAAGTTGATGTTACGATTTGTTACGATATGTTTGCGATTTTTTTTGGCTAAGTTATTTTCAATTATACAGTATCTCGATAGATAAAATTTATGGGGAAAATAGCGTTTCTAATTCTTTCTGAACTCAGCACTGTCTTCATTGTTATTATAAATAGTTATAGCCATTTTTAATATATATTCATTTTTTTACTTACCCTGTTTATATATTAGTATTAAGTTAAGTCGTATATGTGGAAGAAATAAAAATGTATATTTAAGAGTATAAGTTTAAGTTGCAAGAAAATTATTTAATAAATTCGTTAGTTTATTCAAAACACTCCCAAAAAAATTTAGAAAGCTAGTTACAAAGTGTAGACTTAATGAAGAATATTTTTTTAATTAAAAGAATGTTTATTCTTTTTTTCAGATAACACTGTAAAATAATGTACTTGGTTAGCAATAGATATCTTTCTCGCCTTTTAGAAATCTAATTGTAACATATTAATGTGAATAAGATTACCTCTCGGCTGACTTTTTAAAGCTATAAACTTAATTAAAATCCCTTTATCACAAAATTATTATATTAACTTAACTTGCTTCATAAGGATTATGAAGTTTTTTTTTGTATATATTTTTATGGGATTATATAGTCATGGATTCTTAATCTCTGTTTAATCTTATTAAAATGTCAGCATAAAGTTGAGATTTTTTTTTTGTAATTGAACACTAGGATAGTGATAATTTTATAAATTGGGCATTATAATTTGTTTAACCTTTGAAGGAATTTTATGGACCTTTGTAGAATTTACTTTATTTTACAATTTATCTTAATATTTACTTTTCTATTATATTGGAACCTGGGGAGCCTTAGCCAGAATTTTATTTTTAAAATTTTTATTTTTACACTAAAAATTCATACGATAGCACACATTAAAGGAAATTTTATTGGCAATAAGCAAGTTTTTTAAAACATAGACACCTTGGCCAAGCTTCCCTTTATAAGGGAGGCTTGGCCCATGGTAAGCGAGGTTTGGTCCATACAAAAATGCATAATTTTAAAGTGCAAAATAATACATATTTCAAATTATTTTTGTAAGCATTAAATTTTAAAATATATATATATTATAATTCAACACTCTGGAATCATTTAAAAATAATGTTTGCGGAAATTAATATCTAGAGTAATACAGTTTTATAGTATTATCTGTATTAAAAATTCCAATATTGTCCTTATCAAGTAATGTTTTTATGCATGTTAAATATATTTTAGTCAGTTTGTACACACATTAAAATGCACAAGATATAACTGTCTTATAGTTTGAATTTTTATTTTAACGGCACAAACTGGAAAAAGACAAAAGTGCAGTTTCAAAGCTACTCGTTCAGTGTCCCCCCCCCCATAAAAAATCGTATATCTTTAAATTAACCTGGAGTATTATTATACTTGAATTGTTAATTTAGTTTTTATTTAGTTTTTGCAAACAAAGTTTTATATTTTGTCCTAATTGACAAGTTAGTTTTAGTTGAGATTTTGGTTTTATTCTAAACAAGTACAGCCGGGGGGAAAAAACGATCCACCTCTCGTTTCTCGGCAGCTATTGATCAGGAGATTTTGTGAAAGGTGTCATTTTTCAGGAAAAAGCGTAAGGAATCGATTACTGGCATGCAAAATTGTATGAGGGTCGTCTAAATATTAAAATGAGTACCAACTTTGAAAGTTCCAATGGAAACACCCAATTTTTTTTGCATAAAAAATTTTCAGCACCTTTAAAGAACCCCATGTATAAAAAAGAATTATTTATTTTGCATTATTTGCTGAGATATTAAAGCATTAATTTTGAACTCGTTTAGGGGTAAATCTCCAAAATGAAAAAGGTAATATTTAGTTGTGTCTTTTCAAAACGACAAACTAACAAAAGGGTTAACATAATCTCGCTAACGGATGCTTGAATTTAACCTTCTTCACTAATACTGTAATTGTTTTTAATGTTTTTTTTAATTTTGGATTTTAAAATTCAGAAATAAAATAAAGGCTAGAACAGGAAATTTTTTAATTTTAAATTAAGTCATATCTGGTTATTTATAACGAACAGATTTTCAAATGCGATGAGTTACAATCAGATTGACAAACATGATTATTACATTTATGTTTTACATTTTTTATGCACATTTTTTGTTTACACACTTTATCGGTAATATAAACCACGTAATACAAAACGAGAGTTACGACCTTAACACGATATTTAAGGAAAGCAAAATAAAATTACGCAGAATGATTTGGCAAAGATTTTTAACCAAGGCAGTGGGCACTAATCATTTTAAATAATCAATGTGGTAACAATGAAATATACTTAAAACCAAATTCCAATAATATTTTAGGGTATTTAATTTTTTATATTAAACACGCTTTTTGAAATTGTATTGGAAATACAATACATTTAAAAACATAGTAATTGATCTAATTTAATGTTAACTATACAAACCAAATGCATTGTATGCACCTGAAACAAGAAAAGATTTTTAGACATTTGACAGACATCAATAATTTGAATAAACATCAAAATTTGAATAAACCAATAAACGCTTTTCAATCACCAAACTATAATGTAAGTTAGGGTCAAATTTGCCAAGTAATTTTTTACACGGTAACTAAAATTCGGATTTTTTTTTCAGATTTTTTTACAATAACTCGGCAAATAATTGTTGTTGAATTACAAAATTTGGGATTTTGGTTTTACTTGATCTACTTTTTGTCGATTTATGTAAAAAAAAAATTGGAGTTGGTATTCATGTTTTATTTTTTCTTATTTAAATTTAAATAAAAAAAATTAAAATTAAAAATTGTCGAAAAAACTTGTGTGATTTGTTTTTGGAAGATTATAATTGTTTTAGAAGTATATAATAAAAAAACTCTTTAATTCATTTTATTTGTGGAGCTATGAATAAAAGTTTGAATTTTTTTAACGTTATGGACGTTCAACTTTGAATGCTTTTATCTCAACAAATAATGGAAATTAATTTTCTTTTGGATATTGAGTATTTTAAAGATGATAAACATTTTTGTATAAAAAAATGGATGTTGCCATTGGAATTTTCAAAGTTGGTACTCATTTTAATATGTAGACGACTCTTTTTACATTTTTTGTTGCCAGTCCTCAATTCCTTATGCTATTTCCTGAAAAATGACACCTTTCACAAAATTCCTTGAACTATAGCAGCCGAAAAACGAGGGGTGGATCGTTTTTTCCCCAGCTGTGCAAATATTGATAATCAGTCTATTACCTTTATAAAGTTATTATCATACGTTATTATCATACGTTATTATAAACTGTATATTTGATAAACATTATTTATAGATTTTCATAACTAGTGAACTTAGGCCTTGGTCCAGTGGCCAACCCTCCCTTACATAAAGTGGGCCAAGCCTCCCCACCTAGCCATTTCGTAAAGAATGGCACATAGTGATTTAAAGCCTACTTTATTGAACAAACTTTAAAACTTAATTAAAACCTCAATATAACAGTATTTATAAAATACCACATACTTAAACTTAGTTCAATTGGCTTGTCTCAAAAAAATCTTACAAATTATATCTGAAATGTTTACTTTTTGGGATGAGAAACTTTCTTTTATTTTCTCCTCACTCCTAAGAAGTAGCTCAATGAAACTAAGGTGGCTGTCTGCTGACAACAGTAGCTTTGAGTACCATCTATTGAGAAAATGCTAAAATATTTTTAAATACTAAAATTTAAAGATGGATCAAGCCTCCCTTATGGCCAAGGGTCCCCAGGTTCCCCTAAACTAGAATGTTCAAGCATTCGAAAAATACCGATACCGTTTTTTCAGCAGTTCATTTATAAGACATTTTGGATTAAAACAAAAGTTAGAATGGACTATTTAGTTATAAAACACACAAATTTATTTTTATCGCACAAAACCTCAAATTCCTTTACATTGACGCGACCCTCAGTAAATTTTAAATGTTATTTTTTTCAAAATTATTTGTAAAACTTCTAAATACACAATTGTTTGAAAAATGTTTAGATAAAGAATATATGCACAGGAGGGGGTTTTTTTTAGAGACGGGGTTAAATTTGCATTTTTATTTCGTAGCGTAACTATGTATAAAAGTTTGAACTTATTCCGAGTCTTTCGGGGATTAAATTTCAAATCGAATTTTAAAATACAAATATAATTTTGAAATATTTTAGATGTTGACGTTCTAAAGTTTTCTTTTTATCAGAGAATTTGAATATAAAACCTTACTATTGAATGGTAGTCAAACCCCCAAGGCCTTTAAAAAAGGCGAAAATGTATTTGGTAATATGCTTTCATTTATTTAAATTACATACAAGTATTCGAAATATATAGTATTTCCTAATGCATTCTGTATTTTAAAATTTTTACAATGCATTTTTGAATGCAAAAACGTTAAATTATTTACAACTTCTTTATAGTCTTATGATGTAGATTTACTTAAAGTTAATCGCAGAGCACTTTAAAAGTACTTTCAATCTAAAATTCGATTGCTTTCCCATTTTCTCGAAATACTTTTTGAATATTTACCTACCGCTAGATTTATTCTAAATTAATTTGTATTTCTTTTTAAAAAAACTACTGATTGCTTGCTGTAACCAAGAATTCTTTGTTTTAAAATAGAGAATAGAATAGATTAGTGAATTTTTACATTTATACACATTTGTTAAACAATGTTCATACACAGTTAACAATATTAATATTTAAAAGGTTGTTTTAACACGTACAACTCTGTAAGCCCCATGTAGGCATAATATCAAAACCGACCCAAGTGTTTTTTTTCTTGTTTTTCGGGATTGAAAAAAGAACGAGTGGTTTCTAGTCTGGTTGATGCCAAAATCTCATTCTATAGCTTGTTGAAACTTCAAAAGAATTGCTTGGCATTAAAACACATGAAATCACATTAATTTTTTTTCCCAATATTTAAACTTAAATTTACTTTAGTGAATGGGCGGAAATATATCAATAGTTATATTCCAAATAAAATTGCACAATATTTTGAGAATAGTCCAATTTAACCTTAAAAGTTTCTGGAAAACAATTTAATACCAACGGCTGAGAACATTTGTAAGTTTCACCATGAAAATTTTCGAATTTCTATCGAAGGTCGTATTATTGAATCCGCCCAGTACGCCTTTAAAAGGAACATTTTTAAATGTCATCTCTGGTCCCTTTTGAAAAATAGGCCTTGTATACATCTAGTTCGACGGTAATCATATCAAAGCAAATCTATGAAACCTAATAGAATACTAGGTTGATTGCAATAGTCTTGCAAATTTGACCAAGACTAAGTTATTTGATGATAAGAATAAATATTTGAGGTATGCCTATGAAATTACCTTTTTTTTTCAAAAACTTGCCTGTTGATTTGACATCAAAGGTTGAGGGTAATCAATCGAAGTATGCACTATTAAAATCAGTAATTTTTACCCATCTTTTTAGTAAATTATGGATTCCTTCGTGATAGAACTTTGCGTCTTTGGAGGCAAAAAAGGAAAATACCCATTTTTAAACTTCAAAAGTAGCAAAGTGCTGCTTAGCCAGTCCATGTGCCATGGATCTGAACAAATGATAGTTTGAAAGAACAATGTTAGGAGAATATGGTGGGTGAGATAAAACATCCCATTTCAGGTTTTTTAAGGTGTCTTTCGCATTGTTTGTGGTGTGCGGTCGCGCATTGTCATGGAGCAAAATAACTTTTCCATGTCTACGAGCCCATTCTGGCCGTTTGTTGATTAATATCCGGTTTAAATCGGTTACGTATTGTTGATATCGGTCAGAAGTAATTGTTCCACTAGGTGTAAGCAGCTTGGGGAAGACCGGGGCTAGTTTTCCATGTTTTCTTCTTTTTGATTGTATATTTTTTACTTTTATTTTGGAGAAAATAAAGTACCTTTTGTCTTCCTCACCTGGTTATGTGTAAACTAGCATTACTAATTTTCTAAATAGTAAATGCACTTTTTGGCAGCGAGTGGTTAAATGAAAGCTCGTTGACCTGGAAAACGTGCCCCGTATGCGGGGTACATTTTCCCAGACTGCCAAAAATGGATGGGGCAAGTTTTCCGACAATTCTTGAAAAAATTTAACACACTTAAAAACCATATCGTTTTTTTATGTACATTTTATTTGTAAACTAAAGTAGCCCAAAAGATTATACTCAGAATATATAGGTAAACTTGTAAAAAAAAGCCAGTTTACTATACCAAATTTTTATATAAAGGTAATTATCACCTGGATCACTTTGAAATCAAGAGAAACTTGTCTAAATTCCCCTTTTGTAGAACTATAGCTTGGTTCTCTTTTCTAGGGGTTGCCTAAAGTATTGCTAAAGATTGCAAAAAATATATATCGCATGCACTAAAGTTTGGCGAGATTGCCCCACTTTTTTCTAAGCCAGCCAAAGTTCTGGGTGCAACATGGTATATTAATAATTTACAGTGCAATTATTCTCGATATATTCGGAATATTTAAGTTATTGGATGTTTTTACGCTACTAAATTTCTTCTTTATAGTTATTAGTCCAACGTATCTCGCTTAGGAAAGGTATGATTTCTGTCAGCGTTCTTTTTAATACTATGTAGACAATTTTTTATTGGAAACAAAACTTTTTACATTCAGAACTTAATGTATAATTATATTACTGGGTCATACATTAAAACACATTCATCCAAAATCGTTTGCAATTCTTCATCTTCAAATTTTTTTGGTGGTTTTCCCTTATCTTTGTCTGCCACATCAAAATCGCCATTTTTAAATCAACCAAACCATCATTTACAAGTTGATTCAGATCTACCATTGTCTCCATAAGCTTTCTGAAGTATTCGAAAAGTTTCAGTAGCAGTTTTTTTTTCAAGATAAAGCAAAGGATTAAAATTTCCCGCAAATGACCCTTTGTTTGGCACGAAACACACAACATCCAAAGCCTATTTTAAGGCTTATTTTCACAATTCGCATTTTATTACCAATCGTCAATGAGTTTTAAGTTATTTCTACTAAGTAACAAATTGATGTTAATGTTGGGCCATTCAATGCCAATTCACACGTTTATGTACTCAGGGGTTTGTAGGCAACTTTTATCAGTTAAACTTCTCCTAGATATTAGAAAATGCTATAATTAAGGTCATGGTTTCTAAATGAGCATTTTCTTGACCCTTTGTTGACCTCATGC
Organism: Oedothorax gibbosus; assembly: GCA_019343175.1. Taxonomy (NCBI): domain Eukaryota; kingdom Metazoa; phylum Arthropoda; class Arachnida; order Araneae; family Linyphiidae; genus Oedothorax; species Oedothorax gibbosus. The sequence goes on from CM033273.1 coordinate 22,674,700, forward strand.
TAATTTGAATCTCAACGAAGAGTACACATTGTAAATGTCATCTTTCGACTCTTGTGAGGAAATTTTAGTACGCTTTGGTGTTTTGATATTGATTTCACATATTACTAGTAATTATTAGTAAACAGAAAGGACTATAAAATAAAGCAAACGTAACTGGCATGAACTCGGTTCACTATTAAAAAATATTGTTGAATTTTCAGAGGATTACTGAAAACATTCATATTGCCATAGCATTAAATTTCAAAATAGAAAGTGTTATCAAAACCAAAAAAAGCAACGGTCAGTTAAACTTTTTCTAAGAATTTAATAAAGGTCAAATTTAGTTTGCATGAAGTATTTCAATCTAATAAAGGTACTTATTTTCCTTAATCTGCGATCCTTACAAACAAAACTTAGTTAACCAATAATTTGTATAGTCAAGAGTTTTAGTATAGTAAAGGCATAATTAAATTTAAGAAATGACACTTAACTATGTATGTTGTTTATCCAAAACACACTCCGTTTATATTATTGAGATGTGTAGTAAAAATATTTATCTTCGTTTGACTGCACATTTTTCACCCAATCCGCGTCTTGTTTTGTCTTGTATCGTGAAGAGAAAGTCTTTATCTTCCAATTTCACAAGAACATATCGAATGTTTTCTTTCAAATTCAAAGACTTGTTTCCTTCTGAAATATAAGTATTTTTATTTTAGAAATATGAAATACAACGCATATAAAAAATAATCGGGAGTGATGGACGGACTATTTTTGTACTTGACTATGACAAAAATTCTATTGTCGAAAAAACATTTCCGGACATCAAGGCATATTTTTTTTTTCGTTTTAGATTACATGAGAAACTGAAATTTTTTTATTTCAAAAAGAGAAAGAACATACGAATCGTTTGATGTTGTAATTTCCTTTAGTTAGAGTTCGTTTAAAACTGCATTTGTTCTCTAACGTTTTTTTTTTTTATGTTTTACTTCCCTAATTGCTAAACAAACTATCGAACCTAGTAACATGCGTTTAAGTTTACGTTTAAGTAAGAATTTTAGTTTTTCTTTATTTCTAAGTATTTATTAAGCAGTCAGTCCTATTTTAAGATTCTTAAAAAAAATCCCGTCAAAATTATAAATTTAAATGAAGTGTATTACTTATCGTTTTTAAATTACGGGATATCTATTTTTAATCTTTAAATTTGTATAAATTAAATTTGTAGAAGAATAACTGAAATAATTTTGTTTATGAATTTATTTGTACCTTAAGTAATATGAATTTATAGAAGGTTATTATTTAAATAATATTTTTTTTTCGCAATCACTACGTTAATTGAATGTAAGCTTTTATAAAGGCAATGTCCTCCACCCACTTTCATAGCCCAAACAAAAATACTACAGAAGTGTAATAAGTCAAAAAATTCAGCGCTTCGAAACTAGTAGTCATTGAAAAAGTCGAATTCGAAGTATTTCAATTATTTAAAAACTTCAAATTTTAATTCCCCATTTAAAAAGCATAAAGCCATTTTCCAATTCTTCAAGTCACCATTGCCACTCAATCATAATACGCAAAAATTTAAAATAAGTAAATGAAGGAAAATTTATTTTTTTGTGATGTAAGGCAGTTTATAATGACTTCGAAATAGGATTCTTCTTTAATAGTTTGCATTTTTTTTTATTTAGAAAGAGGCAGAAAGCGTTTAATTTTGTATTATTTTAAAAGCAAACTTATTTTATTTGAGAATGTATTAATGAATAATGACGCTTTAAACTATTCATTCCTTTTGGTGTCTTTTTTTGCTCTTTTGTTTTGTAAATGGTATTTAAAAATCATTCGGTTTAGGTTTTGAAGGTGATTTATATTGTTTTAATGTTCTTGTATGTTTTGTAAATATAAAATGTTCTGCTTTTATTTAAGAGCGATGATTATTTATTTTTCAAATGTAAATACATTTAGCATTTAATAAGGAATAACTATTTATTTTGAAAGAAAATAAATGAAACTAGCCAAATATGGCATGTAAATGTTTAATATAGAATTAAATCCTGTGTTTGGCTTTTTACTTTTTTCCTGTTGAGCACAAAAGTTGTGTGGAAGCGGTCTCAGTTACAGATTTTGCTACGAGCCTACTTGTTTTATATTGATAAAAAAACAGTGTTCCATCCAATGAGTAAATACTAACTGAAATGACTTCTCCTACAATTTGAAAACAAATAAGGACCTTGGTGTAAAAAATGCTATTTTTAAGTCCTACAGCTAGATTTTTCTTACACATAGGCCAGTTAGAACACTGCACATATGCCCAAAAGATTTTAATGCTGACTGAAGAGCAAATAAACCATGTCGCTCTTCACGAAAAATAGATGGACCTCCTATTAAGTTAGGGCTGGGGAGCCCCGTCGGTTAAAACGCTCGCCTTGCGTGCGACTGGTCCCAGGTTCGGGTCCGAGCATCGCCAAAATAACTGCAGACCTATAAACGGCTTGTGCGGCCAAAAAAATGTTCGACAAATAATACCCCATATAGAGAGAGTGCACGTTAAATATGCTTCAAAGTCCCAACGCTGCGTACGATGTCACCCTTAAAATATGCTTTGGTTGCAGTCTCGTCACTTAACTATGGTTCTAAATTATGACACCTTGTTGCCTATAGCTCTCCTGTAGCTCAAGTGAGACGATAATTCAGTTTAACCTAATCTTAACCTATGAAGTTAACTAAGGCTTTCCGTCACTTTTCCCCGTATAGTGTCTATCATAACGTAGACCATCTAAATAATATTTGTTTACATATTTTCACAACAACTAATATTTAATTTCAAATATAATATTTCTATTAATGAAACATATATGGACAATTAGAATCAAATTAACAGTTTAAATAGACTTTCGATTTTTCAACACCATTTCTAGAAAAAAAAATCATTTTTAAAATATTGACAAATCCTCCCCCCATTTTCTATAAGCAAATTCAATTCGCAACAACTCAAAATTGAGTTTTTCTAATCCTTATTCTCCTAAGATTATTTGGGGCGTTGTTGATTCAGTTAAAAAATATATTAAAGATTTTATCGTATTTTTTTGAGCCAACAGTGAAAGTTTTCTGTCCCTTTCTCCGCTGAATATGAGTTCTATAGATAGTGGTCCCTCCATTTAAATTATGGTGCGCGAATCAATAAAGTTGATTTACGGCTCGGTTATCAGAGCGCTGCTTTTGTTTGACAAACATGTAACTTGCATTTGGAGTAAAATGGGCTTGAATTTGGTTGGTTTGTAGTTTGCAGGTCTATAAACATATTTTTCAAACAATTACAGTTAGAAGTATGTTTTGCAAGTACCTTTGAAAAAAATAGCGTTTAACATTTGCTGAGGATCACGTCAATTTAGTGGGTCTTCTGGTTTTGAGCTGTAAAAATACGCATTTTTTTGTGCTATGAATAAACAAACAATTTTTATCAGTTTCTTGCAATTAGCAGTCCATTCTGACATTTGTTTTCATTCAAACTGTTTCATAAATTTAACGTTGAAAACATTTTGCATCACCTATGCTAACCATGCATTATTATTAGGTCGTAACACAATTATTTGTATTGCTTCAACACAACTTGTAATAACTAGTCAAAACCCTTTTTTGTATTAAATGTCAACAGTCTTCCTGAGTGAATTTATTTTTTACTTAAAATTTTAATCTCTTCCATAATGCCCGTCAAGCCCGGGCCTAGGGCCCGCAAAATTTTAAGAGTCCTAAAATTTCAGTTTCTTTAATGCTAAATGTTGTAGACCCTCAAAATTTTAGATTTTATTTATTATGCCTCCTTTTTTTAGCTTGAATTTGACTAAGACATTAACTCAACATGATTGGGCCGAACAATGTAATAAGGAAGATGATAGAAAAAATTCAATACATCAGCCAACTAGCACTATAATAATTAAGAGCAATCTTTATTTCCTTAGAGTGAACCAGTTCATCTACCTGATTTAGCTCTGCTAGTCATGGGGATGTGAAACAGAGCAATCATGCACAAAAATTCGAAAAGCTCCAACAAAATACGTTATGTCTACAGTCTGTTTTGCTAGATCAGGCCCTCGCTATATATTCAAACCGTTTTTAAAATCATTGTTGGATGGATGTTTGTCAAACCAAATCAATAGGCAGAAGAGTATAGGGAGAAAGACGACGGCAGGCGTTTTTCCACCGCCTCGTCATCATTTTCGCGCCAGTCAAGTCGATACTCCCGATACTCAAACAGGCTGTAAACAAGGGAGAAGTCCTATATCGATTCGCTGTTGTTATCGATACGAGCCTTGCTATCGATACGACAGGATCCTTTGTCCAGCCTAAACTGCAGTCTCTTGACATTTGAAGGGAGCGTCGAATCTCGTGTAATGAAATTTACTATAATACATGTTCATTTTGTCGTCTTTTGTGTACTGACAATGTAAATTTGAATATTAAAGAGATTCGGTGTAACATACGTTGATTTGATGCATATTTATAATGTGTCTTGTGATGCAGTATGAAATTGTTTAGTTGATTCCAATAAACTTATTTTTATCATGCTTGCTTGAATTTTCTTTAATGTCAATATGTATTTTATTAAAAATATGTTGTAGCAATGGATTTCAACTTGGTTTAAGTGTAATTTAAAATATTATAATAACATTAATAACTGAAAAATAGTTTACAACTTGAAGGATACAGAAGTACTGACAGGTTTTGCAGCACTATGCAGGTTTCAAAAAAATGTAAGTTTTGTAAGGTTTTAAATATGAGAGGATTGAAGAGTCTTTACAAACAAATAACAAAAAAGTAAAATTTTAAATGTGCACAATTCTTAATTTGAGTTAAAAACTTAAATGTATTAACAGATAAGAAATTTTCAATTTTGAATAACAGCAAAGGTTGTGATTTCAAAACCAATGCACTAGCTCTATGGGACTAAACACCCCTCTTAAAGTTCTGAATGAATATACTAATTTTTGTTAGTACAATGAATCTATTATTGGAAAACTGTTAAATGTTATTTTACAAACGGTATTTTACTGAAGGAATGGAATGCGAATACGACAAGCCAGATAGTTTTCTATTGCCCAAATAATTATATTAATAGCATTCATCTTACCGTAAAATATAAATAAGCTTTATTTGACGTATTTTTGAAATTGACAATTTAATTACTCTGATGGTTTTAAATATAATTTGATATCACATGTTTGAATCAGGAACAGTTGATTAAATCCTTAAATTGCATTTCCATTCTAACCGTTAACGACCATACAAAGTGTTTTGAATCATTAATTATTTTCATGGAGCCCGTATAATTTGGCATTTACATGCTACTTTAGGGTTAAATATATGGTATTCAATTACTAAATAAATGCTTTAGTTTATCATTGCTATTCTAATAAAAGAAAGCAATTGAACGTTTAAATTAGCGTGCATTCATTAAACTCGTTTAATTTATCGTTCTGTTACTTTTATCGTTCGGAATTCGAGCTTTATTTGCCTTTTTCATTTTATATTGAAATAAAGATAATTTAAAATTTATTTGAATGCATTTTATATTTAAAAAATTAAAGGAATTTTTATAGCTGGAATAAGCATAACTTTAATTTAGAAGATATGGGTTTTTAAAAATTGTCTTAGCTTGAAATAATATTTAAAATTTGATAAATTAGCATTCACTTGATAAAATACCAGTTAATTTACCGTTTTACATTGTAGTTCTTTCAGAAAAGCTTCAGAAAATTTGTTGTAAATACCACGCCTTAGTGCTTATATAAAATTTTATTTTGTGGTATCTAGGCAAAGAAGTTATAATTATATTATGTGAAAATGATATAATTACACTACCTTTTAGACATTAAAAATATATTATAGTAACTTAATTTGAGAGAATGTTGGTTGTTTACAAAATAATTTTTCTAGCTTAAGATATTATTAGTTGATAGAACAATACAGTAATCTTTCTTGGGCAGTCTGTATTTGGCACCTATTCAAAAAGGGTGTTTCCACAAAGCATATTTCTGGTTTATTCACTAAGTAAATTGAATATAGTTAAGAAGATAAAGAATATTTTGTAAAAGACAGGCAGCATCTAGGTCTTGATGATGATTGAGTAGAATTCATTATCAGATAATTGTTAAATTAAAATATTTTGGTAGTTTTTATACACTGCTCAAAACAATTAGGGGAACGCATGGTTTAAACCCTTTCATCCCCAATGATTCCATTTGGAATCGCCCCCCAGCTTGTATGTGTGCGATTTTTTTCTCACTAAGTTGATCTCTTATTTATTTATCAGAATCATGTCTTTTGAAGAATTAAATGTTTGTTTCATTTAAGTGAAAATGTGAAAAACATGGTAAAATAAAATTAACTCTCACAAATTTTTATGAAATAAATTGACCCTAAATTTTTCACGCTTGCATTCTTAGATGTTTAAAAATTGATTTTAACTTTTTTAAGCAAATAAAGTTTTGAAAAAATTATCTATCTTTTATTCAAAAGTTAAGTAATTTATTTTTCCTCTTAAATTTTCGTTACAGCCAGAATTTAAAGTTTTGCAAGTGAAAACATGGAATGGCAAAAAACTAACTGCACAGCAAAATTTACAGTTAGTTTTGCATATAAAATGATTAACAGTATCAATAAAATATAAACTGGCATCAGGAGAAAAAAATTCTCGTTTGTTTTTAACGAATTTTGTTTTAAAACTGACCTTTTTTACCCCGTGACTTATTTTACCCCACCTGACCCTACTAACCTTTTTTATGAATCTTTTCGATGCAGGCGCGGATCCAGGGGGGGTCAAGGGGTCAGGTGACCCCCCTGTCGTATTTGACAAAAGTTTATTTTTAAAAACCCGTCCTACACTAAAACTCTAAGCCTGGCGCTCAACCACGGGGGAGACGCCCCCCCCCCCCCAAAAAAAAAATATATATAAAAATTAGTTGCTATTTTTATATAAAGACATATAGTCCAGGCAACGAAGGCTGAAAAAGGGTATAGAGGGAAAGTTTTGGAACACAATTTTTGACTTTGTAACTTTGTTTGGACTAGTTAGGAGGTGAACATATCAAAAGTCCCCGCCCCTAGCCCCTGAGCCAAAGGGGGGGAGGGGGGGTTGAATGTCCCATTTTTCCGTTTTTGGCTTCTATCTCGAAAACTATGCGTCCTACCGATATAATTGTAATGCACAAAATGAAAGCTGATTAAATTTTCTATAAGTTTCACCCCTCAAGTGTTTTAATATCTTGTATAGTTTTCGAGATATCCGCTCTTGAAAGTCTGTAATTTTGGAGAAAACATTTCCCCCCCCCCCCACATTTTTCCTCTTTTTTGACCGGATAACTCTTCAATAATGCACCGAAACACTAAATATTGACCCTAGAGTGGTACAGAATTTAATTCTTTTCAATAATATATTTTACTTTACTATTTTATTTATTTTCCTTCAAATTTTAAAGCAGTTTCTGTATTGAGCAAAGAGGGATTGTCAGTCCCATAGAACTAATACATTAGTTTTGAAATCGCAACTTTTGCAAAAAAAATACTTTGTCATGTTATAAAAATTTTACCAGGTATGGGAATCATCATAATATCAATTTAAAACAAAATTGAAAAAAAAATAACATCCGGTTATTTAATTAGTAATTGTTAAAGTTTTAAAATAGTGTCGCCATCTGCTGCATATTTTTAGCATTATAAAATTTCAAAAATATATAATTAAATAACTGGATAACATTTTCGTTTCAAATTTGTTTCATTTCGATGTTATGTTGTTTCCCGTACCTGGGGAAAAAGGGTTAACATGGCAAAGCAATACATCTGCGGAAGTTGTGATTCCAAAACTAATGCATTAACTCTATGGAACTGACAATCCCTCTTATGTACACTTATACTATACTGAATGTCTAAATAAAACCCAGATACTCATTTTGTAGGCACGCTGTTACTTTAATATTTTATATATTTTCATATTCTATGTTATCTATTTCATTTCATTCGTCGGACCCCAGTAGGAAAACAGTCAGATGATGCTCCTGTTTTTTATCTTCGGAGTCAACTTGAGAGACCCCATTGAGGCAAGTCCCCTGGCAATTTTGGCATGCTGAAGAACATTTGAGACTTAGATTTTGGAACATTTGAAAAATAGATAAAATAGTAAAGTAAAATGTGTTATTGAAAAGAATTAAATTCTCTACCACTCTAGGGTCAATATTTAGTGTTTCGGTGCATTATTGAAGAGTTATCCGGTCAAAAGAGAGGAAAAACGTGGGGGGGGGGGAATGTTTTCTCCAAAATTAGACTTTCAAGAGCGGATATCTCGAAAACTATACAAGATATTAAAACACTTGAGGGGTGAAACTTGTAGCAAATTTAATCAGCTTTCATTTTGTGTATTACAATTATATCGGTAGGACGCATAGTTTTCGAGATAAAAGCCAAAAACCGAAAAATGGGACATTCAACCCCCCTCCCCCCTTCGGCTCAGGGGCTAGGGGCGGGGACTTTTGATATGTTCACCTCCTAACTAGTCCAAACAAAGTTACAAAGTCAAAAATTGTGTTCCAAAACTTTCCCTCTATCACTTTTCTTTGCCTGGACTAATAAATGAGAAAAAAAAAATTAATTATTCCTCATTGGCCTTTCGCCTGTACGATGTTTTAAATTTAAAAAAAAATAGGAATTAGCTTAGGTGAAGTTTGAAATGTTAAATCATTTAATTGTTTTAATATGTCGAATTGAATTTTAAATATGTCGTATTGAATTTTAAATATGTCGTATTTAATCTATAAGTTAAACTCAAAGGAATATAGTCATTGTTTGCCTTGTTTACATATGTTAGCTACTTTGCACCTTCGAAAATTTGGGAATCAACTTTTTTTTACTTTCATGAAATATTTTGTTATTGCTTGTTTCAATGGTTATTGTATACACTAATGCAATAGTGCAATTAGTTTTGTATTTAGTATATTTTTATTATCTAAATTTTTACAACTTAAATGTTAAATTTATCTTTACACTAATATCTTTTTATAATTAAATTTAATATTAGAAGCTTATCGTTTAGTTTCTGTACAAAAACAAGTACGTTTGTAACAGAATCTGTCACTTAACCCGCTTCCACACAAAAGTTGTGTTAAATAGGTAAAAAGGCGCCAAACATAGCATTAATTCTATATTAAACATTTACATGCTAAATTTGGCTAGTTTTATTTCGAAAATTCAATATTTATATATATTACTTATCGTTTGCAAAAACTAATTTATATTTCAAAGAATAAATATGTAATGTTCCTCGCTTTTAAATTGAATGAAAATATTTCATATCAACATACAAAGAATCTCGTAGTGAAATATATTTGACGTCATTTCAAACTGATCGATGTCGCAAAAATAAGTTTTAATTTATTGTCTAAAAGAATTAAGTTTCTGGGGCGAATGGCAATAGTGATTTCATTCTAATAACAAACAGGGCTTTTATCTATTTGTAATTCAAACTTTTAAATGCCAAAATTAACTTTTCATTAATCTGCTTCCTCAGATTTGATAATTAGACTTTATCGTTTTCTAAATTTGTTTGAAGTTCGAAGAATAATGATGTAATCTTTTTATTTAATAAATATTTTTGTGTCGCCACAATTTCCCATTTACATTTCTTTCGAAAATTCACTCATTTATAGTTTGTTAAATTAATTTACTGTTCAAAAAATATATAATTAGTACTAGTGATGCTTTAAAATAAAAGCGAAACTTTGCATATTTTTTTTATGCCAAGTTAGAATTCTCTATGCAAATTTCTTCATACATATATAATGAACCATCAAAAGAACTCTATTGTGATATTACAACAATCCAAACTGAATTATATCACATAAATAAATATTCTTTCAAAAGTTTTTATTTTAAATAAAGTTTCTCGTACGTTTAACGAAATGGCAACATTGTAAATATTGAATAAAAATGAAATTTGCATGTTATTTCAATGTAGATTAAATTTTTAGTTATTTAAATTTTAAATAAACTTCTAATTAAAAAATTTTAATGAAACTTGGAATATAGCCTAATCTGATTTTTTGCTTCAAAATGACGTATCCCACTTGTCTGTGAGACTTGTGGTTCTTTCTGTGAAAGTGGGTGATGGACAGACGGACTGAACGATTATAAAACCTTCCACTTTTTATGTTATAAACGTAGTGTGGAAGCTAAAATCATGTTTTTTAAATGGAATGTTTCACATTGTGAAGGGCAACAGCTACAACGGTTTGTTTTTATTTTTGTCTGGAATTACTTTTGTTTTGGTTTTCGAAAATGAGTTTCCTAAGAATATTTTACCCATTGAATTTTTTAAATGCCAACTTTTTGCTGTGCTGTTGGTTATTCAAAGCATTTGTCAAAGAAAACTTGCATAGAAAGAAAAGTTTCTTTTCATCCATATCGGTCATTTTGAGAGAAATAACCAAAGCAACCAATGAAATCGCAGTACGTGAAAAATGAAAATGAGAGCGTTACATCATCGGAAACATCTTACCCATCATCTAAATTGTTAAATTTTCAACTAAAATATTCGATAATTAATTTTTTTCTATGAATTGAACTTATATTTTATTTAAAAATAAATTATTAATTAAAAAATACAAAAATTTTTAGGTTAAATAAAAACTAATAATGTTCATAAATAATTATTAATAATAATAAATTAATAGTAAAAAACTATTTCTCATGGAAAATTAAATTAAAAAAATATTTTTAATAAAATATTTTTTAATTTAAAATAGTTTTAATTAAAAATCATTTTAATTGCAAATAGCTATAATTACAAACAACTTTTACTTAGTAGTTGATGAATTTTATTTATGATTTTTTTATTTTCACTTACTTCCTCTAGTAAATTTTTTGACCCCCCTGTTAAATTTTTCTGGATCCGCCCCTGTTTCGATGAAAAACTTCGCGTTTTGTGGCATCGATCAGTAATTGCATTCAAACAAACCGCTAAGTTCCAATCCCAGAATGCGACGGTGTGAAATAAAACAATGATATTCAGTTTCCTCAAAATTAAGATACAGAATCGTCAAATCAAGGACGTTAAAATAAGGATTCGCGTTTCATCAAAATTCACGTGATATTTTGACGAAATAATCGTCAAAAGCAACGAAATGAGGCTTGAGGATTAATGAATCGTCAAAAGTGAAAGTATTATTTTTTAGTGTGTTCAACTGTGGTTTTGATCTTTTATTGCATCCTGGGCCAGGATGTTCTCGGTTTGCAAAATTGGCAAATTTGGCAACAGGATTCAGATGGAATTTGGCACCAGGGGTCAACGGGGAAGAGAGAGTCCTCGAACTCATCGAAGGGCCTGAATTCAACCGGGCATCCAATTTTCTTTAAGTTTATATAAAATGCAAATAATCGTTGTTAAGGGTACATCCGTGCAAAGCCGGGTATATAAAGCTAGTATAATTATAAAATTGTTTTTTTCAGGAACTAATTTGATTTTAAGACTTGCATTGTTTGTAAATGGCAAATAAAATTGTAATTTAATAAAGATAACTTGTAGATTTAATTGTATATCTAAATGTATACATAGTTGGTAAATGTGTTTCTTTAATTAGTCAAGTTTTTGATATTAAAAATGTGTTTTAATCTACTTTCTATAAATATAAAGAAATCCTCATTTAAAATAGGCTTTTTAAATATAAAATTCGATATGTTTCTGTAAATAATTAGTGGATTCATGAGCGATAAATGTTCTAAATATTATTTTTTAATTAATGTTTTTTAAATTTATCATACATTTTGTTTTCAGCTGAACAGTATGCTTAGTTTTACTTATTTTCCAAAAGTTACAATTATTTAAAAGCATCCGCCCGAATAAACAAATGAAAAGCATATTAAAATAATGAACGTATAACTAATAATTCACATTTTACCCTTTCCGTTGCAGGAATGTAAAACAATTAAAAAAACTTAGCATTAAAAAAACGAAACAAAGCATTCGTGTTCCCAAACGAGTTCTCATTATAAAAAGAATTTTCGTTCCATACCACAAGCCCCAATAAAAGAACAAGCCTTTTTTTTATTATTCATTCTTTGAAATGTTCTATTTTTTTTATCGTAACTAGGACTTCTTCCATTGAAACCAACACAATAAAACTCCTTCAACATAGAACTGGATGGTCCTCCCAAGAGCTCGAAATATTTTATTTATTTGGTGTAACATGGAACAATAAAGGGAATAATAGCAGCGTCCTGTGATTGGTTACCTTAGCAACTCATTGTTTAGATATTATCTGACAAGAAAATCCCTCTTCCTCTTCTGTTTGGGCTTTTGTGTCTCTTGTAAGTTTGGGAATCGTATGTTTCTATAAGCGGATTGCTTGAAACAAATACGAGCTATCGCTTGACGTCAAATGGACTTACAATGGATCTTTAAGTTTTGTGGAAAAGATTGTGCCACGATACAAAATGTTTCAAAAGGGATGTTTAAAGTTTATAGTTAGTTGACTTTGGAGGAATGCGCGAAATAGTTTGCTTGTAATGTATAAGTCTGTGCTTCAGTACATGAAAACATGGCCGTTAAACAGTTAGCAAAAGGAAAAACTATATTTCTACCTGTAGTATATAAATAATTTTGCAAGCCAAACAAAAAGCTCCTTATTATAACAGATAACTGTGGTAGTTTATCATACTTATCTATCGTATGCATCAGAAGTATACTAAAATTGATATTAAAAAATGATTTTTTTTTACCTTTAATTAAATTTAAATGTTTAATGTTTTATTTAATTGCTTTGCAAAAATACTGATAATAGGTTTCATTTTAGTATAATTATTTCATCAAAATAGTCGACTTGATTAAAAATTCTAATTCTTTTTAACATCCACACTGCGTTTATAACGTAAAGAGTGAGAGGTATTATAATCGTTTAATTAATATAAACATGTTCGTCCGTCACCTAATTTCATAGCACGAAGCACAAATCCAACAGATAAGTATGATGCATCAAACTGACGCAAAAATCAAGCTATTTCATTAAAAATAAAATTTAAAGTTTTTTTTAATTTTTAAAACTTAAAAATAAAATGCCCACTTGAATAAAAAAAGTTATCTTCTTATTTAATATTTCCACAGTTGCTACTTTGTTAAACGCACTAGAAACTTTATTTAAATGAAAAGTTAAATAAATACAATTTTTTTATAAATCAGTTAGAGAAATGACGTTATAGGTTTTATGACAAAGAAAATCTTTTGATGATCATTATGTGTGCATTAAGAAGGCGGCAGAGCTAGTTTTAATTTTTTCGCATAACAAAATCTAGTAATTTTCATTTACGGTTCAACGGTTTTTAGTGTATAATTTATATATAACAAAATACAAATTATAAATTGTTGGTTCAAAAATTTAATGTTTGTTGATAAATGGTACCTCCTTGTTTAAAAAAAATATATAGTAAAATGATGTTATTGTAAGTTTCGCTTCTACTTTTAGATTAAGCAATTTAAACTATAATTCTTTAAACACTAGATTAAGTTATCAAACGATAAAGAATATTGAGTTTGCGAACGAAGGGGAAAAAATAAACAATTTTTTCAACTCGAAGTTAGAAGTAGACCTAATTACTGTGTTTGGATATTTTGTTTCTAAGGATTATAAATCGTGCATGTAAGCGGTTCTATGTAACAGTTACTGTTAGAAACTTGTTTAAACACGGCCAAGTCCAATAAGAATAAGTTACCCATAAGTTTCGCCTTTATACAGTTCATAAAATCATAACAAAAGCTTAGAACTCTTAAAATAGCAAATTAATAAAATTATTAGAAGTATTAACACTTTTGCATAATCATTGATTTGAGGAACAAGTTGCATAACTCTTTATTAGAATTTAGAAATTGCATTAATGCATTGTAATTTTGAAAAGGCAAATGTATTTAATTTACTTTTGTTGTAGTTTGGAAGCTGTTTTGGAGTTGCAGTAATGCAATTATAATTTTTGAAAATACAAAAGTATTTAATAATTTATATGTATAATTGAAGCGAGTTTATTTTGCGTTATTATGTCTTCCATTCTTGAGCATCTAATTAGATAAAATCCCTCACCATTCATAATTAAAATATTGTGCGGTTACCGTGGTTAATTATTTCCCATAGTTATTAAACATGGAAACTAATATATATGCAAATAACGTAGGCAAAGTATTTGAAAGAGTACCTGTAGATAAGATTCCACTGTTTTATGATTTCTGTAAAAATATGAATCTAATGTTAAACTATAGAAGAAATGTTTTCTATTCGAAAACTCCAAAGAAGTGTTATTAATGGGAAAGAATTGTGAAGTTTTATTACTAAAATTGCAAAGTGATTTTTGTTAACCAATTTCTCCAATCAATTCTTTGATTCATTTATGCCAGCGTCAACTGGTGGCATCATGCCACTATATTAGGTCCTTATCTCGTTTTGTCCTACTTCCAGCCATTCTATTAACGAATCGTGCAAGAGAAAATACTAACGCCACTATTACTAAAACCGTGTGTATGGGGCTGGTGTATGTTGATTCTGGTTATGTTAAACGTTCTGACGCCGTGAATTATATCGCTAAAATTTTAATAGGTGCTACCTAAGGTTTTTTTTAAGTTCTATTTTACTTTTAATAACATTGTTTCTAGTTGATATACATAATTTACTAAGCCAATGTTCTGAAGTTGGAAATAAAAATGTATCTATAGATAGTTTTTAACGTATGTTTTCATTTTATTCACATATGGGTAAAGTCAAAAATCGACCTAAAAAGCACATCATTCTTTTCTTCTACGTGAACAGAAAATACAAAAGTAATTTTTGTTCGAAAATCTGTTAATCTTTGTAATTTTTTGAAAAGTTTTCGAAAGTTTTGAAAAAAATAAATTAGCCCCGCTATAAACCTACTAAAAATCTTAATTTATTATTAGATCAAAATAAAGTAACATTAACTTCTTAACTAATACTCCTTGTCAAGTAACCCTTGATACCATTTAGGCACGTTAGAATCCAATCTCCACCCATCAACTCCACGAAACTTAGCCTCGATAATTCCCAATCCTTACCTCTGTCAGTCGCAAGAGGCTCCTCGTCTAACGCAATTAACTTAATTTAGTCAGTACGCAAACTATTCTCTGTAATCCGTTAAAAGCTTGGAAGACAGACTGACACAGAATACGGGGAACTTTAATTGAACTTGTCCATTGTTTGGGGAGAGAGTTGGACTAGTGGAGGAGCATCGAACTGTGGTTTCGAATTGAAGTTGGTACCGACCTGATTAAAAGGCTTCATTTTAATTTTTACTTTTCGGACATTTCTGGTAAATGATGTTATTATTTAGAAGTATTTCGTATTTTCTATTTTGCGTTTGTTTAGTTTTGGAGTATTTTGTTGGTTTTAAAACGAACTATGGATTTTATTGGAAAGAATACTTTTAGCCTTCTAATGGGGGTCACATGGGTATGTCTTTGGATTGTCAGCCTTTCATCACACTTTAACCTAACAATAACGCATCATAATAAAATAAGTCGATTCATATTTTTGCATACATATTTAGATAATTTCTCTTCATAGCATACAAGTTGGTACTTTTCTTTGATATTTTAAGGATACTGATGTATATAAACATTTGAATACTAATATGTGCGTGCGTTTTTTCAACATAACATATAAATTAGTAATTTTGATGAATTCCATGATTATATTAATTTTGAGTCTTTTAGAAGCAACTACTTAAAACTATTAAGAAACTTTTCGCAACTAGTGTAAAAAAAAATGTTTTTGTAAATATGTCAGAAATGAATTTAATTTTTTTAATTGCTTTTCACAGATCTCATTTGATAGAGTACACTACAGAATTATCACCATTTCATCAAAAGCTAATATGGCTAATTCCATGTAACTGTAGTGTAAGTCACGATTTAAGAGGAGATCAAAAGCTTTTTAAATTTAAAAAATAAATCAAATTAAATAAAGTACATTACATTATTTAGTTATAATAAATGTAGATCAACTATTTCACTGCTTTTTTCATATTTAATATTAAAATTTGTAGTAATCACTTTTTACAAACGTGACTTACACTACAGAAAGGATAATTTTGAATGGAATTACCCATATATATATAATTAAAACCAGTCCCTGCAATAATTCTTTACTTACTATAGGCTAATTCCATGCAAATTTACCATTTCTGTAGCGTAAGGCACGAGTGTAAAAAGTGATTATAACTACAATTTTTAACATTAAATGAAAAAAATGGCGGAATAGCTGATCTACACTAATTGAAATTAAATAATGTAACGTGCTTTATTTGATTTGATTTATTTTTCAAATTTATAAAGCTTGTAAACTCATCTTAAATTGTGACTTACACTACAGTTGCATGGAATCAGCCTAATACATATATAAACTAAAACCGGAAAAATCCATACAATAATTCTCTACTTTCTACATTATCTAAAACAGCTCTAGCGTGTCAGCACTTCCCTCCACCAACCCCAACTTGGCGCGATTGGCGCCATCCCTCAGTTTCCCTGCAACCCTCGTATAGCGTCGTTACTGAGCTGAAATAGACAGCAAGGTTTGGCCGACACCCTAGCGCCCGTATGTCCTCTTCCCTGCATTACATGCCTCATTGCCTGCTATCCTGTATGCCTTGATCTTCAACAGTCCTGAAATGACTACTATAGGTTAACAAGGAGTTCCCTATTAATTTATGGGGTGAGTGAATACATTTATAGATATTAGTATTGCGAAGTTTTTGTCTGATTGTATTGCTTAATAAATTACTGTAATGAATTGTAGTAAAAAATAGTATTGAGTATGTGTTAGAGGGTTTTGGATAATTTTAATTTGATCTTCAACAAAAGTCCTGAAATGACTATTGCAGGTTAACAAGGAGTTCCCTATTAATTTATGGAGTGAGTGGATGCATTTATAGATATTGGTATTTTTATGGCGATTGTTTTGGCATGGTATGTTACTGTAATGAATTGTAGTAAAAAAATTGTATTGAGTATGTGTTAAATGGTATTGGATCATTGTGTTATGATTTTATTTGTTTTTTATTGGTTAAGAGTTGTATAAATAATAGAGTTTGGGGTAATACGGTGTAGCACGCGGATTTGTTGTCGTAATGCTACTTGTGTGTTGACGAAACAATTTTAAAGATAAACTTATTTGTAAACAATCAATTGTTCGTAAGATTTTGTGTATAAACAAGTTTTAAATGCAACCCTAAATTTTATTTATTTGGTGTTTTATTTTATTACTAGATAGAATTTAGTTATAAAAAATCTTCGATGAAAAACATAGAAATTTCTCTAACGCGCAAAAAAATGTTGGTTTTCGTTGAAAATATTTATTACACGATTGTAATTTTATAAACTGAATATGTTTACAACTGTATTTTAGCTAATTATTGCTAAATCTAATAAGTCAAAATAACCCCATATTAAAAAGAAAATGAATCAAATTTCTAATATAATAAATTATTATATTAATTGGATCTATAATATAATAAAATATAAGATTTTTTTTTGCACTAATATAAGTTGTCTTTTTATTTTTACCCTATTTTTAAGCATATCCGACAAAACATTTTTATTTGAGTCTCATTATGATTGAAATACATTAAAATGCTCAGTTATAGTTTAAAAAGTGCTAAAATTTGTAATTTTATATTTGTTAATACTTTTAGTTTTGGGTCTGCAATTTTCAATATTTTGGATAATCAAGTAATAAATTTACTAACAGACGAAAAATATATTACAATTGTTTACAGGCTTTCTTTACTTGAAGACTATGGCCGCAGGAAAACTCGTTCTACAGATTTTGTTTTGCTCTTTTTGATACTTGTTTGAATGTTAAAGTCAAACACTAAATTGGTTAACACAAAAATTGGTTTATAAATATTAATTATCTTTTTCATCTATATCTAGTTATAAAGTAACTCTTGATTATTCTGAATATTAGTTAATTTTTATTTTCACAAAGAATACAGTCTGAGACTTGTATATTAAATGTTTTATTCTGATATTTTTATGATGTATTGAAATTCAAAGTTATTCAGGGACTTCGTTATTTCATATTCGAAAAAGTCAATATTATAAATTTCTAATACAATTCTAACGGATTTTTTATTAAAAAGCTACCCAAACTTGTAAAACATTCATTCGAATGTAGGCTAATTTTTTTACAAGACTAAAGTAATATTTAGTAGTATACATTTAACGGCAGTTTCACCCGTCAAATATTTTTTAGTCTTTGTCTAAAAATATTTGACTTTAAAAATCAAGAAAATTTCCGAATACGTTCATAAATATTTTATGGGTTGTAAATGCACATAGGAATATTTGAATCGTAAAATGAATAAATTTGCTTTAAAACAAATATTTTTTTTATAAATTCTCCCTGGGTAAACCGCCTTAGTTCAGATACTGTGACTTCAAGCAAATGTATGGAAGTTGCTTTACTGTAAGCTTTTTCTAAATATTTACGGTACTTGCCTCTTTCTTTCAGAATTTCTCTTTGACTTTTGAATAATCGGAATTGCTTCAAGGCATTTTTTCTTGTTTTTATAATGGTATCTTTAAATCAAGTTACCTTTTTATTTTAAAAGCATTCAAAGGAAACGATTTTTGAGTAAAAATAGTTAGATTAAGAAATTTTTAGGAATGCAAGTGTTTTGTTTATAAGCCGTACTTTTTTTTCATTTCTATATTTCAAGGTCTATGGGTACACTCTTAAAACAAAAGAGTGAAATCCACTCCTATAGGGGAAGTGCATTTTTGGCACCGGAAAGGAGTGGAAATTAACTCAGACTGAGTTAAAACCGCTCGTTTGTTTTAAGAGTGTACACATATCATGCATTAAATCGACATAATATATCATTAGATCATAACTTTCACAGCCTTTGAAATTCATTAATAGACCTAAAGGTATAATCTACTTTTCCTCGTTTTATAATTTTTACACTTTTTTTAAATTAAAATAAATATCCTGAAAGCAATATGTATATTTAATAAAATAAATAGTATTCATTATTAAGGAATATATTAAATTTTGATCGTAATCAATTATTGTTTGTTTAACAAAAATATTTTTCGTTTACAAATTCGATGCCTAAATAAATATTTAAAATAAGATGCGAATATTTTATCAATTAACCTAATTTTAAGTTTAAAATTAAAATCCCTATTTATCATCAAAACATACATCGTAATATCTAAAATCACTATTGATAGAAGGTTGTTAAGTTCGTGATAACTTACGCAGATAGAAGACACAACTGCTGATTGAAGATTAATTCACTTGTATGATTTTATTGTTTGCAACATTAAACAATTATAAATCAAGCTTAATCTTTAGCTTATTTTATTTTAAAGTAAAGTTTACAAAAGTTAAATAAATATAAACATCTTGTTTTTTAAAAAGTTCAATCATTTAAGTTCATAAAGTTTAAACAGCACGTCAAGGGTCGGCATTCTCGATAAGCCAACAGGTCATCTTCTTCGGTCAATCTGGTAACGCCCCTTTTTGCTGCTGCAGGCTCGAGCAAAAGTGTTGCCACCAACATACCCTCGCATGCTCGAGGATTCAGCAACAACCCCAACTTCTCTCTGAGGTATTCAAATCTTGGCTTGGCTAATGGTTTGGTCAGGATGTCAGCAACCATCTTTTCGGTCGGGCAGTAATGAATTTCTATTTCTTTCTTCTTTACCAAGTCTCTGAGATGATGAAGTTTGATGTCCAGATGTTTTATTCGGCCGTTGTACTTCTCACATTCCGTAATTTTGATCACTGATTGATTGTCCTCAAAAGTCTTTATTGGTAGAGTTTGTTTTAGTCCCAGGTCTTCTACTAGGGATTTAATCCACAATAGTTCTTGAGTACCTTGAGCAATAGATATAAACTCAGCTTCAGTTGATGATAAAGAGACACTTTGCTGCTTCTTTGACTTCCAGGATATAAGATTTTCTCCGATGAAAATAAGATTTCCAGATGTTGATTTCCTAGTTTGGCGGTCTTGTGCCCAATCGCTGTCACTGTAGAATGTTAATTCTGGAGATTTTTCCGAAGTAATTTGCAGTTCAATGTCTTTTGTGGTCTTCAAATATCGTATACATCTTTTTACTGCTGTCCAGTCACGTTGTCTTGGGTTTTCACATCTTCTACTCAAATATATGGATCGATGCCGAAATATCTGGTCTTGTTGCATTTGCAATGTACAGTAATTTTCCTATAGCACTTCTATATTTTTCATTGGTTTCAAGTTTATCTTCTTCTCCTTCTAATTTATAATAATTTGTTTCCATTGGAGTATAGGTTGGTTTTGAGTCTTCTAGATTAAAGTCTTTAACCACTTCTTCTATTTGCTTCTTTTGGCATAAGTAGAAATTTCCTTTGAATTTTCTTATTTCTATACCAAGATAGTATTTTACTTCTCCTAAGTCTGTTATTGTGTAACTTCTTTTAATATCAGCTATAAAATTGTGTATTTCTCGATCGGATCTTGAACTCACGAGGATATCATCGACATATATTATGACATTGATCCTTTTTCCATTTTCACACTTTGTAAATAGGCAATTATCGGCTTTACTCTTTTGAAATCCCATCTTCAATAAATTTTCTTCCAAATCTAAATTGAATATTCTTGAACTTTGCTTTAAACCATATATGCATTTTTCAAGCTTGCATACTTTCTTTCCTTCTTCAAAATCTTCTGGTTGAATCATATAAACTTCATCTGTTAATTTTCCGTATAAAAATGCAGTTTTTATATCCAAATGGTGTATTTTCATGTTGTCGTACGCTGCTACTGCGATAAATGCTCTTAAGGTTTCTTTCTTTACAACAGGAGAATATGTTTCGGGATATTCTAAATTTTGGTTGTAACCTTTAGCTACGAGTCTTGCTTTGTACTTCGTAATTTGACCTTTTTCGTCAGTCTTGGTTCTAAAAATCCACTTGCTTCCAATTGCTTTTCTTCCTGGTGGTAAATCAACTAGCTTCCAAGTTTTATTTTCTTTTAATGATTGAATTTCATCTTGCATTGCATCGTACCACTTTTTTCTTTCTTCTATCGGTAATTCTTTTATTTCTGCTATTGATTGGGGATCAGGATTTTTGAAAATTTCTTCCGTTGAATATTCTATTAGTTGATCAGAACTTTCTTTCACTTTATAACCTAGTCTATCTGGCGGAACACCTTTATTCGATCTTGAACTTCTTCTTGGTTCAAACTGCTTGACCTCTTCTTGGATTTCTTCAAAGACGTCGTTTTCTTCGTTATCATTTGAGAAATAAGGCATTTCTGTGCTCACCAATTTGGGTTCTTCTATAACTTGTTCTAAAAACTTGACTGTTCTTGATATGGTTATTCTTTTCTCACCAGTAAATATTCTATATCCCTTGCTTTGCAAGTCGTATCCTACGAAAATTCCTTCTTTAGCTTTACTATCGAGCTTCCTTCTTTTTTGCTTGTTTATGTAATAGAATACTTTAGATCCAAATACGCGTATATGCTTCAAATTTGGTTTTCGGCTGTTCCACAGTTCGTACGGAGTTTTGTTAGTTGCTTTGGTTGGTAGTCGATTTTGTATGTAAGTTGCAGTTGACACAGCTTCTCCCCAAAATTCTTTTGGTAAAGTTGCTTGTAACAGCATAGCTCGAGTCATTTCTACTAAACTTCTGTTTTTTCGTTCTGCGACTCCATTTTGTGGACTTGAATACGGAACTGTTAATTGATGCTTTATACCGTTATCTTTAAGAAAATTCACGACCTCTTGATTCACGTATTCTGTTCCATTATCAGTTCTTAAAGTTTTAATCATTTTGTTAAACTTGTTTGAGGTAGATATCACAAAATCTTTTAATTTACTAGCAACTTCATTTTTATTTGATAGTAAATAAATCATCGTATAACGAGAATAATCATCCACAAATATAAGAAAATATTTCTTTCCACCTATCGTATCAATTTCGATTGGACCGCATAAGTCACTATGAACTAAAGAAAGCACTTCTGTAGCTCTATGTTTTGTACTACTTAGGTACGGACTTTGGGTTAATTTTGCTTGAATGCATACGGTACAATCTAATTCATGTTTACAGTTATTTATTGTTATTCCATCTGTTAACTGCTCTAGCTGCATCTGTTTCAATGCATCAAAACTTCTGTGACCTAACCTTTTATGCCACTTAACAATGCAGTTTTATTTTTGCATTCAAAATTTACTTTATCATTTGAGCTTGCACTGTTCAAACTTAAATACAATTCATTTTTACAGTCGGTTGTTTGCAATTCGTATAGACGATCTAGCTCGGAAACAGCAAACGCTACAAACACTTCATCTTTAGTTATAACACAACGATTTTCTTTGAAAATAACCTCATAACCTTTACTTGTAACTGTTTTTACAGAAATTAAACTTTCAGTTAACTCTGGTACATATAAAACGTTTTCTAATTCAATCGTTTGAAAATCACCGTCTTCCTTTAAAACGTTTAAATCACCGTTACCTATACCTTCAACTTTTAGCTTTAACCCGTTTGCTATGGTTATACTTTTAGCTTCAGTTTCTCTTAACTCGCTAAAAAACTCTAAGTTTCCAGTCGTGTGGCAACTTGCACCTGAATCTATGATCCATGATTTTTTTAAGTTTATCCACTGTTTGAGTTTGAAGCACAAATTTTTGATCACTTAACGGGTAAACTTTATTTGATTCAAGGGTTTGCTTTATCGAATCAGCTTTGCAGACATTTGATTTTTGCTTAAAAGTTTTATCATTGCGAAATTTACTTTTATGATCATTTTTATTTTTATTCGCCAGTAACCAGCATTCAGATTTTGTGTGATTAGACTTTTTACAATATACACAAAATTTTCGGAATCTTTGATTAGTTTTATCGTTCACTTTTAAAGCTTGATTATGATTAGACGTAGTTTGTTTTGAAATGCGCCGCTCGTATTCATCAATAAGTTTAGACTTTATGTAAGACAAGGTTAATTCCTCTTCGGTCTTGGATTCTAAACTAGTCACTAAGACTTCGTAACTTGCAGGTAACGAACAAAGTAGAATAGCACCGAGATGTGATTCTTTTATAGATTCACCAATATTAGATAACTTTTCTGAAAGTTCCAAAACATAATTTATGTGCTCCTGCATGTTTTGAGTCTCATGATACTGTGAGCTGTATAATTTCCTTAGTAGAAACAATTTGCTTGATAAGTTTGCTCGCTGATGAATGCTTTTTAATTTATCCCAAGTATCTTTTGCAGTAGTTTCATGCAATACATGTACGATTTGATTATCCGAAATGTATAAACAAATTAAAGCTCTGGCTAATTGATCTTTAGTTAACCAGTCTGCAGTCGGTGTTTCAGGTTTTACGTCGAATACAACACTGCTAAGTTTTTCTCGGATCAAAATCATTTCTAATTTAAATTTCCAAACTGAATAATTTTCATTTGTTAGTTTTTCAACTTGGGTAAATATTTCTTTAGAGGCAGACATGTTTGCAATTAGTAAATACAAATTATTTTATCTTCAATATAAATACAAGTGATTTATTTTTAAGCTTTGCCTAATTTATCTTCAAATAGTTATAATTTAAATAATTCTTCTACACTCATTCAGTCTCATAATCTATGATGGAAGGTTGTTAAGTTCGTGATAACTTACGCAGATAGAAGACACAACTGCTGATTGAAGATTAATTCACTTGTATGATTTTATTGTTTGCAACATTAAACAATTATAAATCAAGCTTAATCTTTAGCTTATTTTATTTTAAAGTAAAGTTTAAAAAAGTTAAATAAATATAAACATCTTGTTTTTTTTAAATAGTTCAATCATTTAAGTTCATAAAGTTTAAACAGCACGTCAAGGGTCGGCATTCTCGATAAGCCAACAGGTCATCTTCTTCGGTCAATCTGGTAACGCCCCTTTTTGCTGCTGCAGGCTCGAGCAAAAGTGTTGCCACCAACAACTATGTTTATGATATACTCTACAAATGTTTATGATCTGCACTCGATAAAAATCCCGTTACTTTCACCCATAATTTCCATAGATTCGGTAGTTTAAAAGCATTACTAGGAGTTAGCAATTTTAAAACCTATATTGAACACAGCGCTTCTGATTCCCATCTACGAGCTAATGAAACGTCAAAATTAGATTTGTTATTTGAAACATTCTGAATTTCAGAGAGCTGCGCATTTTATTTTAAATTGTGAACTAATGCAACGTCGAACATGGATTGAATGATAATCAAAACTTCGACTATCAAGAACTTAGAACTGACAACTGGAACTTTTAGTAAAAAACTAATTCTAATTATTTTATAGTGCTGCTATTAATCACGTATAAGAGATAATCTCGTAAAATAGGATAAATAGTTCCCAAAAATTCCTTTAGGAAATAATCGGCACCATATATACTGCTATTTCAAGCCTCAGCATGTAAAAAGTAACTTTAAAAATACAAATTTTAAGTTAAAGATTAAATTTTTAATTTCCTATTCTTGAAACTAAAAAGAAAAATATATACATTGCTAGAAATAGAAAAGTAAATTGTTTATAAATTACTTTTATGATGATTTTTAGCTTGCAAATAAGCTACCCGCGCCATATATTTACTTAAGTAAAATTTTGTATCCAAATTTGTTTTAATGTAATTCTCTCTACCATGTCGTATAGCATGTCGTATAGTCGCCCATAGCTTTTCCACTAATTAAATAGAAATTCCGCCCACTATTTCCCTTTGCTTTCGCTTAAAAATTTCTAATAGTACCACCAGTTTAATTAAAGATACACAAGTGATGCATTAGAGTTGATAGATGCAATTCGGAACTTATTGTTTAGTATTCTCTTAAATTTAGTAGTAAATTCAAAATGCTGAAAATCGGGTAACATAATTTTTGGCATTTTATTGTTTAATAAATGCATTTTTAAAAGATTAATTTACTTGTGCATCTTTGCAGACACCTGAATGTAAAATTAAATTTTATTTCATTCAGACGTGTTATTTTTTTATTTAAAAGCATTTTAATGCACCTAACAATTAACAATTTAAATTTATTCAACTGGAAAATTACTTGAAACAACGCCTGTGTTCCTTTTTAAATTTCCAAGTGTACCAAAGCATTTAAAAAGGCTTAAGTTTTTTTTCTCATTTAAAGTATCTGTTTGTACTTAAGCTTTTTT
This sequence comes from Oedothorax gibbosus, assembly GCA_019343175.1. NCBI lineage: Eukaryota > Metazoa > Arthropoda > Arachnida > Araneae > Linyphiidae > Oedothorax > Oedothorax gibbosus. The sequence continues at coordinate 22,699,909 of CM033273.1, forward strand.
TAAAGAATATAAAGGGATCTTGTAGGGTTTTTTTTCCAAAAGAACTTTCTTCGATTGAAAAAAAAATAGCAATGTAAAGCAAAAAATTGTATAGAGTTAATTTTTTTATGTGTCAGTACTTCAGTATTTAACTCATTTTTATAACATAGAATAAAGGAAATACACCTCTCTGTTTGAAATAGCTGCTGGCTGCCAATTTTTGCCTCTCTAAGGGCTTTCACATTGCCAATACATATGTTTTGTAATTTATCATTTTGGTCAAACTGATAAAGAAAAGGAAAAATAAACAACATAAATAAATCTGCTTTATCAATAAGAATCTCCTGGAAATATATTCATATCTTTACTTAATACCAAATCCTATTACTTAGTAAACAATTTACAAATTCTTTCGGAGGCTTTGAAAACAGTAAATGACAATCACATGAACTGAAGTTAGAGTCAACCTCAAAGTGGGACTCCTTTCGCATATTTTAAATATGCATAAAGACACTTTTACATAAAGCAATAAGTAAATTGATACATCAGGAAATACCTTGTTATCATTAACCAATACAAAATCTGCATTATTAAAAATAAATTATTGCCGCAGAAATTTAAAATTTATTAAAAATTATATGCTGACAGCACTTATAAGTATCATTTATTATAAGGCTGCTGTTTCCATTGTTTATTTAGAGAAAATGAGGTCACGGTGGAACTTTTTGGTTGAATTTTACGGATGCAGAACATTAAAATCTACAAAGGTAAGTGAATTATTCAGAAAGTTTTACCTTAGTTACCTGCGCCAAATCGTTAGGCCCTGACGATACTTATAGGATCTATTTCAAAAACCGCTGTTTTACTTTTCATTTTTCGTTTAACCCTTTGAGTCCCAATGACAATTTGGCATCATCATTTTAGAAATTTTTTTCTGATCGTCTCTATAGCCATTAATGATATCAAAAAGCACATCATTCGATTCTTCAAACTTTTTCTATTAGAAAATATTTCTTATTAATCCCAATAGATGTCAGCCCTATTATTTTTTTTAATTATGATCAGAAACATAATGATGCCAAACGGTATCACTGGGACTGAAAGGGTTAAGGGATGGTAGTGTTCGTTAATAGATGGTAATGGGGATTTCACAACTAGATTTTATAAATACAGTATTCAGTTTCAAAACATTTAAAGGGGAATGGGCGCGCTGAACAGGGGGTCTCCAAAGCAAAGTGCGAGTGTTAATCCTATGGAGAAAAAAATATTTTCTCTGCCACATTTCTCCGGCTGTATTGAATATTTTTAAAGGCGGATTTTTTTTATGTGATAAATGTAGCTGACTTACAGGTCCCGACCTTCCCACTTTTTGAAATTGGTTCGAATATTTTTTTTAATTTTCAATAAAAATTTACACAAAATATTCGAAGCAATTTCAAAAAGTGGGAAGGTCGGGACCTGTAAGTTATCTACATTTATTATTTAAAAAAAAACGTTTTTAAAAAATATTCAATACAGCCGGAGAAATGTGGCAGAGAAAATAGTTTTTTCGTCATTGGATTAACACTGAGGCCTTTGAGTTTGGAGACCCGCGGTTCAGCGCGCCCATTCCCCCTAAGACTAAAATGTTAAATCATATTCATTCAATAAAATTTCGCTGATGGTCAGTAAAATTTAGTTATAAAAATAAATTCATCATAAAGTACATTTTATATTCCAACTTTTTTTAGCCGTTATATATTAATTCCACAGATAGATTTAAAATCAGCAACAGCAAATAATTGAACTTGTATCTTAATTCACGTTATCAAGGGGTTAAGACATAAAAACAAAGCCACCATAAGAAATAACCACGCCAACCAAATAAGGGAACTTGCAACACAAAAGGCAGCGACTAGAAACACACTAGACAAAGAGTGGATGTGATGCGATGCTGAAAAGACTGAACGGAATAGTTCCGAAAAAGAACAAGGAGATTCCAAGTGAAATTAGCGGAAGAACGAAATAAAACGTGGAATACTGCGTTTCTTCCCTGAATAATAAAAGATGGCGACGACCCAGGAAATGGCTCGAGAGAGATTTCAGTTGGATTAGATTATTCGAAAGGAACTAAAGCATAAAACCTTAAATTTCGAGACATCATCCACAAAAGTTGGGCAGCAATTTGAGTATAACATAGAACCGTTAATTGACGAGTATTTAACTCCTATTATAGGAGACTTAATCGAATATTTAACTTTGCACTATAGATATTTTGTAGCAAAAACAGTACCACTGAACACAACTAACTCCTTTTGCTGAGTGGTTTATGGGGTAGAAGATTGTTTGATGTAGCTGTGACGTCACCGTAGGCGTGGCCATTCTAATCGTCCATTGAAATCCTAAAATAATATCCGACGAAGGTCATTAAAATAAAGATTACTATTTTGAAAAGGAACATAAATAACCAATTCCTGGTTTGATTGTTTGGATTTTGCAACAGAACGTACTATTTGAAATTATCCTAGTACCAGTATTCATTTTGAAGTTCTACAAACTATCGTAACTGTCATTTGAAATAAATGAAGAATATAACTTGATGAAATTAAGATAACAAATAAAACAGAAACGTACATCGCCTTTAAACTAGAAATTCTTCGTTACCTAGAAATCCTAGTTTCAAAGATGTCAGCATGGGCAAAACAGTCTAGGGTTTTCTGCATTCAGGCCGCAGCTACAGAATTGATATTCGAGCGTATTGTCTTTATTTAATGTTAACTAGTTAGCTACTACAGGCGTGGGTTCGAATCCCAATTCTGACATATTTTTAGTTTTGTCTCCAATAGCCTTCGAGTAACTAGTATAACTAATAAAACCGATCCAAACTTCGTTTGTAAGATTTCGTAGATAAGAAATGCCACTTGGATCCTTTCTGATAGAAACGGTTCAGTTGAAATTGGGATTTGGGATTGAAGGAGCTGAAGTTACTGCTTTACAGACGGTTCAAGCGTCTGAAAGTATTTCGTTTATTGTATATTATTGATAGGATAGAGAGTGTGAAAGCGTATCCTGGTATAAAAGTAGTTTTATAAGTAATTTTTAAAATAGTTAAGTTAAAATAGATTTCTTTTAAAGAAAAATATATATTGCTTTGTACATGCTTAAGGGGCGTATCGTTAAAAAAAGTTTACAATGTTTCATTTAGTTGAATTTCAGATGCATTACTTTAATACATTCGGGTTAACATGATATATATTTAAATAAGTAAAAATGATTTTTTTAAATAAAAACTTGAATTCAAAAGAAACAGATAACCTACAAATTTATAGTGTTAAACTTGAGTAACTTAATTAAAAATTAATTTCAAATAGACTAGATACTGTTTTAGGAATCTGTAATTTTATTTTTATTAAGAATCTGGTTGATAACAAGTTTCTTTACGAAAAAAACTTTTAGATTAAGTATAAGATTTCATATATGCACTTTTAAAATTAAAGCAACATTTATGAAGAATTTCATTAATAATTGTTGACCATTAATGTGTCAAAAAATTTGTTTTCTGGCCAAAAAATAAAGTATTATAGAGAACATGACACACAGTTTAAAAACTTTATTATCGAATCAATGTTTGGTAATTTTTAAGATTTATATTTCTCTGAAAATGTATACAAAGATATCAAAATATTTTCCAATTTCTAAACGACTTAAATTTAAAGCTGTTTTTAATCAGATTTGTACAGTTTTTTCTGCGTGTAATTTACAATTATGTTTTTATATAAATATCAACTGTACTTTTTCTTTAATCTTATAAAACAAAAAACTTTTTAGAAAGTAATTTACAATTAGTTTAAATTAATTTAAATAAATTCTATTATTCCTTCATGCAATGATAAAGTTAGATGTAATTATTAATTTTTTTTAAAAAAGCCGTTCAACTCAAATTTCCCTAACTTTTAAAGATGGAAAAATCTCAGCCGAATAAAATTCGTTTAAAATTTCTTCTAGCAGTAAAGTTTATTCCGTAAAAGTCCTTTTAATAAAAATGTAAAAGCATTTCTTAAATAATTCCATTTATTTTATAAAATGTTTTAAATAAAAAAAAAACAAAAGGTAATTCAATACTTTAGTTTCTAAGAATTCATTTGAGTAAAATTTTCTATTTCTAAGGTCTTTTCTTTATCTTAAATTGTTTTACTTGTTAGTACGCAATTTTTCTTACTTGCTTTTGAGAAGAATTGTGAAGTAATTTTTTTTCTTCTGAAACAAACGGAAAGATATATTTTTATTTCAAATACTTCACACAAAAAAGTCAATTTTTAAATTTACTAATTTTACAATACAAGATAGAATAAGAATACAAGATATATACTAATATATAAAAGATATATTATAATACTTTAGGATATTTTTTATTGATTTGATTAATTACACTTTTATTTTGTTTAAATTTGAACACAAGAAAGAAAAATTGTACTTTTATTAAATTTTACTATATTCTAAATCGGTAGCCTTTTAGTTATCTTAAGCTATTACAAACTATCAATATAAAGCATTTATTTTATTTTATTAACCTACTTTAAAATTTTGTTTAATTACTTCAAATTAATAAAAAAGGGAAAGTAGGTACCGTCGAATGGGGTAAAATTAATTTCGAGTAAAAAAGCATAAAACTCGAGTACCGTCTTGAATATTATTCCTTTTTCTAAGGGGACTGGGTAGGCAAAATAAAAAAATATTTAAGTTTTGCTTAAAATTCATGAAATTGTTTTTGCAGTTTAATAACAATAATTTTAAAAACTACACAAAATTTCAAAAATTTACAAACAATATTTTTTTAGAAATTTAATTTTTAGTGGAAAAATTAACGTTTTATTGGACATTTTTAAAATGCTCCTTGCGATTCAATTTTTGTCTAACATTTTTAATACTTTTTATACAAACAGTTTAATTACAACTTAATAAAATTGTGCATGGATTTTGCATTCGACTTTTTTTGGTTAATGTTTTTAAAATTAAACTTTCTGTGACGGCAAAAAAAGTGAATTTTTAAACTACATAAATTACAAAAGTTGCAAATAAACAATGTACATAATTATCATATCTTAAAATCCATGCACAATTGTCTTTTAAACATTACAATTAATAATTACTCCAAGTTTCAAAAATATACACAAACTTTTGAATCGCAAGGGACCAATTGAACATAATAAAAATATCAAAATATGCATGCTGAGTAAAAGGCTGTTTAAGATAAAGCCCGGGACTGAATAACAGACGAATTTCGCTTGGCGCGTTTATAAAAATTGAAACCGTGATTTAAATTCTGCTCAGATTGTTTAAAGTATGGTATGTATGGAAAGCTAAAAGTATAAGCTATTTTTCCACAATAAAATAAAAAAAATCGATATTTTTGAAATTTTTGCCTACCCGGTCCCCTTTAGTAGTTTCCATTAATTGAAAAAAAAAACATTTTAAAAAGAGTATTAATGAAAAGTTATTAGCTTAAAAAACTTGGCCCAAAGCTACCCTCCAAGGCCAAAAATTACAAAATATATACGAAATGCAAATTTAGTTTGTGAACTCTGCGAGATTTACTTTTGACGAAAACAATTTTTTTTATTGTGATTCTAATAAATAGAATTGCTGCGATACTAAACTCATTTATAAATTAAACAAGTCAATTAAAATTTTTAAATTAAACAATTCGGTCGACAAGTATCATAATTAAATATTTGTCTTTGGAACTAAAAACGAATGTAATTCAAACAAACTATTATGTTTTATTTATTTTAGCAATTAGAATGTAGTAATTGATAATTTAGTTTGTCGTTGGCTATGTAATTAGAAAAAGTTAAGCAAATTAATTTTATAAGATAAGTTAATCCATAACCTACCGTATGTTATCTTAATTATCTAATTTGTTTGATAAAAGAAAACCTGTGTAAACAGACTCATTCAGACTAAACTGTTTATTTAATTTAGCAATTTTCTTCAAATTATTTTGATTCTATTTGCATAGCGTATGATTCTGCAATATTTTTATAGCGTTATGGCACAGAAAAATGCGTTTCTTAATAAATTTAGAACATTTGAGCATTTGAATTCCATTAGAACATTTGATAAGTATTTGAAAGGTATAGTTAGACCATTTAAAATATAAGGAAAATTATAATATTTTAGTTTGGAAGTAAAATTTTCGTGCAAGTTTTAAATTTTCTTTCAAATCTATTTTTTGTTATGTGTGCTATAAAAAAGAAAATAGATGGATCCACCTACAAACTAAATATTCAAGTAAATAAAAATTCAACCGTATCTGCTGTTATTACTTTACAAGCACGTGTATGCTAAAAAAAAACACGTTTTTTGATTTGAAAAATATGTAACTCGCATAAGGCTAGTTTTGAGCTAAATGTATTTGAAATTAAAAATTATGAAGGATATTAAACTAGATAGACAAATGCGCCCCTAACCCAATACAAGGCTGTGACTTGTATTAGTTAAATTAACGTCACTCGATAGCATTCAAGGTTGGGGAAAAACTTCAATGCCATCGACGATAACATACAAGAATATTTAACTTTTTGATCAAACAGCATTAATAATTTTTAATTTCTAAATCACAATGCCGTGATTTATTTTAAAAGTATTTTGAACTTATAATAAAATTATATATAGAACTTATATTGATTCATTTCACTAATTATGTTGCGACGTATTTTTCAGAGAGGATATACTTTTCCTTTTTGGAATGTATTTATGCATTGGTAGCAATTGAACCGAGATATTTGTGTACAGTTCATTAGTCGAAAACAGAAAGCATGTTGTTAGCCCTTGTATGAAACTTCCTATCTAAAAATACAAATAAACAGTTTCCCCTTAAAGCCTTATTTTCGCAAATGCAATTACATCCAGAAACCTTCTCTTGAATCTACTTTAACGCATCCAACGACTTCTTATCGAATTGGACGCTCTCAATCGTAAACAAGAATCCTAGGAAATAAACATTTTCGCTTGCGGCCCCGAAGAGATTAATTTGGACCCAAAGTTTGCATTTCACTCGCAGGTCACATTTTATTAAGAATATGAAAACTTTATTTCTCGCACGAAAGAGCATCAGTAAAATATTTGATTACTGCCATTTCCTTCACAAGTTTACTTGGCTGCGAATGGTTTATTCGTTTGCTTTTGGTTTTTTATCCAATTTTCTCCAGGCGCCATTTTGCGAGAGTGAAATGCGAAAGTGTCCTCTGATGGGAGTTTGCTATCAACGCGGCCATCTTGAAAGCAAACTTCCATTATTGATGATCTCTGGTTGAAGTTTACAGTTAACACGTTGAAAGCCAACGGGCGCATGGCTCGAAAATTGAATTTTTATTTTTAGCATGTGTGCAGAAGTTAAGACGACATATGTCATTTTTCGAATTCCCAACAGTTGTTGAAAGACGATTTGGAGATTGTGAAAACACAAATTTTTACGAAAACCAGCGAAAATTACTTTTTTGACTTGTATTTTAATGCATTACTAGAAGGGATGAGTTGGACAGGTTTACGTTCGAATGCATTTTAAAATGGAGATGTGGTTAAAATTATTTTATTGAACTTTTGTGGTTTAAACAAATAACATCTATCATAACAAACATACTAGTCATATTATATCATAACAAACATACTTTTTACAAACGTACTAATTTATAAAATGTGATCTTTTGAGATTTATGATTTAACTAACTTTTCCTTTCTTTTCTAAGATATTTATAAAAAAAAATATGTAGAGTTAATATTTTGGTTTTTCTTAAATTAGCATTGCACTGGAGATACAAATGGGGCATTGGCTACAGGAATCGTATTTTCTAACAGAAGTCAATCCAACACGACAATATTTACATACTCTAGTCATATTAACTAAGGTGTTACCTACTTGTGAGATTTTTCCCCTGCATAATTCTTTTATACACCGCTCAAAACAATTAGTGGAGCACTTCGCGTACTTTTGTTAACCCTCTCAGTTTCAACGTTTTATTTTTTATTCTAAAAATCTAAAATGTTTGAAATAGATTCATTATACATTCAGAATGACATGGTAAAAATTGGGGGGGGGGAATCTAAATTTTTTAAAATAAAATTTAAGGGGGGAATTGAAATCATAACTTTTGAATAAACTATAACAATTTTTTCATAACTTTATTTGTTAAAAAAGTTAAAATGATTTTTCAAACATCTAAGAATGCAAGCGTTAAGAATTTAGTGTCCATTTATTTCATAATATGTTTTGGGTGTGAATTTTATTTTACCATGTTTTTCATATTTTCATTTAATTAAAACCAACATTATTTAATTCTTCAAAAGACATGATTCTTCCATCTAACGATAAATAAGTGCTCAACTGAATGAGAAAAAAATCGCAAGGTAATGATTCCAAATGGAATCATTGGGGGTGAAAGGGTTTAAACCATGAATTACCCTAATTCTTTTGAGCAGTGTAGAATGGATGCGAACGAGAACAAAACCTGCTAAACTAACTTCCTATATACATCTACATATGTTAAGTATCATATATTACTTTCAAATACCTAATATAAAATATGAGGTAATGAAAGTATTGCGATGGGGTCGAAAATACGAAAAGGGGATTTTGTGTTCTCTACGCATATTGGAGGGTTCTGATTCTAAAGAAGTGGTTTTGAACATTGTTTCGTTTGTCTGAAACCACTCTACAGCTTGAAATAAAAGAGCTGCGGACTTCAAATTTGTTATACAAGTTTTAGTACCTGTCGGCCCTCATAACAAGGTTTACGAGAAAATCGCGAATGCACCAAGAGCTGATGCCATAGAATTTTTTTATATTAAAGGTGTTGCCTTATAAACAACATTGAAATCCCCTTATAAGATATATAGTTACCTTTAAATGGTGTGCATTGAGTTATTAAGCGGTAATTAAAAAGCGAGTAGTGCTACGCACTATTGTTTATTTCTACATGGTGGCCCAAAAGTAGGCTTACAGTTAGTTATACAGCAACAGTTATTTTTCGAAAGCATGTTTGGTTGCTCAGTCAGTTGATTGCACATTATCTCACAGAACTGTAATTAGGATCGTCTTCAAGAAGGCCTCGTAACTGGGCGGTACGGTTTAAGGTTTAGCTGGTCCATCAGTCGTTGTAACGTTGCTCTAGGGATAATCAGCTCCCTAGACGCTAGTCGAGTGGACTTCTTTTAGCTTCCACACTACGTTTATAACGTAAAAAGTGGAAGGTTTTATAATCGTTCAGTCCGTCTGTCCGTCCGTCTGTCTGTCTGTCTGTCACCCACTTTCACAGAAAGAACCACAAGTCCCACAGACAAGTGGGATACGTCATTTTAAAGCAAAAAATCAGATTAGGCTACATTCCAAATTTCATTAAAAAATTTAAATTAGAAGTTTATTTAAAATTTAAATAACTAATTTTTTTTTATCTACATTGAAATAACATGCAAATTCTATTTTTATTCATATTTTCACTGTTGTCATCCACAAGTCCCACAGACAAGTGGGATACGTCATTTTGAAGCAAAAAATCAGATTAGGCTACATGCCAAATTTCATTAAAAAATTTAAACTAGAAGCTTATTTAAAATTGAAATAACTAAAAATTTAATCTACATTGAAATAACATGCAAATTCCATTTTTATTCAATATTTTCACTGTTGCCATTTCGTTAAACGTACGAGAAACTTTTGTTAAAATAAAAATACACTTTTGAAAAAATATTTATTTATGTGATATAATTCGGTTTGGATTGTTGTATTATCACAATAGAGTTCTTTTAATGGTTCTATATATATGTATGTAGAAAGATGCATATAGAATTCTAACTTAACATAAAAAAAAATATGCTAAGTTTCGCTTTTATTTTTAAAGCATCAATTGTACAAATTATAAATTTTTTGAACTGTAAATTAATTTAACAAATTATAAATAAGTGAATTTTCGAAAGAAATGTAAATAGGAAATTGTGGCGACAAAAATATTTATTAAAAAAGATTACATCATTATTCTTCGAACTTCAAACAAATTTAGCAAACGATAAACTCTAATTATTAAATCTGAGAAAGAAGATTAATGAAAATAGTTAATTTTGGCGTTTAAAAGTTTGAATTACAAATAGCTAAAGGCCCTGTTTTTATTAGAATTAAATCACATTTGCCATTCGCAACAATCGCTCGAGAAACTTTAATTTTTTAGACAATAAATTAAAATAAATTTATTTTTGCAACATCGATCAGTTTGAAATGACGTCAAATATATTTCACTACGGAATCCTTGTATAGTGATATGAAATGTTTTCATTCTATTTAAAAGCGAGGAATATGACATATTTATTCTTTAAAATATAAATTAATTTTTGCAAACGATAAGTAATAATTATTGAATTTTCGAAATAAAATAAATGAAACTAGCCAAATTTAGCTTGTAAATGTTAAATATAGAATTAATGTTGTGTTTGGCGCGTTTTTTCCTGTTAAACACAAATATGTGGAAGCGAGTTAAGTTACAGATTCTGTTACAAACCTACTTTTATGTTTATGAATGGTATGCTACGCACTGTCTACGCATTTTCATACTTTCAGTTGGTCTTAAGGATCCACCGTCGGTGCTCCTCACTCAGATTCCCAGCAGTGGTTTGCACTTATAAACAAAAGCACACATTTTCCACCAGCACAAATCATTTTATAGGATAGCTGGCAGATGGCGAGATTCGAAGTTTCATACTCTGGAAACATTATTTGCTTATTCCTCAAGCATCAAATAAATATTCTGAAGCTATCTCGAAACTAAACCAAACGAAGTTCACGAATCGCTACTCTTTGGATAAGATACGCTGTAGTACGACTTATTTTAGCCAACAAACAAAACTAAGCACGAACTAACACTATTTACATAGATTAATCTGTCCAAGTTTCAAAACATATTTGTATTTGAAAAAAAACGGAAGTATTTTACAAAATGAGTCAAACATACTATTTTACAATACGAATAAAAATATCTAGAATGTTTTTAATTTTTCTATAATTTTCATACCTTACCGAATTGCATAGTTTTATAGATAGCCCTCGTGTACGTGTTGTGCGTCGCTATTTCAACCAAAACCAAACCGCATATGTAACTTTTGATCTTAATGTATAGTTGATAAATTTTATAATCTAAAATTTTTAATTTATTTGTTTAGCTTCCTTTTTACTTCTTTGCTTATTCTCTTTCCGCCATAGCTCATAACCCTCTAGTGCATACTGTTGCCATTTGGCAACATAAATTTTTATCCCCTTTATGACTTTACTTTAAAGTAAAGTTGAACAACTTTAGAATTTTCTTGTATATTGAAATATATATTGTTGTTTTATAATGAAAAGGTTAACTATTTAAAGAAAAAATAATTTGATGTTGTATACATTTAAAATGATAAAATTTCTCCAAATTTAAAGCATCATCCTTAAAACTAAGTCTATGACAGGTTTATTTTTAAAATACAAGCTAACTAATTTTGTCCCAGCACAAAGATTTTTTTTAAAAAATATTTTCCCTTAATGTATGGACCATCAAAGAACGAAATATATTTTTTGGGATAAAAATTAAATTAAATGCAATAAAGGGATAATTTCTTTTTAATAAAATAAATTAAAATCCATTCCGCCATCTTGACGTCTATTAAATTGTTTTTCTTTTTCTCTAATAATATAAAATTCGGTACACGATCCCATTTTTTATGAATACAATGCGCAAATGCTGGATATATTGACCGTTTGTACAATAGATGAACAGAAAGAATGCTATTTTTCATGTCAAATCAATCCTTTTGTTTTGTTTCGAAAATAAACCATTCAGATTCATTTTAGAAGAGAAATTGTTCTATAAAAAGATTAACTGTTTCGTTCAAAATAAAATTGATTTTGTTTGAGTTTTTTTTTCTCAACCCAATACTTTATAAGGTGAACAATGATTTATGAATGTAATAAGCACGTTTTGCTTTTTAAATGCGATCAAAAGTGAAATAAATTATTTTGATGTATAGCCTAAGGAGTTTTATATAAAAGAAACATAGCGATGGAAATTTTATAGTGGGTTAACTCGCCTGAAATTCTTTTAAACATAAGTTTTATTTTTCGGAACATTACATTTCACTTTTATTTTACATTATTAGGTACCATTTTATTTTAATAACATAATTTTATTCCCTGTGAACATTATTTTAAAAATTTCTCAAGAAAGATATTGTTCAGGAAGACAAAAGTTAACGTTTTGAGAAAATCCCCCATACGAACTTTAAAAATAACACTGCTGAATATGTTTACACAAATAAATTTTAAATTATGAAGCATCTTTGTTTAGATAATGTACGTTAGGTAATTGCGTTAGGTTGTTAAGGTAATTGTACGATAATAAATTTAACTTCAAAAAATCAATCCGCTTTCCTATCGGAGAACTTTTTTCTAATTAATTAATTTTATTTTTTAAAAGTGAAAAAGGCATGTTTTAAAATATGGTAGTATAAATATTAAAAAAAAAATCATAAAAAGTTTAAGAACGTCTTTTTTTTTTGTTCCTTATTATTTTTAAAATAATTATCTTCACCAAAAAATATTCAAATTTATAAGATATTTTTCCTTGGTTTTTCAAAAAAAAATTATAAGTATTTTGTTAAACATTTTTAAGAAATCGGCAAACAAGGTTGCATCTTGTATCATTTTTAATTACTTTGAAACATTTAAATTTTTCAATGAAGGTAACATTTCTAAATTCAATCCAATTAATTTTAATTTGTATAAAAAAATGCATCCTTTTTTTTTTAACCCAAAACAGTTATTAATTTAAATTGCAATTTGGTAAAATCTAAATTATTTCGCTTTCACCCCTAAAAACTAAAACAACACCTAAAATTAATAAACAGTTCTCTCTTTTCTCAATTTCTTCACATGTCGACTTTCGCAGCCAAGTTCCATGAAACATGACTTCTAAAAAGACAGAAGCAGCGGCTGTCGGCAGCATTCATCACTCGAAACAACTACAGCTTTCTGCCAATGACAGCGCACTTTCGATAACGACCCGCCAATCAGTGCGATGGAAATCGAGTACGGCACCAATAGAAAGCAGGGCGTCAAGTGACTTGATTGGGATTATTCCTCTCGCTAAACACCCGGTTTTGTCGTGTTCCGGGGAAAAGAATATATGATCGATTTCTTTTTCGAGATAGAAGAGTGGATGGAAGGAAGAGAGAGTTTTTCGAACTCGTTTATTATTATTTTTTTCATTAAAGTTTGTCGGAGAACAAAGGTGTTCGAGTTTGATTGTTTAGAATTTGTAAATGAAATTAGGGTCGCGCGTCCTTTAAATACAGCTTTACGCTGAAAGAAAATTTCTTTAAAAGATTTACTGACTTTTTAAATTTTTTTATAAATAACAAATCGATAAATAATTTTTCAACGACGGTAACATTTTAGAATTCAATATTTCTATGTAGTTAACAATGATGTGAAATGCCATCTTATTTGACAAACACTTCGAAATAATTAACAAAACACTTTTTCTTGTTCTTTTTAATAAAAAATCTTATCTTTAATAAAACTAAAGATAACTTTGTAATAATCCTTTTGCAAAAAACTATTTAAAATTACTAATTTGTTTTAATTAAAATAGACAAAATAACATGCACACAAAAAAATACCCAAAATAGCTTTATCTTCCAAAGAAGAAATTTCAGCAAATGTCTTTTAAAAATAGATTTACATTTTTAAAAAAAAGTCCATTATGAACTAAATAACAGTAGAGTAAAAATACGCAGAGTTTCATATTTACTGAAGTGGAATTGGAAGCATTACAAACAACTTCTTTGAATTTAAATATGTATTGTGAAACGAGCATTTCTTTAGGACATGGCAAATAATTTTGGCAAGCTTCCATTAAACGCATTCATAAACGATTTAAATTTGTGAAAATTAAATGAAATTTCTGTTCTCAATTCGTAAGATGGCAAGGAAGCTTCTGAGGCTTTTCGTCACTCCTTATGAAATGTAAAAAACTAAATGAAGAAAGTTAACATGGAATTAAAAACTGAGAAAATACTATTTAAAGTAAATTTTGTTGTGCAGATATTTGTCATAAATCATTATATTTTTATGTCATGAAAAAACAACTTTTTTTTTATTCTTATGCTATTTTTCTTCTTAGGTCATTGAACTTTAAAGTCATCAAACATATCAACAGACCGTTCAAGGACTTGGCACTTATGGCATCTCGAATTACTGTTGGAAAGAAGAAATATGGATCTTATATCAAAACATTTAGTGGGCCATAATTTAATGGATGAAGATTAATATTCTGGCAAGAAATTGTTGAAAAAACATATATGAACGATTAAAAATTTTGTTTCACTTGATAAAGCTTTTAAACTTTCAATCATGTCATCTACCAATTCTAGCGGCAAATCTAACGAGAATTTGCTAAGTCCTCGTCCCAAATGCAGGGCTGAACCAATGCCAGTTGAAGTGGGATACCACTTCAATCGAGCTACGGCTCAAACTCGAATCAAACCTCATGAATCCCACACTTATGGTACAGACAGTTCTCTTGGTGTCGTGGACACCCTATCTTCCGTTCAGACAGAGCGGCAGCTCTTAAAGAACATGATAGTACTGGGACTAGGGTTCGTTTTCACATTCAGTGCACTGGCTGCCTTGCAGAGTCTGCAAAGTTCGCTCTTTCAAGAAACCCTTCTGGGGTTGCATTCGTTGAGCGTCCTTTATGGTTTGGCAGCCTTCTCTTGTCTATACGGACCGATTTTCGTGCAAAAACTGACTCCAAACTGGACGGTAGTCCTGGCATTCGTCCTCATCGCTCTGTACATCTCCACGTTTTTCTACCCCAGATCTTACACCCTGATCCCGAGCGCCGTGTTGCTCGGTCTGTCCTTCGGTCCACTCTTCTGTGCCCAGACCACCTTCCTTATGCAACTTGTGTCCAGGATGGCCTATCTCACCAACGGAATCCGCGACAAAGTCCAGCAGAAGTACTTGAGGCTGTTCTACTTCTTCTACAATTCCAGCCGGATCTGGGGCCACCTGTTGACGGCCATGCTGATACGGTACGGTGGGGACGTGTACGTCTTCTCCACCCGACCCCAGTACACCCGATTCCACGCCAGCGGTCCACACTTTCCCATGCTGGACTTGCAGATGTCCCCTTCGCTGTACGCCACTGTCGCCAGACCAAGCCTCTGCACTCTGGACCACATTTCTGACGATCAAATATTCAGAAATCCTGCCTCTTACGTGTTCTACGTGCCCTCCAACCTCTATCTCATGCTGATATCGACGTATCTGGGCCTCGCTTTCCTGGGACTCGCGACTGTCACGACCCTTCTGGACAAGTTCGATCTGTACGTGTCACAGGATCCTTTGGAACGACCGCCCGTTCTGCTCTGCTTCAGGAAAATTATTCTTGCCCTGATCGATCCCCAACTGCGACTGATGTTTCCGATGGTTGTGTTCATAGGATACCAGCAGGGATTTATGATTGCCGATTTTACGAGGGTAAGTATATCATTTTTTAATTTTTTTTTTTATTCACTAAAAACCATTAAGGGGACAGGGAACATATCGAAGCTTCTAAATATCAAATTTTCATTTTAACTTTCAATCACTGAAATGAATATTTACGAAATTTTTATATAATACGCACCTGAACATGGTGTTGGAGTTCCCAAATTTGGTAGTTAATTTCAATATAACTGTTTCCAGCTTCATACGTCATTATTTTAAAACATCGATTTTTAGCTTTTAGCACACTGAGCTTTTAGTACTTTCCAGCACAACTATTGCGTGTATCTAAAAATATTTTTTTATAGAAATAAAAAAGTCTATTCAACGCAATGAACCTCAAGTTTGACGATGAAACATTTATAATTTTAAGTTATTGACAAAATAGAAATTTTACGCATTTCTTAAATTAGAAAAATCGTCTTATTTTTACTAACTTAATATATTTGTGGAATATTTTTGGTTCACTGTGTTAAATAGACATGTATACGACATCACAGAGAAAATTTCAACCCTTCTAGTAAAATAGAAAAAGAGAAAAGTGTACCTTATGGCTGAAAATTGGTGTTTTGGAATAATGACATTTAAAGCTGGCAACAAAGTTGTATTGAAAATAACTACCAAATTTGCAAACTCGAGCCCCTTATTCAAATATGTATCATAGAAGTTTTTTCGTAAAGGCACGATTCAGTAACTAAAGTTGAAATGAAAATTCGATATTTTGAGTGGTCGTTTTGTTCCCTGTTACCTTAAGTTTTACAATTAATATGTTCTTAATATATTTTTAAAAATTAATTGGATTGGAATTTATTTGAAGCCGTATAACTTGGGGGTAAGGGTAAGTATGTAACTAGGGTGATCAGACGTACTGCATTATTCGCAGTACAGATTAGTTTGTTATTAAACTAATCTAGATATAAAAATTTGCATATAGCCTACGTTTTATGTTTTTATAGTTTTTTCAAATAAAAACAATTTAAATAAAATATAAATTATGGAATTTATTGATGATTTTTTTAGAATCAAAAAGTTAATCACTGTAACAAATCTGGTCAGGTTATATATACAATTTTTTTTTATTCAAAAGCTATTAAATTTATTCAAAAAGCTATTAAACTAACCAATTAATAAGTCCTTAATACATTTCAAAAAACTAAACAATGTATAAATAATGTGCCATTTGAGGCAAAACTTTTATAATGAAATAGCTTCACGAACTATCTTTATTAAGTGCTATTTAACCCCCTTTTTTAATTTAATATCATTAATATATTAAATTCAATCTAAGTTTTGGTGAGTTGGAAATTATAAAAGTGAATTAGCTGATGCTTAAAAATTAGAGCGGATGTATTAAAAATTAAAATATTTAACAACATATAAACATAAAATTAAAAATTAATGTAGAATTCGAAAGAGCTTTTCATTGCAATTTTTTTGTGGATTGGTGAATCCATTAACTAATATTAAGCTTTTATAGTTTATAATATATTTTGAATCACGATAAATGTTTCCTTTATTCCTTAGTAACACTTTTTTCACTTGTATAATAGTCTACATAACAAAATCTTAGTCAAATAAATAACTTGTATCTTCATTATACCTTTTCATGTGCTGATTTTTTAAGTGTCGATACTTATTTAGTGCCGAGTGTATAGACTAATCATTATAACCGCCGATTTCATCTAACGTCTTTCATGCCTTATTAAAATAATTGGCCGTATTTAGTTGAAAAGAAAAGAAATTTTCAAAATCATTCCTTTGAAATAACCTTATTGCATTTCTCAATTCGAAATATATAAATTATTAGCTCAATGAAACAGAATAAGTTAAGAGTGTTTTGTATTTAATTATGTATGAATAAGAAATTTTAGACAGGTATAACTATCAAAGTGGAAATACATGCCACGAAAATTAATCAAATTTACATTAATAACTTCAGTCTTTCCGAGTCTTAATTCCTTAACTTTCATATCTTCTCCCTCACTTCGTTTCAAGAACAAATTAGGCTCAATTATGTCTTGTGACAGTTTTCATTTTTAAAACGACGCTAATTACCACTAGATGTCACTTTATTTTACCTTTCAAGTTTGAATTGCATTTCTCTTTTGCCTCGTTTAAAGATAATTATTTTACATTTCTTCAAGTCTAGAAAGATTTAAATACCATAAAAGTTAGGTTTTTTATTAGTACAAAAAGTAAAGTTTTAGTAGAGTTTTTTTGCGCCAATAAATGATTTAGTTAACGATAGTTTATTGATAAAGTTTCAGTTTAATGACTTTATAGTATTGCGTAAATATTAAATATTAAATTTAATATATTTTTAATTTTGAAAAAAAATTGTTTAGCAATATTCTATAATCATTTTGATGTAAAACGATAATAAAATTTATCAAAGTAAGTATTTTAAATAAATAATTTAAAAATTCTATGCTTTAAATTGATGTTGTATACATTCTCATTTGTCTGAAACAGCGTAGCCTTCACAATTACATTGCTTTATTTATAATTAGAACGTTTTAAGCCAATTTAGCAATTTACTTTGAATCGGATATTACTTAAATAAGAAAAATCAAATCTATATATATAATACTCTTATACGGCGCCGAAAGTTCCTTATATTTCTATCTCTGGAATGGCAACAATCGAAATGAACAAAAATACTACTAATTTCAAAATGGCCGACTGAAAGCAACAAAAAAGTGTTTCTTCAGGAATGGCTTGAAAAAGGGAAAAATAACTATATATTATGCACAAAACATAGTTCGATACGGCAGGAAAACATTGAATGTATTTTTTTGAGAAAAGCACTACGAAATAACACAAGGATTGACAATTTCGAGAATCGCTGCAATAAGGCCAAAAAGTAAAAAACAACCCTAAATATTATGTGCAAAACATTGTTCGATACGGCAGTAAAACAGTTTTTTGAATAAAAACAACGATTTATAAAAAAGTGGAACGTTAAAAAGCCGAAGAATTAATTTTAAAAAAAGTAAATAATTATTTAAAATCGTTAAGCATATAATTAATAAAATATTGGTATAAAAACACTGAATAAATTATATGCATTTGAGATTTAAATGGATTAACATTTAAAAATTGGGAATGCAGTTGCTAATTTCGCCAAAGGTAGCCATAATCCCAAATTGTCGGTAACCAGATTTGGCGTAAAATTACGACGTTTAATGTATGAAAACTTAAATTATAATTTCGGTCGACTGAAATTAATAAAAAAACGCATGGAATTCACGTAATTTGCTAAAATCCAGTTACGTCAATATATTTGTTCACGTTATTTCCATAGTTGAAAAAGAAAAATTCAAATTGTTTTTAAACATAGTTTCTAAGCGTTAACGGCTACCACGGTATATATTGCCATAATACTGATTTGGTGGGGTTACCATATTTGGAGAAAAATTGCCGGATATGCTTCTTTAGATTAACCGAATTTTATTTTAAAAAGGATACTAAAGGCTAGACTAAAATATTTCAATGTACGGTGAGCAAGCGAAGCGAGCCTGAATCGCGAAGGGATCCAAAGGGAACTGCGCAAGCAGTTCCCCGAGGGTTGGCGAGCGATAGCGAGCAGGGGGGTGTGCCCCTTGTTTTATATAATAGAACAAAAGTTAGAAATTCGTGAAGTTGGTTTGTCAAAATTGTAACTAATATTCTTTGAATTCTTATGTTAGTAGAAGGAATTTCATGAGTAAAATTTTAATGTTTAATTAAAAAAAACTTAGAGATTCTCCTATCAGTACTTGGCTTGTTTCAGGTGATGTAATTTCTTAAATCTTTCGCATTTATTTTTCTGTGTGTATAGTTTGTCTAAAACTGATAAATAGTTAAAAGATAACGTGCAATGTCATCATAAGTACGAGTACAAAACTCATTTATGACATATATACCAGTCACAGTTTTGGTAAACCACCCAACGAATTGGTATTTTAACATGTAGAACAGTTTTAGTACCGTATTATGCAAATTGCAACATACACATTTCTCTCTTGCGTTATATTACGCTATAAAATAAGGTTTTGTTTAACTTAGTTGAAAGTTCAAACTACGATTTGCATAATGCCATAAAGTATAATTTACTTTGTCGTGAGTTTGAAATTGTAGTTTGTTTTCTGCATATTATAAAAAAGATTCAACGACTAAATATAGTAAAATAAAATTATTAGCGAAAAGATGTTTGGGTTAAAATTTATTATTTTCCGGAAAATGTTAGATGGTAATAACCGTAAATAACTTTAGCTAGAAAGCATTTTTTCAAAAAAATTATTTCTAGTGGAGAAATATGTATATACTGTGTTATTTGAATTAATAAAGATAATTTTACATTGTAAACATAATTAGGTTATCTATGAAATTTATGTGGGTTAATCCAATGGAGAAAAAAAATTATTTTCTAAGCCAAAGTACTGTTTTGAATATTTTTAAAAATCTGTTTTAAACGATAATTGCAGCTGGTTTAAGGGTCCCTATGATTCCACTGTTTGAAATTTGCTCTAATATTTTGTTATAAAATTATGCATTAAAATTTTTTTAAAAAAATATTCAAACTATTTTCAAAAAGTGGTATTACAGGGACGCTTAATTCAGCTTGTAACGCGCTCCTATAATGCACCATGAAGAGGGCGCCACCATTTGGGCATCAACGACCTGTCCCGAATGCAATCGTTACAAGCCAACTAACCAGAAACCAGCAGGACTCTTAAGAACGCCGGCGTATGCACAAAGGTTTGAAACTCTTGCCATTGATCTTTTTGGACCTCTGCCCGAGACCCCCACTGGCAAGAAGTGGATATTTCTTGTTGAAGATACAAGTACCAAATGGGTCGAACAATTTGCTCTTGCTGAAGCTTCTGCTGTAAACTGAGCCAGAGTACTAATTGAAGAAGTATTCCTACGTTATGGAATCCCAAGACGACTGATTAGTGACAACGGCCCACAGTTCGTCAGTTCTGTCACGCAATTGACTTGTGACTTGTTAGGGATTACACAAGACCTCATCCCAGTTTACCATCCACAAGCTAACCCATCGGAACGCAAAAACCGCGACTTGAAACCTAGATTGGCAATTCTAGTTGGGGAAGAACACACCGCTTGGGAAGACAAGTTACCCCTCATAAGATTCTCAATTAATACGTCGGTGTGTGACACCACTTGTCACACGGCTGCATATCTCCAATTTGGAAGACAATTGCGCACGACAGACGACATCAGACATTATCTAAGACAAGTGATAGATAACGACAACTTTGTACCCGAGATCACACCATATCTCAAGAGGTTTGCCAACTCAATCCTCGACGTCAAAGATAGAGTTGAACAAAAGCAAGATCGTCAGAAGGAATATTTCGACCAACGAAGAAGACGAAAATACTTCAAACCTGGAGAAAAGTTTGGGTGACCATTCATTCATCCCATTAGTCGAAATAAAAAAAGTAAGAAATTTATGCCACGGAGGGAAGGTCCATATCTCATTCTCACCTTGAGCTCACCAACAACGTACGAGGTTGCCGACCCAGCCACTCCCGACCAGATTCTTGGGACTTATCACGTGTCAGCACTCAAAGATTACCGTGAGGCTGGCCCAGACAGAGACACTTTGCCCGTGGCTCCCCTCAGAAAGAGAGGACGACCCAAAAAATATTCTGGTTCCTCACCGGGACGATTTCAGAACCAGAGGGGGAGTATAACGCGCTCCTATAATGCACCATGAAGAGGGCGCCACCATTTGGGCATCAACGTTTTGTCCAATTGGTGATTGCGTCACCAGAGAGGGCCTGGCTTTCAGACTGTAAGCATTGAACTTTTGTCCGTCCAATTTATTATTTTCATTTTGACTTAATTTAACTTAACTTTAATTGTTTTAGTTGTAATTGTTGTAATCTAGTGTTGTGTACATGCTGTGCTTAGCTAAATTAAATATTTTCTAAAGTCTCCCCGAGATTTTCTTTTGGTACGCAACCTAGTCATTACAAAATTGGCTACCCAACTTGTGGCCGAATCTGCTAATTGAGTAAGTCAAACGAAAACCCGGCTCTTCTCTCATTTTGTTTTCAGCTTTTCATTCACCCCGATTGAAAAGTGTTATGATTATAAGTTCCGACCCTGGAATTTGATGTGAAATGTTTCATCCGAAACATATGGAACCTATGCCCGGAATCTGCAGACAATCAGATAAGTCCTTTTATAACCATTACATTTGTTATAACCATTACATTTGTAATTTAATGCGTAACAATCAATTTTGTTCTTTTAAAAATATACTTTTAGACCTTAAAAGTGTAATAGCTCTTTTCATAACCAAGATACGCAGTTATAGCCAAATCCTTTTAAGATGGGGTCTTAAAACTGCCTGCCTTGCTCATTTCGAACCGCGAAAAAGCGAGCGCAGGTTGTTTTGACTTTATAGTCTCCGTTCTCGAGTTGTTTATGGTTAATGTATTCATCTTTTTGAATCAAATTTTCGTTCGCAATGAATGAGAGTTATAACTTCATCGAGAAGATTTAACAGATGAATATTAATGAGATTGAAAGGAAATATCTTTTGGTGTTTAGTTTTTCATTCACCCTGATTGAAAAGTTTTATGATTAGGAATAGAGTATTATAATTGATTAAGATTAAAAGCTTATGATTTTGAAGTTGTCTGAAAGTAAAAAATTAACAGCAATGTTTGTTTTAATCTAAATTAAGCGTTCCTCAAGTGCATACTTGCTGTTTAAATGATGTTGATCTAAGTGAATGGTATTCCTTATGAGTTAGGAAGTGATTTTTATTCATATTGTGCAAATAAAATATCGGTGCAAGGTACAAAAAAAATTATTCTATATCAGAATAATGGTATATAAAAAAAGGAATTTTACTTGTGAAATATATTTGTGCACCTAGGTTTTATACAGTTGTATTCATTATAGCAATTTCATTTTATTTCTTTCATTTACGATTGTATGTTTTATATTATATTTACATTACATTTAAAATATAAGTTTATAACATTATATGCATATATTACTTTATAAAATTGTTTATATTTACATTTTTAAACTCAGTACTTACTGTTTGAAAATTTCGATTGAGTATATTATTCAATTTGGTTTAATATGATATTGAGTAATTTTAAGATATGCAATGAATATTTTGAGTGATTTATATACAATTATTAGTGCACGTAAGATAAAATTTCGAATACCTTAATTGAACTCTAAAACTTTGAAACATTAAACTATTGATAAGAGACTCTAAATATCCGGAATTATGGCCTTTTTGGCGAAGTTTCGAAAGGAAGATCTACGAACTTTGGCAACATAGTTGGGTCTGGCACCGGCGGAAAATCTCAAGGTGATGGACCTAAACGATCTTATAACTAAAAGTGACAAATATGATGAAGAATTCACTAAAGACATGATCAACACCATAGTAGAGGAACGTATGGAAGCACAAAAACAGCAGGCCATGGAACTGCAAGAGAAGCAAAGGCTTGATGAAATACAAAAAAAAACAGAAAGCGGAGGAGTTGGCGAGGCAACTCGAACGACAATTCGAGATAGAAAAGTTTCAACTTAAACTTGAAGCCCAGAAACTGTCGTCAGTAACTGTCGAAAACCAACATGTGGAACAACCGAAGTTTGAGCTCAATAGAATTATACCAAAGTTCAATCCGAAGGAAGACGAAATCGGGTTATATTTGACAATCTTCGAACGTCAAGTAAAGTTTATGAACATTCCTGAAAGAACTTGGACTGCATATCTGATCGGCTCCTTGCCACCAGAAATATCTCAACTCATCGCCAGGGAAGATGAAGATGATGCTCAAAGCTACGAAAAGGTAAAAGAAATGCTCCTCAAGAGATTTCGAGTTACTGGGGACAGGTTTAGACAGTATTTTTCTCAACAGAAGAAAAATCCCGACACAACATGGCGCGATTTCTGTTTCGAATTGGAATCTTACCTCGAAGGGTGGCTAAAAGAGTTGAAGATTACCACCTTCGACCAGCTTAAAAGCCTGATGATAGCTGATGCCATCAAAAAGAAAACACCACCGAATATCAGAGATCATTTTCTGGATATTTGGGCGAATTTAAACGATCCTTTGGAATTGGCTGAAAAGTTAGACGCGTACGATAGCCTAAGACCTGGAATGAAGAACAGTCTAAACCAGACGTTCAAGAAGAAGGAAGAATACAGGAAACCCTTTCCCGCCAAGAAAAGTCAGCCCTTTGGAAGACTTTCTGATGACAATCGACCTGGAACTTCTAGAACAGTACCCTCTAAGTTTCAAAATTCCAGAAGTGAAGGAAGGAAACCCATCCACTTCTTCGGTTGCGGAACTCCTGGAGTTATAAAGTCAAAGTGTCCTACTTGTACAAGGTCTAATGATGTTGAAACTACAGTGAACTGTATCACTTTATTCAACTTGGACGCAAATTCGTATCCTTCTAGTTTGATTGTCCTCAACATCTTTGGAGAGAAAATTGCTGTATGTACTGATACAGGTGCTTCACATAGCATCGCAGGTGAAAAGCTCTATAAATTCCTGCAAGAACACAACGTCACGTTTGTGAGCAAAATAATTTCATTTATGATGGCTGATGGCATACGACAGACCACTACTGCTCTGAGTGCTGTTGTCAAACTGTATATTGAGGGTAAAGTTATCCTAACGGAATTTCTAGTATTGCCCGAAGCAAAAGGAAATAAGACTCTCTTGGGAATGGATTTTCTCCATGCGGCTGGCATCGTCCTTGATGTCCAAGGAGGAAAATGGTACTTTTCCGAAGATCCTCAAACCCGGTACAAGTTCTTCAAAAAGACAGTTGAAGATCCATGCATCATTTATTCGAATTGCGTGAAAATGAAGGCAAACACCTATCTCCAGAACAAGCAAGAAGACTGAACTCTCTTCTGGACAAACACAATACATGTTTCCAGCCAGGGGGAGAGCCCACACCGTTTATCGAACACCGCATCGAGACAGGAGATCACCCTCCGGTAGCAACGTCTCCTTATAGGATGAATCCTATGAAGAAAGAAATTTTGAAGCAAGAGATTGAGGAGCTGCTGAAGCAGAACATAATTGAAGAGTGCGAGTCCCCGCACGCTGCACCTGTGGTACTTGTTCCTAAACCAAATGGAAAAGTACGTCTCTGTGTCGACTACAGGAAGCTGAACTCTGTGACAAAGGTTGATACCTATCCCTTGCCCAGAATGGACGATCTTTTGAATGAAGCTACCCCGACATCCTACATGTCTACCATAGATCTCCAATCAGGTTATCATCAAGTAAAAGTTGCTGAACCTGACTAGGACAAAACTGCTTTCATTTGTCCTTTTGGTACATACCGTTATCTACGAATGCCGTTTGGATTACGAAATGCCCCTGCTACCTTTCAAAGATTAATTGACAAATTTCGAAGTGGCTTGAAAGATGTTTTTGCTTTATCTTATCTGGATGACATCATAATCCTGTCAGATACTTTTGATAAACATCTAGTTGATCTTGAAGAGGTATTCGCAAGACTGTCCATCTTCAAACTCCATGCCAATCGAGAGAAGTGTCGCTTTGCGTGAGACCGAGTGAAATATCTTGGATTTTGGATTACCAAAGATGGAATTGAAGCTGATAAAGACAAAATCTCTTCTATTCAAAGAATTCCAGTCCCTACCAACGTGAAAGAAGTACAGTCTTTCCTACAAACCTGCTCTTGGTTTCGGCGGTATGTCCCAAACTTTGCCGACATAGCCCGGCCACTTAGTAACCTTACTAAGAAGAAAGTGCATTGGCAATGGGGTACTGAACAACAAGAATCCTTTGAAACCTTAAAGAATCGGCTGATGACTTCTCCCACATATTGAAGCAAGCTGACGGGTCAAAACCTTTCACCATTCGTACAGATGCAAGTAACTATGCCCTTCGAGCAGTCCTTCTCCAAGGAAAAGGCCCTGATGAACATGTTATAGAATATGCAAGTCGGCTATTGATCCCAGCAGAGCGAAACTACTCTACAACCGAGCGGGAAGCTTTGGCAGTAGTGTGGGCCTTAGAGAAATTTCGAGGATATGTTGAAAATCAAGAAATTTTCATTGCATCAGACCATCAACCTCTCAAATGGCTTTTGAGTATTAAATCCCCTTCAGGTCGTCTGGCAAGATGGGCGTTGAAAATTCAATCATATAACTTGAAAATTGAATATACCCCAGGCAAAGCCAACGTTGTCGCTGACATGCTGTCACGCCCAACGTATGCCGAAAACGAAATCCCTGATGTTTGTGCCATCACTCTGGACATGCCATCCAGGAAGTCCAGTGACATTCGCAAAGGGCAGATGGAGGATGAAGAACTTAGAAAAATAATCGAATCATTTGAGAGCGATGAAAAAGATGAGAACTTTGCAAACCACACCAGTCGTGGATACCTTATGCACCAAGGTGTCCTTTACCGGTATTCACCAGAGCACGAAGAAGATGAGGAAGAGGCTCAACTCGTGGTTCCTGTCCAGGAGAGGGAGAGAATCCTTCAAGAACAAGAACACCACGATGCCCCAACTGCTGGACACTATGGTGTCGAAAACACATATAAGAAGATTGCATCAAGATATTACTTTCGAGGAATGAAGAAATTTATCTCAGATTATATTAAGACCTGTCCCGAATGCAATCGTTACAAGCCAACTGACCAGAAACCAGCAGGACTCTTAAGAACGCCGGCGTATGCACAAAGGTTTGAAACTCTTGCCATTGATCTTTTTGGACCTCTGCCCCTGCCCGAGACCCCCACTGGCAAGAAGTGGATATTTCTTGTTGAAGATACAAGTACCAAATGGGTCGAACTGTTTGCTCTTGCTGAAGCTTCTGCTGAAAACTGCGCCAGAGTACTAATTGAAGAAGTATTCCTACGTTATGGAATCCCAAGACGACTGATTAGTGACAACGGCCCACAGTTCGTCAGTTCTGTCACGCAATTGACTTGTGACTTGTTAGGGATTACACAAGACCTCATCCCAGTTTACCATCCACAAGCTAACCCATCGGAACGCAAAAACCGCGATTTGAAACCTAGATTGGCAATTCTAGTTGGAGAAGAACACACCGCTTGGGAAGACAAGTTACCCCTCATAAGATTCTCAATTAATACGTCAGTGTGTGACACCACCTGTCACACGGCTGCATATCTCCAATTTAGAAGACAGTTGCGCACGACAGACGACATCAGACATGATCTAAGACAAGTGATAGATAACGACAACTTTGTACCCGAGATCACACCATATCTCAATAGGTTTGCCAACTCAATCCTCGACGTCAAAGATAGAGTTGAACAAAAGCAAGATCGTCAGAAGGAATATTTCGACCAACGAAGAAGACGAAAATACTTCAAACCTGGAGAAAAGTTTGGGTGACCATTCATTCATCCCATTAGTCGAAATAAAAAAAGTAAGAAATTTATGCCACGGAGGGAAGGTCCATATCTCATTCTCACCTTGAGATCACCAACAACGTACGAGGTTGCCGACCCAGCCACTCCCGACCAGATTCTTGGGACTTATCACGTGTCAGTACTCAAAGACCCAGGCACTCTGGCCCAGACCGAGACACTTTGCCCGTGGCTCCCCTCAGAAAGAGAGGACGACCCAAAAAATATTCTGGTTCCTCACCGGGACGATTTCAGAACCAGAGGGGGAGTATAACGCGCTCCTATAATGCACCATGAAGAGGGCGCCACCATTTGGGCATCAACGTTTTGTCCAATTGGTGATTGCGTCACCAGAGAGGGCCTGGCTTCCAGACTGTAAGCATTGAACTTTTGTCCGTCCAATTTATTATTTTCATTTTGACTTAATTTAACTTAACTTTAATTGTTTTAGTTGTAATTGTTGTAATCTAGTGTTGTGTACATGCTGTGCTTAGCTAAATTAAATATTTTCTAAAGTCTCCCCGAGATTTTCTTTTGGTACGCAACCTAGTAATTACAAGCTACATTTAACGCATAAAAAACATTTGTACAAAAATATTCAATTCAGTTGGAGTAATTTGACTTAGAAAATTATTTTTATATTGGAGTAATAAAGAGAGAAGACTTCGGTTTGGAGATATGGATAACCCTTTCATTCCCCCTTAATCTAAAACTGAACCGACCCTCCTTTACAGTTCGGGGGTCTCAAATTCCGGCCCGGACATTACCAAAATAACTGCCAACCCATAAACAGCCTGTGCATCTAAAATGGCCGACGAACAATAACCCGTATAGAGGAAGTGCACGTTAAAAAGTCGTACGCCGCGTGCGATGTGTCGGCTCGTCACTTGCTTGTGGTTCTAAATTACGACGCCCGTCGTTAATAGCCCTCGTGCAGCTCTAGTGCGATGACTATTCAACCTAACCGTAACCCTCCCATTATCAAACCATCCCATAAACAGGCCATGCAGGGAAAAGTAAATTACGTCATGGTTTATGAAACTGCTGCACTTTAAATGAAGGGCTCTAAATACTAGTGAACCAAGTCCATAAAACGCATCTTTGTGGTACAGAGGTTTAAAGTTAACACTTTATAGCAAAATTGCCTCTTAACATTTCTTTTAATTTAGCTAATTAGCGTATATTATTTGAACTAGGATTTTTTTATCGCACATAAATTCTACATAGTGCGTGCAATTGCTCTGCTAACTCTAAAATAACAAAAAGTGGACATGGTTCACCTTGGTGAACCCTCCAAATGTTTCATGATTCAATGTCCTTTAATTCAACTTAACCCAAAACCGAACCCGGTTCCTAACATAAGCCCGACAGCCGAAATTCCGACCGGACATAAACCCGACAAGGAAATAAAGCTGACAAGGCGGAATTCCGACAGTGTCGAAATCCTGACAAATCAATAAAATAATGCGGTTATGCTTAATTAAGAGCAATTTTAATTCATAATTTTTGCATTTTTGGCAGTCGGGATTATGGCCTTTCATGAATTCGGCTGTCGGGCTTATGTCCCAGACCCAAGAGAACGAACCCTCCTGACCAGTTATCTCTCTTCCAGTCCTACGTGAGCTGCGCCCTTGGTCTGGAGGCCATCGGCTACACCCTACTATGCTCCGCAGCCATGACAACTTTGGGCTCAGCCGCGGCCCACCAGTTCTTCAAGCACATCAAGCGCTTGACCATCATGGCGGCAACCGTGGTCTGCCACGCCGGACTGCTCATGGTACTCTGGCTCTGGACTCCGGTCAGGGATGACGTGGCCGTCTTCTACGTCATCGCGGCGGGGTGGGGCTTGTGCAACGCCGTGTGGGAGACTCTGACCACAAGTGAGTCATTTGGCTGATATTTTAAAGAAAAATTGCAGAGCTTAGTGGAAGAACGTGCTAAGTGACAATTTAAAAAAATGGGATTTTTGTGTCAATGAACTTATTATTCTCTTCTTTAAAAAGATGACAAGATTCCCCCTTTTCATAAACTTTAAGGGGAGTTGGATGGGTGTTTGAGTCAAAAATGTCGATTTTCAGTTTCTCTTTTTTTTTAATCTTCATATCTATAGCTTTAATTTAAGACCAATATTATCGGTTTCTGTTTAGTGGTTTCCTTTTTAGAAGCATTTTTCAGAAACTCTGTATATCAGTTCTTACCTATACCTTACTTTTCTTTTGCGTTTCCTGAAAAATGAGGTTTTTCAGCAGTTAGAAACATTTTTCTCAGGAACTATAAAATGTATCAACATGTTTTGTTTTATTATTTCTTACCCATTAATAGCTCTTTGATTTAAACTGAGGAATTTTAAATATATCTTCTCAAAAAAAATTATATAAATTATAACTTATTTGCAAACTATTTTAAGATGAAGATATTGAGGATAACATCAGGCGGATACAATCAATTAAACTTTTTTTGTTTGCATTTTCCTCTAAATTTACAGCTTTTAAATCAAAATTGGTCTAGTTTTGTTTGGAGAAATTCGTTTGTAAATTTACTACCGTTTCTAGACATAATTTTAAAAATCGCTATAATTCTGCGGAAATGTTTAGTTACCTAATAAAATTTGTAAGAATATTTCACCATAGTTTAAAAAAATAGAACTGTCACTTTAGGGGATTTTCCACCGACGGCGACGGTTGTATTTTTAACGTGACATTTAACAATTACCTACGGAAAACTTTTGTTGAAAAACTGTTTCATTACAGTCTAGTCCTTCTACCCAAACTAGTCTTTTACGCAAGAAATTTGAACAAATGTTAAAATAATTATGCTTCATAACTTTGACTCAAATTAAACAAAAAGTAAAAATAACTTTTTAAAAGGTTTGTAAAATATGAACGCAAACTTTTATGTAATTATGGAAATTAGAATAATATTCATTTTTAAAGTGTATGAGAGTAAATGCAAAAAGAGTATATCCGTATTTTTTAAAGATTTAATGTAATTAAAGTTAGGAGTCTTAAGAGGACATAATTAAAAATTAGGAGACGCGCATTTTGTTTTATTATTTCTTACCCATTAATAGCTCTTTGATTTAAACTGAGGAATTTTAAATATATCTTCTCAAAAAAAATTATATAACTTTAAATTGGATGGATTTTTTTTGCGTTTTTTAATACAAATTTTTAAAAAATCACTATAAAAGTATTTTTTATACTGTGAAATATCCTCAGTTTTAATCAAAGAGCTATATGTAAGGAAAAAACTATTTAAAAAATTCATAATTATATCTCGTATAGTTCCTGAGAAAAAAGTTCCTAAAGTTAGTAAAATTAACATGGGCGAGATAGAACCATCCGACTCCCCTTAAGGAGGACTCCCCTGTAAGTGCCGCTTTTAACGTATCTAATTGCAAACGAAAATTTTTAAAGCTCATTTTCTCGTTTCCGCCTTTCTATCACTTGGTACGCTCTTTCACTAAGATCTTCAATTATGATTAAGGTCCAATGATCCTGATTGACCACAGGTGTGCAAACTAAAGTGCCTCAGTGTTAATCCAATGGGAAAAAATTACGCCACATTTCTCCGGTTGTATTGAATATCTATACAAATATATTTTTTATTGATGAATGTAAGATAACTTACAGGGGCCTCTATATCCAACTTCTGAAAATTGCTTCGAATATTTTGTGTAAAATTATTTATCGAAATCTAAAAAAAATATTCGTACCAATTTCAAAAAGTGGGATTGTCGGGACCTGATAGTCAGGTACACTTATCACATAAAAAACCGTTTGTAAAAATATTCAATACAGCCGGAGAAATGTGGCTTAGAAAATATGTTTTTCTCCATTGGATTAACACTGAGGAACTTTAGTTTGGAGACCCGCGGTCCAGAGGACTCATTCCCCTTTAAACACGTTGTTTTCATCAAATTAATGAAATCGAATTATGAAATATTATTAAAATAAAAGATTATATTGGCCAAACATAAAAAATTTAATCATTTAAAATAATATTTAAAAATTAAAAAAAATGTTGAAATTGCAATCGTATTGCGTGCTTTTCGGAAATATTATTAGAATCCAAAAAGAGTACATAAAAATCTAATAACTATTCAAAGTTAAAAAATCAAATAATGTTGAAATTGCAACCATACATATAGAATTCAAAGGTATTTTCGCCCTTATGCTTAGTTTCCGCTCGCTTTGAAATTTCTTTTAAATTCAAAATTGACATAAATCGTAATTTACAACAATTCATATTTGTATTCCTATGGAAAAATCGGCTCAAGTTTTGCCCTTCTAGACCCATTGAATTTCGAAAAGTCGCTTCTTAAATGATACCTTCACTTCTATTATAAAAACACACAGTTCCATTATTTTCTTATTCAGAAACTCTTATTTAATATGTGTTTGATGAAAACTTATTAAATGTGTAATTGCAAGTAGCTATTATTTTATTTATTTAAACTTTTTCAAAATAATGTCAAAAACTACACTTTTTGGTAATTTTCTTTTCTAAACTGAAACAACAGTCAATTGAAGAGCCTAGTGGAAAAACGTGGTAAGTGACAAAAAAGTGAAAACGAGAAAATGAGCTTTAAAGTTTATCGTTCACATTTAGATACGGTAAAAACGGCACTTACAAAAGGTAAAATATATACTTAACCTAAAGTTCATGAAAAGGAGGAATGCTGATATCTTTAAAATACGGAATAACATATTCACTGACACAAAAATATCAATTTTCGAAAAATGTCGCTTAGCAAGTTCTTCCACTAAGCTCTTCAATTGTGTATATTAAAAAACACCACTGTTCATCCTATAAAAAAAAAGTATCCACCCATCAAAATTTCTCTTTGCAAAATATTTAACAGCTAATTAATTCTAAATTTCTTTTTAAATGGCATTACACGCCAGAAAATATGTGCATAATGAGTTTTTTTTAATGTAAATAGCTTATCCCGCTATTTATTTAAAGGATTTCTAAAGCTAAGTTCCATTTAATACAGAAATAGCACTAAACATTACGGTGTGATACAAAGCAGAACTGTTTACATATCATAAATATTGTAGATTGATGGTAATGTGTTTCAATTTAAAGACTGGTAGTAACAAAAACACTAAAAAGTTTAATCTTGCAATGAAAGATTCCCGAGCTAAAAATGTGGCTTTAGTAAATAATGTCCTAACTACTTTATATACAAGCGGGATATTTTTTTTTGAAAAAACTTTTTTTTATGGAGGAGTTTTATTTTGTTATCTATTAAAAAAGCGATTACTTTTAAATCGCTAATGTTATTAACAGTTTAAGTATTCGATAAAATTCCGAAAGCTATTTATTAGGGTTAATAAATACAAAAATAATTTGCAACAGTTTCTATTTTTTTATTGCGTTATGTTGGTAATTATTTTGCATTTAGAATTTGTTAACTTTATTATTTTAGTTATTTTAGCATCTTTTATATAACGTTTTAAGAATATGCTTTTATCGTATTGCTGTTATATTTTTATGGTATCGTCTTATTATTTATAAATAGATATTTAGTCTTTTATCTCAGACAGACATTTCTTAACATCGTCTTTTATTTAAAAAATGGTTAAATCAAGCTCACACAAGTTTTTAAAAAATCTTTGTTTAAAGTCAATTAAAATGAAAATATGGTTAAATGAGTTAAAATACGTAAGTGATTTCCTCTGTCCTAAAATTCTAATCACTATACAAACACATTTTCAGATGAAGAACAATTTGGTTTGAATTGTTTCGAAAAGGTTGGATTTCTTATATAACAGTTGCAACGTGTAGTTATCTTTGTTAACATTTATTTAGCTTAGTAAAAAAAAAAGGTTGGTATCACATTTTGTATGATAAAATGAAAAACTGACTCTTTGCTACTTGCTGCGAGTTAATTTAATTCTTATTTCAGTGGAAGCAATAAAGCCTTCAAAGGTCTAACGTGGAAAACCATTTGTTTAAAATAATTGTATGATGGCAAAGTTGAAAACAGAGAACCAGTTTCCTACTGATAGCACAGAATTTAATGTGAATGATTACAGTACTTCTAATTTGCATATCACAGTTCTTATTTCATCTGTTTCACGGGCTACGAAAATAAATGGGTTCAGTTCGTGACTAAAACGCAACAACCCCTAAGTTTGAAACTCAGTGTGTTCGAACATAAATAGATAAGTTATTACTCAATACGTAACGTAAAAAGTGGAAGGTATTATAATCGTCAGTCCGTCTGTCCCCCACTTTCATATCCATAACTACAAATGCTACATTAGGCAAGTGTGATACGTCAAAAAATTCAGCGCATCGAAATTAGAAGACATTGAAAATCTCAGAAAAAAATTCGAAGTACTTTAATTATTTAAAAAAAACTGCGAAATTTAATGCTCATTTAAAAAGCATAAGAATACATTTTTATTATAATTAAATCACCATTGCAATTCGCAACAATTACTCGAGAAACTTTAATTCTTTTAAATAATAAATTAAAAGAAATTTATTTTTGCGACATCAATCAGTTTGAAATGACGTCAAATATATTTCACTAAGAGATTCTTTTGTATGTTGATATGAAATGTTTTTGTTCTATTTAAAAGAGAGAAATATTACAAATTTATTCTTTGAAATATAAATATATAAATTTTTGCTAACGATAATAATTATTGAAGAAATAATTATTGAATTTTCAAAATAAAATAAATGAAACTAGCCAAATTTAACGTGTATATGTTTATAATAGAACTAATTTTGTGTTTGGTGACTTTTTTCCTGTTGAACCCAAATGCTGTGTGGAAGCGGGCTGAGTGACAGATTCTGTTACAAACCTACTTGTTATATCCGGAACAGCTGTATGCTTTTAAAGATCCATGCATTTGTGATTACGTTGCTGTTTTAAACTCTTAAAGTAATTGTATCTTAGATAGCTTAGTAAATAATATAAAATAGGAATGAAATACTTTAAGTGTGACATCCCAAATCACTGACCATACATTTATTTTTTTACTTTTTCAGCTTATCTGGCTAATACATTCCAGTACGACTGGCAAGCGCCTTTTGCCGTGTATTTCCTGGCGCAGTGCATCGGTATGTGCGCCGCTTTCACCTGTAGTCCAATCTTCGTCAACGAGGTGAAGATCTGCCTGATGGCAGGTCTCCTTGTCTTCGCACTCATCCCCTACACACTGCTGGAACTGAGACTGCACAGACAGCAAAAACTGCGGGATAGACAAGTAGACATCTAAAGACATTCTTTATATCTGCTGCACTTAGGGCATTTTATGCTTTTACTTTGGATATGTAATTCATTTGACTTTTTACATCTTAAACACTTTATTTTGGACATCTGACGCATTTGAGTTGCCAAAAAAGTCACTGAATATCGAATTCTACTAAAGATATGCATACACGGAGGAACAGGACATGTAAACCTTTGCCAAACATCCCCACTCTTACTACAAGACGTTACCGAAAGCATTTTCACTAGGCAGTGATTGATTTTGTGTGCTAACGCGACATGTCAAACCAGTCACTGACTAGCGAAAATACTTTCGGCAACGTCTTGGAGGAAGATTGGCGATGTTTGGCACAGGTTCACATGTACTGTCGCTCCGTGTATGCCTAGCTTTAGATGTATAGAGTTACGACAACTAATAGATTTAACGCGTTGGCGAGCTCTTTTCATCACCCGATGGCATTTGGTGCCAATTAAGGGGTCCCTAGGCCAATATGCGTTCAGCAAACTGAGGATCTTGGTGAATGCTGGTGGCCGTGCTGCCGAGGTTGTCGTGACTCTCGATACTTAAGTAGAGTCAATACTAAGCTGAGACAGATGTTCGCCTGCATCACAAACTCTTCTAATCAGATTATCTGTCTTATGGTTATTTTTACTGCTATTAACATTTTCTCTTTGATGTATACACGCTGAATGAAAAGATGAACTTATGTTGACTACAAAAGATGAACCCTAACCAAGATCATGCCGTCATAGCATGCACAAGCTAAAACACAAGGCAAACTTCTGTAAAATTGGGTTTACATCACCAGCTGCAATCAAGTACATCAGAATGCGCTGTAAATGGCGGCAAATATTCTGTAATTTTACAGAATTGTTTTTACACTGCAATCAACTTCAAGTATCTTAAATATTTGAATTGAGATTCTGAATATTTTTCTCTCTAGTCATTTTAAGGACTTATATTAAGAAATACAGTATTTAATAGCTGCTTTCGGGTGGGGGGGGATCCTGAATGAAGTACTTGAATTTCATGTTGGGATACCTGAATGGCTAAAAGCTATTAAAAATTAATTCATGTGAATTTCAATATTCAATCAAGATCAATCCCAATTAGATAGTTGGGATTGATCTTCAAAATGCCTGTTTAGGAAATTTTACAATTGTTGCATTTGGGAATTAAAGACACCATTTTCCTAAATCCACGTAATGAGGATTAGAGGTCATTATTTTATTAGTTTAAAATATGACTAAATAAAACCTTTCATGTAATTTTATTTAATAACAAGCATTTCAAATTAAAAACCAGATTTTTAATTATAATAAAAATGTATTTGCAATTCAATGGTTGTAAATTTGAATTTTGATTTTAGAGACAGAGTAATTGAAACTACAATGTAGAAATAAATGTTTCATTTATTTATTAATAAGAGTCTATGCATTTCTACGATTCCAAAATAAATATGAAATGCTTGTATTTACTCTTTTTAATAAAAAAAAAATATGGCACTAAAGTAAATTATTAAAGTTGTTAAACAAATTTAGCAAACATATTTAATTGAAAGTAATACTCATTTCAATAAATTACTATTTTTTTACTTTATGTGTTAATTAGCAATATGCATTGTTGTTTTGCATATTTAGCTTATATGTATGTAGAAGACAGTTTAAAAAAACATTGATAATTTTCCCTCACTTTATTTTTAACTGCGGTTATGCGGTTACTTTTTAAATTAGTATGATGAAAATAGTAAAACTATCATTTGAAAATCTTCAGTTATTCAAAAAGCATTGAAACAGCATTTTTAATGCATAAGGTTTAACTTTTTATGGGATATCCCCCATTGAAATATGATATACAACTTTAATATTTTTTAATTAGTCTTCAATTAAAAATATTAACATGACACTTTATTTACCATATTTTTATTATGTGTGCATTTATTTTTCTGTACCGTTAGAGTGTACCGTTTTGTGTAGTTGTACATATTAAAAAACTTTTTATCTGTAAATATAAACAGATATTTTTATTGTACAAATTGTTTACTTTGTTCGTTAGTTAAAGGATTGCATAAGAATCTTATTACATGTGTAAATAAAACTAAGATTTAAGGAAAAGCTTATCCCAAAACTATTAATTATCTCGCTTCCTTCTTTTACTTTTCATTTACATTTTTTAAATATATTGAAATCTTTTCTCCGTGTTTTATTCAAATATTGTAAATAATTTAAATTATTTAAATCCTTTTCTTGAATAATACCTTAAACAAAAATTTAAATTTTAGTTTTATTTATTTTAGACATATATAATATCTCCCAATATTTCATATAATCTTTGCAGTTGAAAGACCAACTCTTAATTTTGTTGTTTAAAACCTCTTAATTTGTCTCCACCCTTATGTGCTATTCAATCACTATTAAAATAAGAAATGGCAATAACATTGTTAAATTGCAATTTGCAATAAAATTTTACCCTTCTAAACATCTTAGTCAAATATTTTCGTGAAACACTGCGCTCTGCCTCTTACATAAACCAAACACTAAAATGGAAGTTAATCATAAACCAACAATGCAAAGCTTTTGATTTCCTAATCACAAATTCATTATACTCATTATTTATTATTCACCTCATACTTATTATTCCCGAACCACGTACTCTTTATCGAACAAAACCCACAGGCAACATCAAATTTGTAATAACCACACTCTCTGCATGGAAGCGTTCCAAAAATAAACATCTCGTCCTTTTAAAGGGGAATTCCGCGGGGGCCAAATAGTTTTGAGGAGGATCCGCTAAAACTAATGCGTGCCTCCAAAAAGACCCAAAATTAAAGAGGAACGTGCTCTATCTTAAGGATGTGGAAGAAAACATATTTTTGTTATTTGTAATTTATAATTGCCATGTTTTGTATAAATATAGCAGTTATATAATAGGGGTTTTATTCATTTTTGATCTTTACAGTTGAGGATTTTTTTATTTCTATATTAGAACAAATTAAATCATAGATAAGAATGGATACCAAAATCTACGTTAATATGGATACCAAACATCTACGAGGCTACAAACGATGACAGAGACAAAGGTGAATGAATACTCAGACTATTATTTGTAAAAGAATAAACTAATTCATTTTAAAAATTAGTGCATAAATATACCTATTTTTAATGATTAAATCATACCATTTAATTTCTGTTACATTTCTTAAGTATGGTTTTATGGGTGTGTTTCTTTGTTGACTTTAAAGGGAACTGCGTACAACTGACTTTAAAGGGAACTCGATATACAATTTTAAGGTTTAAGTTTTGTTAAAGCAATTTAAACCACAAAGCATGTCAAGTTTTAAAATAAACAAAATGTGATTGGAATTTTCCTGGACTTGAAAAATTAAAAGCTCTGTTCAAAATAAATCAGTCACTAAAAACAACTATTCTTGAGATAAGTTTGTTTTATTTATTTCCTCGGTTTTTTTTATAAGAATAATGTGCTTGTTTGAAAATGTGGAATGTGCGATGGAATCTCGGTATAATGTCGAAGCCTTCGCATATTGAGAAGAACAAAAGAATTTCGGGGTTCGTATTTCAAGAAGCTTTTTTGTTTGTCATTTGCTTGATTGTGAATAATGCTTCTGAGTTTTTTAAGATATTTGTTAATTACATTTCTTTGAATTTCATACAAAACAAACTTATCGAGTTTGGATGAAACAATGGGGTTTTTTTTTTGTTAAAAAATGAGTTTGGTGACAAAAGAATCTCTCTTAAAAGATAATTTTGTATCTATAACTTAAAAAATTTACATTCTATAACTTCTGATAATCGAAATGTGGAAGCAAATAATCAAAGTAATAAGTTAATGGGGCGATTTTATAAACGACACCAAGTTATTTTGCCTTGAGCAAGTCAATAACAGTAACTACAAAAATGACTTGGATCAATTTTCTTATAAAGGATTTTCTAATTATATCGATAATGAGGTATAATAAATAATGAGTACTTCAAAATATTAAGGTTAATTTGGTTGTGTTTAGACGTTTTGTTGAGAGATTACTTTTTTAATTCTAGTAATTAGAAACCAGTTGGTAATAAGTTAATTTCATACATAACCTTTGTTCTATTGACACTAGAATAGAATTTGAAATTCATGTGAACCAAGTTTATTTCAAATGCAAATTAAGACAATTCATCTTTAAAATATATTATGGTTTATGAATTTTATTACATAATATCAAATGTACATAAAACCATCCATTGTATTGTAAATAAAATATTTGTATATAAATTAAGAATTCTGTTCTGGATGTAAATGCCATTATCTCCCACTTTACTTGTAAATAATTCATCTTTCAATATCAATTACTGTATATCACGTTTGTCCTTGTGTTATTGAATATCTTTTTTTAAAGGTTGAAACTATCTTATAATTGTAAATCCTGAATACACATCATATACTGACTTTTAACATTGAATTAAAAAAAGTTTGACATTTATCTTGATTTATTTTTCATTTTTTACTGTAACGTGTGCTTACTTCACAATGCCTTTTAAAATTAAATTCTTATACACTTTGAGTTAAAAATACATCGGAAAATATTCATCAATGAATTCAATAAGTACGCTGTTTACTGCTGACTCTAAAACAGTTCCCGGAAAACATTTATTAGGATTAAATGAAATGTAAATAAATGTTGCTTAGACAATAAAACCGTATAAAATGACATTTTAGGAAAGTCGTTTGAAGTTTTGACGGTAAACAAAACTGCATTTAAACAATTATGGAAGTACCTTTTTACATCATTCAACAGTTAATAAATACAAGCAACATGCATAGCAATTCTAAACTAATCAAATATTTTAAATAACAACGAATTTTACTTACAATCACAAGAGGATGAATATTTGCAAACTATTTTAAGATGAAGATATTGAGGATAACATCAGGCGGATACAAATTCAATTAAACTTTTTTTGTTTGCATTTTCCTCTAAATTTACAGCTTTTAAATCAAAATTGGTCTAGTTTTGTTTGGAGAAATTCGTTTGTAAATTTACTACCGTTTCTAGACATAATTTTAAAAATCGCTATAATTCTGCGGAAATGTTTAGTTACCTAATAAAATTTGTAAGAATATTTCACCATAGTTTAAAAAAATAGAACTGTCACTTTAGGGGATTTTCCACCGACGGCGACGGTTGTATTTTTAACGT
The DNA here is from genome assembly GCA_019343175.1 of Oedothorax gibbosus. Lineage (NCBI taxonomy): Eukaryota > Metazoa > Arthropoda > Arachnida > Araneae > Linyphiidae > Oedothorax > Oedothorax gibbosus. Next base: position 22,739,284 of record CM033273.1, read on the forward strand.
GACATTTAACAATTACCTACGGAAAACTTTTGTTGAAAAACTGTTTCATTACAGTCTAGTCCTTCTACCCAAACTAGTCTTTTACGCAAGAAATTTGAACAAATGTTAAAATAATTATGCTTCATAACTTTGACTCAAATTAAACAAAAAGTAAAAATAACTTTTTAAAGGTTTGTAAAATATGAACGCAAACTTTTATGTAATTATGGAAATTAGAATAATATTCATTTTTAAAGTGTATGAGAGAAAATGAAAAAAGTATATGCATATTTTTTTAAGATTTTATATAATTAAAATTAGCAGTCTTAGGAGGACATAATTAAAAATTTGGAGACGCGCATTTAAAAATACCAGAGAACTTTCACTGTAAAAAAATATCCACCGAACGTTCCTGGAAGGGTTTTGGATACTAAATGTGCTCAATTTTTACCAGAGTATTCGAATATATCGGTAACCTTCTCCAAACAATCCTAGGGGGCTGGGGTGCACAGTCGGTTAGGCATTCGCCTAGCATGCGAAAGGTCCCAGGTTCGGGTCCGGGCATCGCCAAAATAACTGCCGACCTATAAACAGTCCGTGCAGCCAAAAATGTCCGACAAATAATACCCCGTGTAGAGGAAGTGCTAGTTAAATATCCTTCAAAGTCCTAACGCTGCGTACGATGTAGCCCTTAACGGTTGCGTTGGGTGCCTACTCAGGTGTCGGCTCGTCACTTGACTGTGGTTCTAAAATACGACGCCCGTCGCCAATAGCCCTCGTGTAGCTCTAGTGCGACGATATTCAAACTCAACTAAACTAAACCAAACAATCCTTCATGAATCTAGTAGCTTCTCTTTTAATGTAACAATCTGGGGAGCCCTGTTGGTTGGTTGGTTGGTAGACATATATATTCAGGTTTGTGTGCTTGGTCAGCGACCCGCTTATAAACCTTCGTCAAGTAAGACAGACACAACAGACAACACACACATAAGTGGATCCATCTAATTTTTAGAGACAGAGGCCAACTAGAGGATCCCCAGAATTGGCTTGTCACTCCCAGAGGTATTGATTTGGTATGGGAACTTAGAGGACTTTCGGACCCAACAGATTTAACGAGCACGTACTCCGCATATACTCGGTAGGTCTTCAGTGGTACCGGGACTCGATCGCAGGACCTTCCGATCCCGAGACCGAGACGCTGACCACTAGGCTCACTACGGCCCCCCTGTTGGTAAAGCGCTTGCTTTGCATGCGAAAGTCGTAGGTTCGAGCCCAAGCATTGCCAAAATAACTGCCGACCTATAAATAAATGGTCTGTGTAGCCAAAACGTCCGACGAAAATTATTCCGTACGAGGAGTGCACGTTAAATATGTTCCAAAGTTACGATGTCGTAATTGAAGTTTGCTTTGGGTGCTACTCACACTCAGGTGTCGGATCATCACTTGACTTTGGCTTCAAATTATGAAGTCCTTCGCCAATAACCTTAGTGTGACTCTAGTGCGATGATAATTCAAACTAACCTAATCTTTCAAAACGTACTTTAAAAAATATATTTGTTTGAAAAATATTTTTGTATAAAAAAAAGATAAGTGTGGGTGAGTATAATTTTGATAGAGTTTTACGATTATATGCTACTTTCTCTTCTCTCCAGCTTTTATAAAGCCTGCTACTTTTACATAATCCGGAATTCCTGAATCCTGAATTCCCGTCACAAATAGCGACGATAATGCAACCTGACGTAACCCGTCGCCAATTGGCCTCGTGTAGCTCTAGTGCGACTTAACTCAACTCTCTGGAAATATCAAAAAATACATAGGCAAAACCATAGGTTTTTCTATGGGCAAATCCCCATAGTATATGATACTTTTACATTGTAATATACGCGAATCTTCTGCACAGGATGAAGCCACTGCTACTTACACTTCTTTTTCTTCTATACTGGTGCTCGGATTCAATACAGCGACCTCAGGATTCAATCTTTATACCATTCTTTAACTACACGCCTCGGTTTCTTGTTTATTAAGATTCAACATGTTTATTTATTCAAAAGCATCGTTTTTATGTTTCTGGTGAAAATCTAAAAATCCCAGGAACTTATAAAGAAGAGATGGAATTTTGGAAAAGCCAGGAAAGTATCTAGTACACATGCGGAAGGCTACTGTAATTTTTAAAATGTGCTTTAAAATTGAAGCCAACTCCATAGCAAGCAGAACAAAAATAATTCAAAGAATACATACTTTATTTGTAATCTTTTCTACTTCAATATGCATCCTTACGTCAAACAACATTTTCATTCTCAAGTTTCGAAATATACTTGTTTTGAAAATCAGGGCGAATAATTCGTACTAGGGCTTGAATATTTCAAAGAATAACGTTACATAATCTAGACGGCATCTTCGAATACTCATTAGTAATTCTCTCTTTATAATTAATGTATTCTCAAGGGACAATCAACATGATAGGACGTGCTTTTTACCCCCCCCCCCCCGACAGTTATATCGTTAAATATGAAAAGGGTTCAAATCCTTAAGAAAATTTCAATTCACTGTCTTTACTTTTACTTGGAGAGAAGTGCTCGTTATATTTGAGGAGTCCAAAGTCCCAACGACGTTAATTTATGGAGTCATTCGAAATTGAAATTAAGAAATATTTCCTACTTTTTGAGGAAGTTTAATTTGTTAAAAAGTAGGACCATTTCATTATTTATGTGACGAACAAATTTCATCAATTTGTTGAAAGGTCAGAGAATTTTTCATGACATCATTTCATCAAAAATAATGAAAATTTCGTCATATTTGTGGATCCATTTCTGAGAGTATTTGCAATGACCCTATAAGCATTTGTTTGTTTATATTACCGTTTGTTACTATTATTTAAATTATAAAAATAATTAGTAACTTGAAATACTTTACTATTAATATTGTCTGCCAGCTACAGTTTGTTCGCCCCTAATTTGTTTACAAACA